>CM034359.1:18017643-18281956 GCA_019925275.1 Mytilus edulis
TTCATATTTTGTCATCAACTGCCATGTGATTCCACACTTAGTCAGAATGTTGCAATCGGGAATAGGACACAATCGGTAACGTTACCGATCATACGAATATACCAATCTAAAGATGTCACTAGTGAGTTGCGAAACTGACACAAATAACTGGTTAGAAAGTTTGACTGTTCATGTAGAGTTAAAAACGGGATATTACATCCTAATGTTTCTAGTGATGTTATTAATAAAATACGCTAAGTTAGATACTTTCCATGTTCACTGATTGATTCTATAAATTAACTTTTAAAGGTGATCATGTTAACACATTAGTAACGATGCTAAAATAGATTTTTTTTTCAATTGACAAAAACATTTCTAAAAATATATATTGCTATATATGTACAGGTATGAGAACTCAAAATCCTACATTCTGGCGATAGTTGTATGCCCAACCTACGATAGAAGAGGGGCATAATGTTTTCTGGTCTGTGCCTCTGTTCGTTCGTCCGTTCGTTCGTTCGTCCGTGCGTCCGTTCGTCCCACTTCAGGTTCAAGTTTTTGGTCAAGGTAGTTTTTGATGAAGTTGAAGTCCAATCAATTTGGAACTTAGTACACATGTTCCCTATGCTATACTATTTCTAATTTTAATGCCAAATTAAAGTTTTGATCCAAATTGCACGGTCCATTGAACATGGAAAATGATAGTGCGAGTGGGGCATTCGTGTACTATGGACACATTCTTGTTTATTTATATTTTTTCATTGCACAAAGTTATGCATATCTCAGCTGGTGTATGACGTCCTTAATCTAAATCGGGTACTGATTGATACTTTAATCTGTAGAACAAGATTCATTTATAAGTTTTAATTGGCTTTTCAGTAACTTCGAGTATTCTTATTTTGGTGTTTTGTGTCTTTTTTTTATGTTAGCTGTTATTGTGCCTCGTACGATCTATTGATTTAAGCCAATTGCAAATGACGTTTACTATTTGTTATTATTTTGTGCTGTTACATAACTGTCACATGTAAGGGCAAGGGTACAGCACTCAATAACATGTTAAACCCAGCCACATTATGTATGTACCTGTTCTACGTCAGGAACCTGTAGTTAATTGGTTGTCGTTGGTTCGTGTCTGTCATACTTGTGTTTCGTGAACTGTTTTATCATAAATTAGGCCATTAGCTTTCTCCTTTGAATTGTTTCACAATCTTTTTTAAGTCGGAGCCTTTTATAGCCGACAATTCTATATGTTTTTGGGTTTTTTTTTTATTGTCGTAGGAGGTATGGTGGCCTATAATTGTTTAAACACACTTCATGTGAACTCTGGTGGATAATTGTTTCAAATCATACCACAACTCGAATAAGAAATGGAGAGTTAACAGTTGGAAAGTTCAAATCATCTCGATTGTCCTATATTTGATTTGAAGTCAACCATCTATAGCAATATCTAGGAAAATATCAACATATACAATTTGACCCTCTACTTTAGTTAGTATCTTTAATCTAAAGTTCACAGGCATATAAAAGATGTTAGGCACACATTAGAATTTTGGTTGTAAAGTGACAAGACATCGTCAATTTATCTAAAATGAAATTAAAGATGCTTTTTCTTTTATTATTTTGTTATTCATATGAGCATCAACTTCTTCGATAGATGATGATGAGGAATGTAAACGTTTGTATGCGGCTATTGCTTAAAATAATACAAGTACTCTCATTGGTCAAGGATTGTGTATTCTGATTGGGGATTGACTTCCATCTTTCACTAGAGGATGCAGCGCTGGATTTACGATTTGTGGAGTGGAGGAGGCCAGATAGTTACTCTTGGTTAGCAAATTTACATAGTATATATAATATCACATCAACTCTGCTGTTCGTGGTTCAAAATCGTACCCATTGGTATACCGACTGTTCGAGTTAAAATTTCAATACACCAAAATCAACAAATATGTTGTCGACCATCCTTGGAGTATATGTGGTTGTATATGGTGTATGAGTCAGTTTGATTCTTCACAAATAAAGATTTTTCTTAACCTTAAATAAGAAATTTGTATCTATTTTTCCCAATTTTGTAGAAAAAGTTCTGTTTTATGTAGTCGATCTTTCAATTAATCATGGGGAATAAAAGCGTTAAGCGAAGAAAATGAAAGGTTTCGGTATAAATTCAAAATTATAAAGTTTGTGATTGAAGATTTTGAAGTAGATCTATAGAATTTTTAAGAATCAACATCTGATTAACACGGTTGTTTGAGCAAACCTCAAAATCCTATCTCATCGTTTATGTATTATAGATACAATGAATAAGCGTTGATTCTTAAAAAAGAAACCATGAGCATGCAGGGTGAATCAACTCTTATTTATTGTATATTTAACTTAAACTATTGTGTTGATATCTTTTCAAAATTAGAGCCTTTTCTTAATTAACCATGGTATCATCTTCAACGATGGATTAATAAATCTAAGTCGTATTAATTGGTTAAAGAAATACAAATATAACACAACAGGTCTTCCTTTAAATTACCAGGCATCTGAATATCATATGTTATTTACAAAATAGGACATATGTGAACATATTTCTAAGTACATATAATAAGTATGCCACCGAAATTCTACCAAGAAACCTAATTCTAGACACATCACAATTTACGCGCATAGGGATTTGCAAATAAACATTTGTAAAGATATGTAGTAAAATACATTAAAGCATACTATATTTATAGAAACAAAATTGAGAAAATGAATTTTCTTTTTAATTATGTAAAATAGCCAATAATAAATAGTAAAATTAGAAAAATTCCGAACTCCGAGGAAAATTTAAAACCTCATGATAATACCTCTTTGTAATTTTAAATCTAAATCATAACGAAACCTTTTGAATTAATTCCATTAGTGAACAAAAAACATGCAGTAAAATGCCTGTACCAAGTCAGAAATATGACAGTTCGTGTCCATTCGTTTTTGATGCGTTTTGTTATTTGATTTTGCCATGTGATTATTGACTTTCCGAATTGATTTTCCTCTAAGTTCAGTATTTTTGTGATTTTACTTTTTATTACAATAAAATTCAGAGTAACATACAATTAAGAAAAACTGAAAAAAAAAAGAATAGGAACATCAAAGAGAATACAGGGATTCAAACCTAAACCGACAAGTCTCTACCAATTTATACTATATGATTGTATATTATGTATACATAAAGATACAAGCCCTGTGTGTCTTAGGTACCGATATGTATTACATGCTGGTTTATATATATATAAACTAGACATTTAAATTGCAACCCATTGGTAGGCGAGAGGTTTCGTCGATGCGTTGATGCCAGATTTCAAGGAGAGATTCGATTCCAAGTGAAAGCATATAAAAATTACATACATTTAAAGGTAAGTTTTAAAATTAACTCCATTATTGAACAGAAATCAGTAAATAGACCAATTAAAACTTTATGAAATTAGGCCCACAAAAGAAACAATTGAATATAATTTGGTGAGTCCATTTCAGCAACATATTTAGGAAGCGTTGATTTTGGAAAAAGAATCCATGGTTAAATGATAGGCTGACGTCAGGACAATGGTTTAATATAGATGAAATAGAGGTTACGTAGCAATACACAGTTAATAGTTTGGTTTCGATTTGGCCTCGGTAAAGTTTTCCAATATCAAATTTCTTGTACAAGAAGATTAATTACTAAATAGCTGAAGAATAATATAGCATTCAATAGTAAACGAATTATAGTCTGAAACCGCCATTTTGATCTCGACATCGTCTGAATAGTCTGAACAAGTTTTTTAAGTATTGTTCAGTCTTTCAGTCAATTTTTAGATTATTTGACTCAGGCTAGCTATAAAACCAGATTTAATGCACCATTTTCTACATAATGAAATACCTATACCAAAACAGAATTATGACATTGGTTTTTTTAATTCGTTTGATGTGTTTCAGTTTTTGATTTCGAATTTTCCTTGCAGTTCGGTATTTTTATTATTTTACTCTTTAAAATGTTAAATACTGTTCAGGCGATTCGCTTCATCATCTACTAGGGTTACATAACATAATAACGTTTCTTTTACACTGTCCGTTAATTTTCTAAAATGTTTGGGAGATAATGCACTTGACATAGGATGCATAAATATAACTCTCCAAAAATACACACTCGTCAGTATAATTTGTGATTGGAACCTTTACATGATGAAATGAAGAAATTACTTCCTGTTCAGTTTACCAATAAAGGAATTGAAGAACGACCAACATCAGCAACTTTCTACATCACAAGGAAGTAACATCTAAAATTCCAATTATTTTTCAAAATCAGTTTGTTCCTATTGTGTCCTACAGATACACCATAACCAGTGCGACCAAAGTATTAAACTATAAGCAAGCATTGCAGTGCTTAATTTTGAACAATACATAAAAACACGTGACTGTTCCCACTCGCCTCATACAGCCATTCTTGTCATGTTATGAATAGGGATCTAAACCCAAGTCAACATTAACATCTACGAAAGGTGATATCTCATGGTCCTAAGTTTAGGGAACCTCAACATATAAATTTGAACCATAACTTAAAAATAATTATTGATTCCATTGATGACTCCGCCAGAGCATGGGCTAAACGAGAAGAAATTAAACTAGACACTTTGTCAAAATAGGTCAAAACAATCAGGTTTCTGATAAAACGTCATATTAATAAGATAATAAAACAGTGAGAATGGTCGACCAAAGTCCGTTTTCAGAGACAAGAAAGTTGTGAAATGTCTATCATCTCTTCACGATAAGTATGTTGTTTTTCCTGCGGATACAGCTTCAAATAGTATTGTCTATGTATGTGAATCGTACTACTACAAGTTCATTGAAAAATAATTAGGAATAAATGAGCACTCATGTAATCTTACATACAAAAAACATATCCTTTGACAAGAATGACAGTTTTTGCAAATCATAAGTCCCTCACGGCTTCAATGAACATTAGATTGAAAAGCAACTCGGAGGTCTTACCTTGTGTGTATTGGATAACTAATCGTCATATCTTTCTAACAAACAACGGTACATTACCGGCTGATCTAAATGTTCCACGATAGAACTACTGTCCATAAGAATCACAACAAATCATGTCCGCTGTGAAAGGGGGTCTTCAGAAATACTGTGATACGTTTTCTCGCGTAGCGGTATTAATCATATGTGGATTCTAAAAACTCTACAAAGCTTGATCTTTCTCTGAAATAAGTTCTATTAAACCTTTGATTTTTCAATCCTGTATACCACCATTCCCTATGTGAGATTGAAAAATCGTCAAAAAAAATAAAACATCACAATGCTTTTCAACATACAAATGGTTGCATACGCAATAAATTTATTACTCTGGGATACCATACGACATATTTTGTTTATAGTGAAAAAAAAAGGTAAAACATGAACCACAGAGGAACTAGTGATCAGTATGCTGGAGTTTCTTATTGACAACATATTTCTTGAATTTGAAGAAAGACTTTTTCAACGAATTGTCAACATTATTATGGGAGCGAACTGTGCGCCTCTCCTTGTCGACCTCTTCTTGTTTTCATATGAGTCAGAGTTCCTTCAGACACTTATCAAAATCAAGAAGATCAAAGAAGCCAGATCATTTAATATCACATTCAAATATATTGATTCCATTAATAATCCAAGCTTTTCTGATTGGGTTCCATTCATGAACCATCAAGAACTAAAAATTAACGAAACAACACTCACGGCTTCTTCTGCCTCATTTGTTAGCTTGTACCTCAAATTTGACATAAGCTGTGGTTTCAGTACCAGTATTAATGACAAACGAGACTATTTTAATTTTGAAATTATCAATTTCCCCCACCTCAGTAGCAATATACCAACTTCACCTGCATATGGGATATACATTTCCGAACTCATTTGATATTCAAGAGCTTGCAGCTGCTACTCAGACTTTGTAAAACGTCATCAGTGACTTAGCAGAATGTTGATGAACCAGGGTTATGTCAAATAACGTTTCGTCCTTTTTCTAAACAAAATCATCGGAAGATACCAAGCCCTTTTGATGAATATTTTGTATCAAATTCACATGTGATAGTGTTCTTTTATTTGTCTTTGTAAATTATTACTTTCACTGTGTAGTCTATTTTTGGCAATTTCCATTTAACGTAGATCAGTACTTATACATCCCGTCATTGTGTTTTTGTGCTATGATATTTGTTGTATTCTTGTCTTTCGTTTTGTCAATGTGCTTTGTCTGTATGCCTTTTTTTCTTTGTTGACAAAATTGATTAAGGTTATAAAACAATGTCGACCGTTGTATCCCTATGTTTAACATTTTTACATATCATGTTTGTTTTGTTCACAAATTGTTGTCAATATGATGGAAGATTATGCCATTATCATACAAGTGAGAAGTTTATCTAGCTATATAACCAGGTTTAATCCACCATTTTCTAAATGACAAAATGCCTGTACCAAGTCAGGATTATGACAGTTGTTATCCATTCGTTTGATTTCCCCATTTGATTAGGGACTTTCGATTTTGAATTTGCTGAAAGATCAGTTTTTTATTTTATTTTGTGCCGTCATTTCAATACTGTTCAGTAGCTTTTCAGACAATTCAATAATTTGGTAATCTGTACAGGTAGATAACAACAACTGAACAATCTAAACATAGACTGAACAGATCCTAGTTGACTGCAAGCAAATGGTCTGAACAGTACTGAATTTACTGCAGTGGACAAGACTGCAAATTGACCGAAAAACTGAAAACATCTTATCATTCATTGTTCAGTCTTTTAAGAACTGTTCAGATCAAAATGACTGTTTCAGACTAACATTTGTTACTAGTGCTTAGAAGAGTGTTTGTATGCACACCGAGATGGGTTTTTTTTCTTTCATCTTTTATATATCATTACCTATTTTAAAGTCAGTATTTTCACATTCGTACCGGCCATAGGTCCAGAAAGTATTGTAGTTTTCCTAGAAATATTCTACGCTAGACTTTTTCAATTTAATTTCATGGAAAAATGAAGTGAAATGCACAATATTCTTATTTCTCTTGTACGATATCTGTCAAAGGTAGCAGAACATATACTATTCAATCGATCTGCATTTCGAATGTCTAGATTTAAGTCAGGATATTATGTAGACTTAAATTACCTTACAAAAGACAATTTGTATCAAGTTTTAGGTGTCTCTGTCTCTTTGTTTTGAATAGATGAACAGTAATACAGGATCTCCAAACTTCACTAGGATCAGCAATATACGGCATATTGCTAATCTATTGATTCAGTATACGTGGATGAGGATAGGTATGCCTCTTACCGTTAGGCGTCAAACGGTCATGTTTGGCTACCGTTAGCGTCGAAATTAGTTACAATTTATCGTGATTTGTCAGAATATCCTTCTCGTGATTCGCCAGAGGTCTCAGATTTTTATCCGTTGCCGTTATTTTAGATAGAATGTAACGTAGTTCGTCAAAATCAGTTGATATTTTATCGTCACAAAGAAAATGTACATTTTATCGTCACGCATTAAAAATTACCGTTAACGTCATTTGGCAAGATTTTTTACCGTTATGACCCTCTTGAACTCTCTTGTTTTAATGATAAACTCAAGTATATATATAGTACTATTTTAAATATAAGAATACCTGAGATAAAACAACTCCTTCTAAGTTTGTTACGTTTTGAATTTAACTCTACTTGAATGATTTGTTTAATGTTTTGTCTAATTGTATTGTATAAAAACTATTGCATAAATCAGTATTCATATAGTTCGGTATGCGGACACCTTTAAACCTCTGCTTTTATTTTTAATGTAGAAGCGTTCTTTGATGCATGTTTATTTGTATTTCTTCATAAGTAAAACAGCTCATTAGTATTCAAACTCATATTACAAAATATATATCATGCATACTAACAATAATTTAATATATTGTTATCAAGTACAATTCATTTGAAATCACATATGTATCAACATTTGTATACCCAGAATGCTAAAAGTTTTTTTTTAAAACAAAATGAATATTATCATTTTGTAATATACTGGTAGGTTTGGGGTTTATTTTTGTATCAAAGGATGTGGGATTAATTTCACTATGGCAGCAACTCTATAACATATGTGTTTAAATTTACTAAAAGGAGGTTGCCATTAATACTGGTTCATTCAAAGTTAAGTTTTCCTTAACTGAAGTGTAACACAATATGAGAAAGAAAATGCCGAAAGGATCATATATCACATCCAAAATGTTGCATTTGAGGTAATTGTATTTTACCGATGGTTAAACACATGCACGTGAATACCTGTCCTAATTCCATCAATGAGATACAAACCAAGACAGATCAATAGTGTTGGCAATGATGTGTTTATAGCATAAAGATTTATCTTGACGTTAAATATAATTATTGTTCTTCTCATCAATATTTAAAAATTTCGAACGTCTTTGTGACATCTTAAAAAAGGCTGTTTTGCTGCACTATTTTTGGGTTTTTCCAAAAAAATAATATACAGTTTTATAAATGAAAAAAATAAATTAATTATAGAACTAGTTTTACACGGGTTAAACAGAAGACCTTAAAAATTGGCAAGCATTGGTTAATATGATTTGAATTCAGTTCTATTATATACTGTTTTTGAAATGATTTCAGGTGAAGGCCATGCTGCACGTGGTCTGCTAACCCATGGCTTTGCTTAACTTATCCATTTGTCACATTTTAAACAAAATGCAAGATCAAGTGCATCATTTTATTTCAAAAACAGCTGTTCTCCCGCTCTCTTATGAAGAGGGCAACTTGATTTGTATAATTTGAGCGACACAGGCTGTATAGAGCCTCCAATTGCTTTCTTTATACTGCAGAAGCATATGCTATTGTAATGTACACGGAAATATGTTGATAAAAGATATCTTTTGAACATTAAGAAATATAAAACCAGCAGCCCTGAACAATCATCGTGAAAAGGACAAACATTTATTGCCTTGCAAGGCTCTTGAAATTCGTACTTTATGTGACCTTTTGACCTTTATGATTCGAGCGTCACATAGTAGTTAACACTTCAGTGTTGACATGCATATCAATAATGTGGTCATTTTTATAAATTTCCTGTTTACAAAACGTTCAATTTTTCGAAAAACTAAGGATGTTCTTATCCCAGGCATATATTAGCCGTATTTGGCACAACTTTTTGAATTTTGGATCCTCAATGCTCTTCAACTTTTTACTTGTTTGGCTTTATTAATATTTTGATATGAGCGTCACTGATGAGTCTTATGTAGACGAAACGCGCGTATGGCGTACTAAATTTTAATCCTGGTACTTTTGATAACTATGAAAACGTTCATCGGGCGTAAAAAGATATCAGACTGGTTTGTATTTATCCATTGTAGTTAGTTATTTAGATTTTTGTTTCTTATTCATTTTTATACGCCCGTCAAAATTTTGACGGGACGTATTATGGTATACACATGTCTGGTGTCCGTCCGTCCGTCTGTCTGTCCGTCTGTCTGTCCAGCGTAAACATGTCGCACTGTAACTTGAGAACGACTTATCCAAATTTCATGAAACTTAATATAGGTGTTTCTCATGATGGTCAAATGATCTGTATACTTTTTGGTGAAAATTAGATTTTAACTTTTTGATTTACGGCACTTTGTAATTAAAACATTTTGTAAAACAGGGTGTGTTTTTTTCACATGTCGCACTGTATCTCAAACACGATTCTTGATTATGGCTTAAAACATTAAACACTTCTTAGTTATATTAATCTTAATATCTATATACTTTTTGGTGATGATTCAAAATTTCATTTTTGAGTTATTGAGTATTTTGTAAAAAAGGGGGAGGTTTTTTTTACATGTCGCGCCATATCTCAAAATCGATTTATGATTATTGCTACAAACTTTACACATGTCTTTGTTATATTAATCTTAAGATCTGTATACTTTTTGATGATGATTCAAAAAAATTTTTGAGTGATTGAGTATTTTGTAAAAAAAGGGGGAGGTTTTTTTTACATGTTGTGCCATATCTCTATAACAATTTATGATTATTGCTTAAAACTTTACACACTTCTTTGTTATATTGATCTAAAGATCTGTATACTTTTTGGTGATGATTCAAAATTTATTTTTGAGTTATTGAGTATTTTGTTAAACAGGGGAGGTTTTTTTACATGTCGCACCGTATCTCAAAAATAATTTATGATTATTGCTTAAAACTTCACACACTTTTTTGTTATATTAATCTAAAGATCTGTATACATTTTGGTTTTGATTCAAAATTTTATTTTAGTGATATTTAGTTTGTTTAAAAAAAAAACAGGGTAGGGGGTTTCCCGCCGTGTCTCAAAAACTATATATGTTTATTGCTTAAAAATTTCTCAGAAACTACTTATGATTATTGCATATAACTTCCACATAAGACGTCGGGCGTATCATACGCTCATGGCGCAGCTGTTTATTTGTGTTATGCTTCTGTTGTCAGTAAATTTCTTACCTTCTCTCTTTAATCATGTATAAAATGCTTGATCCTTTGATTCAATATTCCGAAAAACAGCTGACTTATATATAAGTGACTTGGGAACAAGGAAAATGAAAATTAAACTTTATAAATGTGTTGCATCAGGTGCGTTTTATTGGGTTATTTTTGAAGTGACAATTTTAAAATAATTGAAAATCTACATAAGAAATATATGAAACTTAGAATATTGAATACATTGTTAAAGAGCAACAAAGAAAACGGAAATAACTTTATCTTCCTGGTTATTTTGAAGTAAAATATTCCTTATATACATCCCTATTCCATTACCATCTCGTGACTTTACTAGTATATGTTTTCTACAAATATCAATTCATGTTACTTGATAATGGTATGTTAATTACTTAAAATCGTCCTTTTAAAAAAAAATCTTAGATAATTGAATTTAGTGCACACTCTACCAAATATTTCCAGTTGCAGTTACAGTTCAGTTTTCCTGAGTCATGACTTATTTTGAACTTGCTATTTTGCTGACGACGATTTTTTGTTTTCAAATAGACTAAACAAATGTCCTATCAATAGTAAAAGAAATTTATTTTGTGTCCACCTTGTGAATGAATGTTGTGAAAACAAATTAACTAACATTGTATGCTTCTTAAATTCACTAATAAGAGACATAGAACCATATTTCTTTATTCTCTATTTCTGTTCTGATGAATCTTTTTCTATAAACTTCAACTTTTGAAATATTTCAGACTCATGCAATTTAAGGCAAAAAATTTGCAACATTGGTCAGTCGTAAGTTTTGGTGTTGGCCTTCTTGGCGCAAAACACCCAGCATTGTCTCTAATTCAAAATCATCCAACCTACTTATATATGTAAATGAGGAGGGCGAAGGGTTATTTTCATGCAACAATTTTTTTTTGCCTTTTTACTTCTCGTGTTTTCGTGTATTGACGTTTTATTTCTCGTTTTGTCGTGTTTTGTAAGACATGCATGCTTCGAGTTTTCCATTATTTGTTTTCCGCGTTTCGTATCGATACTCTAAATTTTTCATGCTTGTCCCGCGTTTGATTAAAAAGTAAACCGGAACTCTATTCAAGGTCAGTCAGAAGATTGTGTTAATTTATGTTTTCCCAAGATATTTTAAAATGCTTTCAAATTATGAATAATTATATATTTCTTAAATCAGATGCAACTATCGGACGCTAAAAGGTGACCTCGGGGCCTTTGTGTCCATTGTAATGACTGCGTGATCTCCAAAAACGTCTGAGTAATAACATTTGGTACTTTTATTTCTTGTGGTTCGTTTCCCCTGATTTTTTCTTCCGTGCAAAGTATTTGCAATTTTTATTTCACGTGTGTCCATGTTCAGAACCCCCTTTGACCACCCTCGTAAATAGTTTTCTGTTGAAAAAATAATTATCTAGATAATAGAATGAAAATGTTTAAATGGAAATTACTGCATAATATTACAGCAATTAATCATAATTTCCTTCGTTGGAAAATATCTGATAATCCAAATTGTGTGATTTATTCCAAATGTGATAACTATAATCATTTTTTCTTTGAATGTAAATGGGTAAAAATTATTGGTCAATAATTTATGACATATTTATGTATTTTAATATAGACCAACATGTCTTCTGACTTAAAAATCTTGTACTTGGATATAAAATTGAAGATATTGAATATAATCCACTTAATCATGTCATAACAATGATTTGTTTTGTGATTTATAAATGTTTTTATTTATCAGAAAAGAGAACTAAATTTGTGTACATGCTGTCAGTTCTCAAAAATGAAATTGAAACACAAATGTTATATCATCCAGATAGTCTATTTTTGAGAAAATTTCATAGGAAAATATCAAAACTTTGATTATATTCTAATTTTTTATGTGAATTAGACCTTATATAAATACTACAGTAATTAAATAACAAAAAAACTCAATCAATCAATAATTTACAAATCAATCAAGATTAGGGGTCAATAGCTCCTTCTTTGATCTCTTCGATATACTTCATTCTTACTTACCTGAAATATTCGATTATTATAAGTTTAAAAATGAGGGCCATGAGGTCAACCATGCTTGATCATTCTTGATCATTCTACTTTCGGTTAGACTAGTTTTATATTATCAAAACAAATGACGGGCAAAAATCCGGTTATTTGGTGTTCTTTTTATGACTTTCTTAATATGATTGTTTATATATATAGGATCACTGAATAATATAAATGTATTGTTTGCTCGTATAAATACTTTGTAAAATGCAACTAACACAAGATATATATATAAGATATATTTTGCTAATCAAATCCCCTGGTTTCATTAGCAAATTAACAACACAGGGAGGAACCTTAGCGTCATTGTTGTAGCGCTAAGGGACATTGTTCACAACCAGTAGTGAAATAAAATATTTAAAGTTGAAAAAAAAATAAAAAAAATAAAAAAAATAATTATCTACTGTTCCCTTGCTTCCATTTTTTTTTTATTGATAAATACTTTAAACAACTAATATCAAGTTATCTGACTTTGGAAAGTCGATGCCTATGTGGAGGGATTTTACCAATTTTTTTTTTAGACCTCAACCCTTGATTAAGTCTCGAAAAATAGACTAGAAATAAGAACATATAGAAACATACGATACAATTTATTGCAGTTGATTTTTTCCTCATACATAATAATACATTAAAAGCAAAAAACTATTAGAATACAAAATTATGATATTTGCTAAAAACAAGCTCAAAGTGTTCAGCCCCTAAAAAAAAACCTTGCTGTCAAAAACTCTATTATAGATTTCAATATTGAACAAACGTCATAAAAAGTGCAACGAGCAATTTCAGAGTTATGTTTATTGAAAAACTAAAGACACATTATAATGTTGTTTTACACTTTACATTTGCAAATTGCTGTTTATCGTGACTGAACGATTGAATATCAACTGTATAACTGATACCTTTATCAATACATTAATTACGTCGAAGAAAATGATATGTTTGCGATTTTTCCAATAGTATAAAAAATGTTTAAAGTGCCGGTCTGGTGCTGTCTCCTTATTGTATAAACAATTGAGTTTTGCTCAATTAGTCCATTAGGTTCGAGAACAATTATTTACTATCTCTCTCTATTTTTATGAGTTCTAATTTTAGTTAGCATCTATATTGTTTTGTTAACAGGGATATTTTTCAAAAGAAAATCTACTGTTCTTAAGTTAACACATATACAAGGCGCCTCTATTATGTGACTGACTGGAAAATACTTTCGAACTTTAGGAAACTGACTTAGTAGATCGAGTTTGAACAAATTATGATGACATTAATTTATATCAGCGACATAGGCCATATAGATTATAACTGATATTATAAATTTCTCCACTATAGAGGCATGAAAGGACATATATTGATTTAAAAAAATTGTTCGAATAAAACAAAACATTGAACTTAAATTCATTCAAATGTTAGTAATTTTCATACAACGAGGTTTATAACATGTATTCAATTTTATAATGTTGAATTTCATTTTTGTGTTTTGATTTTTTACAAAACTGAGCTTTATTCTAAAAAATTGTAAAGTTTTTTTTCTAAATTCATGAATGATGGATTTTCCGTCATTAGGCATACTTTTAAAGTAATGGAAAATTAACGTGACAAATGTATGAAACCAAGAATATGGAAGATATTGTGAAAAGAGCAGCAATGGAGAAGATACTCAGTGTGTTCAATTGCCATTTCGTGACGTTGGATGTTTTTCTTAAAATCCCATTGTTACTTGACATGAATATTTGATACTGCGATTCCCCTTGATAACTCTTTACGAAATTAAAATCTTCCCTATGAAATAAGCATTTTTTAAATATAGGGAACACTCTACAAAAATCGTTTTGTTTCAGTTCTGATATTATTTGATCGGGATGCATTTTACACATTTGCTTGTATTGATATCATATATCACAGGTTTGTCTTATCAGACCAGATAGGCTAATCAAATTTTGATGATCGCTGTTCTTCAAGTTTGACATAGGACGATGATATGTTAATGTAATATGAATATGTACCCAAACGTATGATTTTAAAGTTCAAAATCCAACTAAATTGTGGCGTCTGTATGCCTGTTTTGGATTACTATATACATAGAAACGTTCAGTTGAAATTGGCACCTTCAAATGTCTAGATTTAAGTCAAGATATAGGACAGACTAACATTACCTTACAAAAGATATTATTTGTCAATTTAGGGTCTCTCTCTTTGCTAATTTAAACAAATTTATTTATAGTGGATTGGGAAACAAGTTTTGCAACTTATATTATTCCTTTTTACTTTGCGGGTGCGAGTGCTGCCTTGTAGTGGCATTAGCCTGTTCTTTTTTCGAAATTTACAAGGGTGTCTTTAACGTGCAAGATATATAGCTTTCTCTTAATACGTTCACCCATTTATCGTTATTTTCCGACTGACTATTATCGTTTCTTCAAGACCATACTCGCAAATGGTGTCAAGGGAGAGCCTATTTGCTCATAAAGAGTTTTAAAGAATCTTTTAAACGTCACTTGGATCAGCAATACAGTAAATGATACAAAATTATTTTTTTGAGCTACTTGGATTCTCTAGTTTTATTGATGTACCATGTATTCAAGCTAGCAATAAATCCAGGTTCAACCCACTACTTTTAATGTTCTATACCAAGACAGGAATATGGCAGTTGTTATGAAGACGAAACGCGCGTCTGGCGTACTAAATTATAATCCTGGTACCTTTGATAACTATTATTACATAATCCGTTGATGTGTATGTTGATGGTTTTTTATGATGTCGTTCAGTGTTTCTGTTGTTTCATTGGTTTCTTCTCATAGTTAATGTGAATCCCTCTGGATTAGTATGAAACGCTGATTTGTTTTGAACAGTGGTATACTAGTGGTGCCTTTATGTTTCTACTTTGTGTATTCCATCATTGGTTAGTGTCTATATTATTTGTCTCTCAGTTTTGGTTTGTGACTCGGATCTGTTTCAGTTAAATTGATTTACGATAACTGAACACCGGTATACTACTAATGCCTTTATTTCATCAGTATATATATAGTACCATTTAATATAGAATTAACTGAGATGAAAATTCTCTACTAAATGCTGTTCCGTTTTGAAATTAACGTGAAATACAATCATTATCAAGCGGGCTGTATCAGCCACCCGTGATGATATCACACCTTTTATCTGTACGACGTCACGTCATCTATTGCAGTCACTGTTGCAAAGAATTTAGCAAACCCCTTATCTGTATGACGTCATGTCAAACCTATAATCTGTATGACGTCATTTGAAACCTCCTTATCTGTATGAAGTCATGTCACATATAAAACATCTACATGAGGTAGTATATGTATATAATAAAGTGTATACGATATGGCTTTTTCACTATCACACACCGTATCAACCATCAACTTCGAGCACTTATGATTATATTGGTGTCTCGAGTTGATTCTGATGTGATATTGGAAAAGCCATATCATGTTCTCTACAATCTGTTTATAGAATGTCAGAGGAATTTTTGACACAATTCCACAGCGTTTCTTTTCTGGCTTTTTTTTTACCACAGACAATTGTAGAAGTTTTTACACATTTTGCCTTAGTGTCTGTAATAGGCTTTCAATATTAGTTTATTATTTTTTTTTAATTTAAAATTGATAAATGTAAAGTTATTTATCCAAATAGTTATTATTTCTTGTAACTGATCTGTTTTCAAATTTACAAATGATGAGGCGTAAAATCTTTATATTTTCTGTTATTTGTTAAAACAAAAACAGTGTAGTAATAATTTGAATGGTTTGACTAATTCTTCGAGAGACAATTAAGGGTTAATTAACATGATGATGAAATGTCTGATATATTTAGATAAGACCTGACAACCTTGATGCTGCACTGGTGAAATGTAAAATATCTAGGTTAGCAAGTTCTCTGAAAGCTTGTCTAGCATCGTATGAATCACCCATTTTAAATATTTAATATTTGAAAGTTTAACTGTCTCGAGTGGATAAATATAGTCTCACACTCGATGCAGTGGAATAATCTACATATATAACTAGCATATTTTATGTGCTAATTTACTTTGTCATTATGCGTTTTTGGGAGTTTTTTGTTACAAATGGCGTTGCTCTGTACATACCGCCATAATTGTGTTATGTGTCATGGTAATAGTTCATGAGTTCAAACGTTCAAAAGTACCAGGATTATAATTTAGTACGCCAGACGCGCGTTTCGTCTACATAAGACTTATCAGTGACGCTCATATCAAAATAGTTATAAAGCCAAACAAGTACAACGTTGAAGATCATTGAGGATCCAAAATTCCAAAAAGTTGTGCCAAATACGGGTAAGGTAAGCTATTACTGAGACTTAAAAATCCTTAGTTTTTTTTAAAATTCAAAGTTTTGTAAACAGGAAAATTTATTAAAATTACCACATAATTGATATTCATGTCAACATCGAAGTACTGACTACAAGGCTGATGATACCCTCGGGGACGCAACGTCCACTAAAAGTGGCATAGACCCATTGGTGTAAATAGTTATCAAAAATACCAGGATTATAATTTAGTAAGCTAGACCTGCCTTTCGTATATATAAGTCTCATCAGTGACGCTCATATCAAAATAGTAAATGTTTGTTTATATATTTGTTAGTTCTTATAGTGATTAAGATAATAACACCATGCTGACTGATGAACCCCTATTTTTTCAAGAGTTTAAAGTTTATTTGTTTACTTAATTAGTACATTAGTATTTGTGCTTTATTTACTGTGGTACATTATTCCTTTGATGTGTAAGCATAGATATTAATGAACGGATTAAACGTAATTTGTCAATGACTTACACAGGTTAAAATCCCTATTATTTGTTATCAGTTTTACTGATATTGTTCGTTTCAGATAAGATAAAAAAAAAACGTCGATTAACAATTTTTCCCAAAGTAAACATCCGTACCTGTTTATTAGAATCTGAAACGATGAATCATCAGGAATAATTTCAAATAAAGCATAGTTATGTTAAACAATTCAATTCCGTATCCTGCAGTCTCTTTTGCAGTCAGTGTGGTCAGTTCATTGATAAAATTACTTCACAAGACAATCAATGACATGGTATCCAATTTCGTTTATGCACGTGGCTATTAATCTGGGTTCAACTAGTTTAAGATCTCGACTTCAATGAGTATCAATCTCGGTCAACATTTTAGTGAATAAGATTACTGTTATTCCAAAACAAAAAATCAAGGTTCAAGGATTAAAAAACAACAATATATATGAAATCTTAACAACGAATCAATTCAGCTGCAGAGAAGATAAGCTTGAAATTCCTTAATATAAAACAAATATATCGCCATCAAGTCTACCATTTTCCTGATGATTGACGCAGCTTACCTCAAAGGTTTTTTCTTGCTGTATAAAATCTAATGATATTCAAAATATTATCAAAACTTTTTTCTTCCGTCGCTCATTCAGTTCATAAGGTTTGGGAACACACGTAGCGTGTCTTCATATATATCACTCTATTGACTATCATGTGTTGTGTGTTCCAAATTTTGAGATGTGGATAGAAATAAGAAAATGTGGTATGAGTGCCAATGAGACAACTCTCCATCCAAGTCTCAATATGCAAAAGTAAACCATTATTATGATTATAGGTAAACGTAAGGCCTTCAACACGAAGTGTTGGCTCACACCAAACACCGAGCTATAAAAAAAACCCACAAAAATACTGAACTCCGAGGAAAATTCAAAAAGGAAAGTCCAAAATCAAATGGCTAAATCAAAAGTTCAAACACATCAAACAAATGGATAACAACTGTCATATTCCTGACTTGGTACAGGCATTTTCTTACATAGAAAATGGTAAATTGAACTTGGTTTTATAGCTAGCTTAACCTCTCACTTATCAAATTTCTTTATGTTGTCAATGATGCTTGAACAAAACAAAACGACACAAGAGGTATAAGTGTCAAAAATAAGGGTACATCAGACAACATTGTGTTATCATCTTAATCACTATAAAAACAACAAATGTAACGAAGAAGCACAAAAGGCATACATCAAATTTAACATACTCATTTTGCCTATATTATACGATTTTATTCATCTATGTAAAATCCATCCATAAAGGATGGAAGGTTTTAAGTACTGTTTAAAAATTGCGCGTTTGAAATTCGCACAGGTAGACTTAGAATAATGTTTTTCGTTCAAAGTATGACGGGATACATAAATACAGAGTCACATAAAGTAGATATAACAAAAAACAGACTTAACAGTAAAAGTAATAATAATAAATAAAATCGTTTTGTCATCCAAAGATGACAAGATACATACGTAAAAGTAATATTAATAAATAGAATAATTGTGTCGTTCAAAGTATTATGGTATACATAAGCACAGAGTCACGTCAAATGAATTTCTAAAACAAAACCAGACTTAACAGTAAAAGTAATATTAATAAAGACAAATAAACGAATACTATAACACGTTATTAAGATGATAAACGACGTCAGTACGCAAAATCTATACTTCAAGACCATCGCGTATTATTTGTGAAGTTGATTAGGAATATTTATCAACACGTTTTGGGTACCTTCCGAAGAACCTTTTTAGAAAAAGTTGAGACGTTCTTTGACAAACTCCTGGTTCATCAACTGTCTGTTCAGACACTTGTGACGTTTTACAAAGTCTGAGTAGGTGCTGCAAGCTCTTGAGTACCGATAAAGGTGGGAAATGTATATTTCATATGCAGGTGAAGTAGGTATATTGCTACTAAGGTGGAGGGAATTGATAATTTCAAAATTAAAATCGTCTCGTTTGTCATAGATTCTGGTAATGAGATGACTGTGTATGTCAAATTCGAGGTATAAGTCTAAAAATGAGGAGGAGGAAGCCGTGCCTGTTGTCTCTTTAATTTCTAGTTCTTGTGGATATACCAATGGAACCCAATCAGAAAAGTTCGGATTGGTAATGAAAAGGACATCATCAATGTATCTGAATTGAAAACTAAATAACCTGGCTTCTTTGATCTTCAAGTTTTTCGCAATTGTATGACGGAACTCCGATTCATTTGAAAATAAGATGAGGTCGGCAAGGAGAGGCTCACAGTTCGCTCCAATATGAATGCCGACAATTTGTTGAAAAAGTCTACCTCCAAATTCAATAAATATGTTGTCAATAAGAAACTCAAGCATACTGATCACTTGTTCCTCTGTGTAGCATGTTTTACCATTTTGTGAACTATATTTCCAAATCACAAATTTATAGCGTATTCTACCATTTTTATGATGAAAAGCATTGTGGATTATTTCTTTTAGACGAATTTTCAATTTCACATTGGGAATGGTGGTATAAAAGGTTGAAAAATCAAAAGTTTTGAACTAATTTCAGAAAAGACCGAGATTTCAAATTATCCAGAAGTTCTTTTAAGAATCCACGTATGGTTAATACCACTACGCGAGTAAACAGTTTCACAGTATATCTGAGGACCCTCTTTCACTGCGGACAGAATTTTAGTCAATCTAATGTACAATTTTTTAGTGTAACATTCAGATGAGCCGGCAATGTACCGTTGTTTATTCGGAATTTTGTGAAGTTTAGGTATCCAATAGAAACAAGGAAAGTCCTTCAATATGTTGTTCAATGCAATATTCATTGAAGCAATGAAGGACTTATGATTCGCCAAGTTCTCATCCTTGTCAAATGATATTTTTTTGTATGTGGGATTACCTCAGTGCTAATTTATTTCTAATTCTTTTACAAGACACTCATAGTAATACTATTTACATATAAAGACAATATTGTTTTAAGCTTTGTCCGCAGGAACAACAACATACTTATCTTGAATAGATGATAGATATAAAGGACCCAAAAATGACTGGTGTAAAACAAACCAAACAGGAAAACCAACGGTATAATATATTAAAAAAACGAGAATGATATGATTTCCAATGAGGCAACTATTCACCATAGCACAAATATAGTGGATGTTAGCAATGATAGGCAACCGTACGGCCTTCAATAATGAGAATAACAATTACCGTAAAGTCTATTAAAAAAGGTCCCGGCTTGAAAAATATGAAACCATTCAATTGAAAAAACAAACTGCCTATTTTATAACAATGCAATTTATATATATAAAAAAAAAAATAACAGACACAAACCAATGACAACCATAAACAGGTTCCTGGCTTGGAACAGGCATATAAAGAATGTGGTGGGGTTAAACATGCTAATGAGCGCTCAGCCCCCTTAATCTGGGAAGGTAGTATAATATATACAGCACAAAATAAGAAAAACTATAAAAATCAGAGCGATACAAAGAAAACCACTAAACAAAACTAAAGACAGGACGTGGCAGGGTATGTGTCGTAAATTCATAGACCAAAAACTAGATCGGGGTAACGATTTAAAACTGAGGGAAACGCACCAAATATGAGAGGACAACAACGACACAAAATTAAAATGTTATACACATAGAAACGGACTAAACCATAGACAAAATCCTATGAGAATAACAAATTTAACATCAAAACTAAATAGTATTACACAATTTTGAATAGAAACGTACCGTGACACGTCTTATAGTAATGTTAGTGCACACTCCAATATAAGAGAAAACAAACAACACAACGGAAAAAGAACGTTAAAATGTAACACACACACAGAAACGAACTATAATGGCAATAATCCTGACTTGTTACAGGACATTTTTAAATGAAGAAAAGGGTGGGTTTAACCTGGTTTTGTGGCATGCCAAACCTACCACTTCAATGGCAATGTTAAATATAACATTAAAATGACAACATAATATTACAGGACTACAATACAAATCAATAGGAAAACATATTAGACAAAGAAACACACAAATAATAGCTAACAAAAGGCATCAGGTTTAAAAATCAATATGCCAGAAACGCGCCTCGGCCACACAAGACTCACCAGTGACGCCCAGATATAAAAGTTTGAAAGTCAAAACAAGACATAAAAAGTCAGAGAATGACTTTGTACAATGCTCAAATAAATGTATCGACAGATTGAAGTACCGTGTAAAGTACATATGTGTTCCACAATAATAGTTATCTAACTAATATGTCTATAAAGAACTTGAAAGATAAAATCTACCCCAAAAATAATACAATCTACTGGTTAAAGAGGAATCTATGTCGTGGGTGCGGATTTAAAAGTACTTTCTAACTTCGGGAGTAGCCTTGAATTAAGTTTAACTTCTAAACTTTAAATATTTCTTTTACATTAATTATAATTTTTTATTTGTTTTTAGAATATACTTTCATTGTCATTGAACTTCTGATATTTTGTCGCAATAGCAACTGCACACTTAATTTAATGTTTTGAAAATAAACCATTAATGTATATTGTGTCCACGAAACAAGGACATCATAACAAATTTAAGATACAATTTTATAACTGAAACTAAGAATGTAGAATTCAATTTATTGAAAAGCATAAAGGAAACAAGAAAAGAAAAGAGAAACGCTTAAAAATTGAGATTTAAAGAAATATATCCTTACGTCCATTTTGGTTTAATAACCTATTCATGACTATGCTTATTTTCTTAACACAAGACAGTTACTTAATGTACTTCACAAAAATGACAGCCTCATATCTCTCAGAATCTTCTTTTTACAAAATTCTCTGATATCTGATTATATTGCAAACCATACAAATAAATTCTAAGTTTCATGTTTCATTTTTTGGGGCAAGTATTTACTTTATATAGCACTTTTTTTCTGAAATAAGGTTTTTATGTTATTGGTCTTTTTGTTTAAAAAGTATGTCGTGTGATCCCGTTCGTGAAATAAACCCCAGAAGGCTACTATTAAAAATAGTGATGAATATTTAATCTGGTTTATATTGTAAAAAAGTGTGGCCATTTTTGAGAAAAACACATTGACCAAAGTTAACACATACACATCCTCTTGAAGACCTTCAAAAATTCATCTCTTATTTTGAAATAGTAAAATGATACCAATTAAACATGTTAAATATGATACCAATTAAACATGTTAAATATGATTTAAAAACATGAGTTAAAAGTACAAATTAGGATGATCAACGACTTAATTTCATTTCGCTATATATCATTTGAAATATATTTTGATATTGTAGTTGACCACAACATAGTTTTGATATTACATAGCTGTTGGTATTGATAAGTGCCGAGATATTTGGACATCCTCAGTCCAAGGTTTCCGCTTGGGGGTCTATGATATCGCATTATGCAAGGAACAACAAAATAGGCAAACAAATCTTATTGGTGAAAATGTATCAAGCCCAGTAGTCGCTGCTTCTTGTGCTGACATGAAATGTCATTGATATGGTTATATTAATAAATTTAATTTTCACGAAATTTTGAATTTTTGTAAATACTAAAGGCTTTTCTACCTCAGGCATAGATTACCTTAACTGTATTTGGCAAAACTTTTAGGAATTTTGGTCCTCAATGCTCTTCAACTTCGTACTTTATTTTGGCCTTCTTACCTTTTTGAATTCGAGCTTCACTGATGAGTCTTTTGTAGACGAAACGCGAGTCTGGCGTGTATACAAAATTAAGTCCTGGTATCTATGATGAGTTTATTCACGAAGGTTTTTAACTTTCAATTTGTTTTACGATTCGATCTTGGCAGACACTCCCTTATCAGCTGCTTATAAAAACTACAAGCTTTTGGTTGCTAAAGACAACTAACTAATATCAAAATGATGTTAATTGTATGTTTTAATACAATTTTTTGATATAATGTCTAAATTTGCTGTGTATTCAGCAAAAATCAATACAGCATTCAGCTTTGGCTTAAACTCTGGACGTAAGAAATTGAAATTAATATAGTAGTATGAAGTCGCGCGATCGTTTGGTCTTGTTATGTTGGTTATCGTTTGCACATTCATTGCACGTTCATTTAAACATCCTTATTCAAAAAATTTTAAACTTATACCCTTCGGCCTTTATCTATATGTGAGAAACAAACTTTCTATAATACTTGCAAATACATTGTACAATGCACGTGAAAATGGTACATAGAAAAAATACAATATCTTACTCAAATTTTTTAAAGCTGCAGACCAAACAAAAAATCATGCAATTCAATGAAAAATCTTAAAGAAGTTTGACGTATACTGTCCCTGTAACAATTATTAAAGTAAAAATAAAAACTATTTAGAAACAGATAATGGCTGCCTTATATACGTAAATACGACTGCCACAATTCAACTCAAAATTATTAAGCTGCATATCAAATTTAAAGGTATTCCCATTCGAAAAACCGAGTCAACCAAACTTTGCGGACGGAAGTACGGGATGATGAAATAACGCGTATTTTCAAGCGGTTACTAGTCATGCTTTTTTTTTGCAGTTGACAAAACAGGTAATTCGTACCATAAACGTTGTCTAGTTAAAATATTTTTTTATTTATATGTAGCAGCAGGTGAATAAAGGTTTAGTTTGAATACCGATTAAAATAAGAAACTTACTTAAAAAAACTTGCAGCATGCAGTAGGTTGGTGTATCAATTCGTTGCGAAACCTTAAAGTTTATGTGTTTTTTGTTCACCTTGTAGATAAAAAAAGGCAACAGATGTATACTGCTGTTCAAAAGTCATAAATCCATGGACACAAAACAAAAACGGGGTAACAAACTAAAACCGAGGGAAACGCATTAAATATAAGGGGAGAACACCGACATAACACTAAAATGTAACACACAGAAACGAACCGAGCATCAGACAAAATCCCATGAGAATAACAAATATAACATGAAAACCAAATACATGAATTTGGGATAGACAAGTACCGTGACAAGTCTTATCGCAATGTAAATTTACACTAAAAAAAGAGAAAACAAACGACGCAACGTTAAAATGTAACACATACACATAAACGAACTATAATATAACATTAAAATGACAACACTATAATTTTTAAAATTTATTATTAATAGGTCGAAAATGAAATAATCTCTTACGATGTTAGAAAAGGTGAGAAATCAGATAAGTAGGCCATATTTCACAATGTCAGCATGTCTAAAACATTTTTTTTTACAAATGAAGTTATTTATAAAAAAAATATTAGGATTTTAAACTTAATATCTCTATTATAAAGTAAGAAAATATAACCTATCTTTATAGCAAAACATTTGAATTAAAAGTTAATTAGATTTAATTGAGCAATGCAATCCAATCCTGTCCAACGTTGATTTATTGTTTATTTATTGTTCAATTATACATTTGTAAGGTGCATGTTTGTAAATCTACAAATTCTTAGTAGTCACATTTATGTGATATACTCAGTTACATGTAAAACTAAATGTATGACTTAATCAGATGAACAGCCTTGATGCTGCACTGGTTTGATTATACTTATCAAATTTAGCAGCTACTTCGAAATATTGCCTAGCAATGAATGTATCACCGATTAGCTGGCGAGCGATGCCGCAACAAATTTCTGTATTCAGAGTTTCTGGATATAATCCTTCACGACCACAGTGTAAAAGTCTCTGTTCAACATGTTCAAGTTGTTGTAAAGACTGCATATATGATGAAATATCATGTAGATGGTAGTAACATAGGAAGTTAAGGAAATGTATGAATGGTAACGAATGAAAATAATTAGGCCTCTCTGACACATCTAGTTGTAGTTCCTGTGGAATTATAAAAGAATTCTTTTCAAATTTAAAAGAATGAATTATTAAAGATTTCATTACTGTTTTAAGTTTTTCTTTTTTCATAACAATCGGTACGTGCTTTTGAATAGGATTAAAATACCTTATTTCATAAGTAAATGACCTATACATTTTCTCGTCTTTGCATTTCTGCAATATATATTTTATTATGGTCAATGAGACCTCGTAGTTTTTGTGAACATATAAGAAAGAAGCTAATTTCAGTAATCCTGACAATGCATCTATATCTAAACCGATAGTCAAATGACTAAGACAGTGCATGTACTTGAAGTAGTAATGTTTGTTTCCTAATACATTATGGTATAGATGTGTGTCTGCAACAGCCAAAGATGCTTCTGATATTATTAAAGCAAATAAAACTCTAGATAGACCAGTTCTGGAACTATGGAGAAAAGTAAATAACAGTCCCAAAACTCGATCAGCTCTTAACATTAAACGAACAGTACAAAATGTTGGTATCATTTGTTGTAATAATCTGCTGTTTCTGCTGGTTAAAGATTCGGTGGATTCGTTTGACTGGATTCGATAATCTTGTAAAGTCTCAGAGGATGCAAAACAATCAATTCCTTGTCGATAAACATTTGTTAGTATTGTAATAATTTTGTCTTTGTTATTGTTATTAAACCTTAATAAGAACAAGTTATTCTCTGGAATAAAATAATGTGACAGTATTGAGTATCTTATACAGTAGAGCAGTCTTTTAAGAGATGCCATAAAACATGGTATGATATTATCTGGTCTCCATACATAGGGATCTGTTTCTTCTGATATCCAAAACATCAGTGTTTTTATATAATATGAACACAGTAAACCTTTCAAATCCTCATTTATATCTACTAGTTCCTTCAGCAAGATTTTTAACATAGCATAACATAATAACTGTGTATGGCTGAAAGAAAATATTAGAATTTTTTCCGCTACAGAAAATGAAATTCGCCATTCAATGTTTTCATTTATAGACCCTTTGTATCCAATTGGAACAAATAACACACCACAAGATGTTATTTTGGAAATAAGTTCAGGTGAAGGCCAAGCTGTCCGAGGTCTGCTTATCCATGGCTTTGCTTGACATATCCATGTTTCGCATTTAAGACACCATGCGAAATCATATTGATCATCTTTACTAGATATACATGGACCATGAAGTTTAAATGGCAAATTGTTATAAAAATAATGGGAAATACACCATTGTTTATATTGTTCACTTGAAAGCACATATCGCAGGTGTTTCATTTCTAACAAATTCAAAAGTCCCAAGGGGTCAACAAAATTCAGAATCAGATTATGATGATGAGTTACAAGATATAATTGTGTGAAACATGGTTGTGTCTCCTCAGTATTAATAACAAATGATAACTTTTGGTGTTTGATATCAAAATCTTTTTCTGATTCAATTACTTCAATGTTACAATCTATAGTCATGACATCTATATCACTTCCTTTCAAATCGAGTCCTTCACCTTTACTACCACTAGTTATGCGGTTAGTATTTTGTCCGATATCATTAATAACCAAAGCCAACCTCCTTACTTTTACAACCTCCTCAGATCCGATCTTTTGGCAAAGATAATTGTAAAAGTTCAAGGACTCGTGTTTCTCTATGGTCATACTCTGCATTTTCAGCATACCAACCTACAAACTAAAATTGATTTAGCCAGACGTTTTAATCTTATCATGCTTGCAAGCATTTAGAAAAGAAAACTACCAGCAATACAGCTGGTCAAAGTACTCAAAATTTCGGAAAATATTTTGAGCTTACAATCACAACAAGACTGTAACAGCAGTCAATGAAAAGGCCGTGAAATGTCTTTAAAATATAACAGGGTGGTGAAAATCCGGTGAAAATACCCCGTAACCTTTGCATGCTTTGTAAAAAAATATTTCTAAATGACGTGAACAATTTTAATATAAGAAAAAGACCGTGAAGTTTTGATATCCAGTGAAAGGGCTTTGATAATTTTGTCCTTTCATGCTTGATAAAAAAAAAACAGTGAAAAGGCCGTGATATATTTTCATGTAAATTTATTTCTTACCCTAATTCAGATTTAAAATCTTATGTGATAATTGCAATATGGTCTTATTATTTCCATTCACATTTTTCCTAAATATCCTACTTTTCATTACAAATCTACCATTGTCTATTGAAGCATTATTATTTGCAATACTACTGAACAAGACTGATGACTTTTAATTCGAATCATTTATTGTAATAATTAATGACTTTGTGCCAATACATATTTTGTTTTTAAAGAAAAGCATTTTGCTTCTCGTCTGTACATTATTATAAACAATGTAAACATTAATTTTGATTGGAACCAAAACAAGTAAAAACGAAAACTCCCGGAATAGCAGACCGTATCCAGATTCATGTTTCTTTTAGAATAATTTAAACATTTCAGCAGGGTTGTTGATAGACCCCGAATTCGGAAGATCGACTAATATTTACTTTCTACATGCAAAACGAGTGACAGCAAGTTTGAGGTAAGTTAAGTTATTAATATTTATTCTTTATGCATCATTTCACCAAAATGTTGTCGTTTGTGAACATTTCCATTGAACCGATTTTCACAGAACTTGATATATAATTCACTTATATTTGAGTCTGTTGCACTTGATTCCTTTAATCATTTCGGTTATTGTTTTCTAAGACTTACCGAATCCTTTGAATACTATCAAATTTTTGTTTTGTTTATGTGTTTGGGTAAAAAGGGGGTGGGTGGGGTCCTCTTTCCCAACGCTGGCCACATAAAAAAAAGACATTTATGTACAGTGCACTACGTAGACATAGGCATATATAATCGGAAATGATTATAGTAGCAATAAGTATCTCTGAAATGGAGATCACTCTGATAATCATAGGCGTAACCTCCTTTGAATGTGTCAGGAGCTATTTAAGTATTTTCTTACTTGGACGTCGAGATTAAAAGAGAGTAAAAGTTGCTACACCTAGCCCCCTGTATAATAAATAGCTGTGACTCATAACGACCATTTAGTCTAGACAAGTTTGGTTTTAGCCATACATATCATTATTTCAAAGAAACATTTAAATTAAATAGTCTGTCTTATAAGTTTCTTTAGTCTTCGAAAAAATCTAAAAAAAATAATATGAGTCGACAATACAGAATTTCGTTTACTTATGATTCCATATTGGATAGAGGGCAGATTTTCTGGAATATGGTATGAATATAATTATGGGAAAACCTATGCATGTTTCCATACGGCTGTTCTGTTTCAATGAAGTTTTAAGGTATTTTTCATGCCATTTTCACCATCAGCATGAAAATATGCCCCCTATTCAGTATGGGGTCATTAACCGTTAAGTCCTGTATTGTATGGAATAATTAGGTCTTTCCACTTTTCTGTGGAAAGACCTATTGTTTTTCTTCTGATTATTTTTTTTTTCTTCCGCCTAATTTTGTTCTTGCGATAAACATTTGTTTCGCAATATGTCGCTTAGATATTTTGTATATGATATCGAACAGTTTATGCGCTTTTGAAATTTACCCTGCGTAAACAAATACTTTTCTTTGTAGGAGTTATCTCCCCAAACACTGTTTTCCTTGTTATCGCATCTCCTTCGCAACCGTAAAAGATTATAACAAATTTATTTTACAAAATTGCTCGTTATATCCTTGGCATGATTTGTCCTATTTTGACCGAAGCGATATGACCGCTCCATATGAGAGTTATTTCCCCTTATGCATCTGATATAAGTGATATGAATTTCTATCTTATAAATCATAAGTGATAGAGACCTAGCATCTTTTGATTTGAGGTCCTTGGTCCCTAAAAATGAAAATTAGGTCAAGGTCAAAGGTCAAGGTCATATTCTAATATTTGAATTTGGCTTATTTTCACTTATATCTAAAGACTGTATAAGATATCAACAAATTATTTTTACTAAATTGTTAGTTACGACATGTCGTAACATGTAAATTTTGATTGCAAGCGTACGCTGAATGTAAAAGGGAGTTTTCTCCCCTCTTGTATTTAAAAATACGCGTTTGGTGATATAACTCATTAACTAAATATAATTAAGACCTATGGTCTTTTGATTTGAGGTCCTTGGTTTATGACCTTGAAATTGATCTCAAGGTCATAGCTTAATTTGACGTTCTAGATTTTGACCTTTGCTTTTATTCAATATGTGTACATGATAAAGATATACAACTTTTAGAAAAAGGTATCAAACCATTTAACCTTGAAAAAAACAACCGGAAGTGACCTTTTGTAAACCGGAAGTAGCTATTTTTTTGTACTTTATTAATATAAAAGTATATAGAACCAGATATTTTTGGAATTAGTGTCAAGTAAATATTCAAATATAATCGGAAGTAACATTTTTCAAACCGGAAGTAACAAATTATCTCCCTTATTTAAAAAAAATGTATGGAAACAATATATTTTTGGAATCAGCTTACTAGGAGCTATCATTTGACGATTGAAATGACATTTTAAACTTAGTTTCACAACTTTTCATATCAAAATACATTGTTTTGATGGAAAGACCTTCAATTGTTCTCTGAACAATTGGTTTTTAATTTTGTAGCTGTTTTTGTATGTACATAAATGCCAAAAATTGATTTGAATATATAAATAGTTTTTTTTTACGTATGATATATGTAATGTTTCTTTAATTATTTCAGGAATGAAGAGCAAAAATATATAGCAAGCAGTCTTTGTTGTCTCTTTGACACATTCCCCATTTCCATTCTCAATTTTATTTATATAAAATAGTTCAGGAATTAAGTTGGAAAAAAGAGCTTTTCAGTTAAAAGTATTTCCTGGGAATAATACACTTGCATTGTACCAAATAAGTTGTAAGTTGATGTTTATGTTGTGTCGTTGGATGATCGAAACACCGCTTTAGCGTTTCTACAATATAAGAGGAATATAATATCTTAAACCGGGAACCAGACAAGCTTACACTCGCTTTCTTTATGGTGGGAAACGGATATAAGGGACCAAATAGGACATATACTGAGCTCACTTCTATTCCAAGCTTCAAAGTGTACATTTCGCCTTCGTCAAAAAACTGCAAAGTTGTGTCCGTATTACCATAGCTATTCAAGAAGACCCTTGCTTATTCAAGTCTTAATTGCATTACACGCCCAACCACAATCGCTACATTGGTGTCAGATGTAAAAATATCTGAAACTGCATACATACCTGAAACTGTCATTTGAATTTCGTGCGAGTTTTCGCAGGGAAATTGTCAAATCTATAGGATTTGAATTTTGAGTTTCTCGCGATTTATAATTCGTATGCAATACATATTTATGTCCCAATACACATAATAATAGTATTTTTGTGCTCCATAGGAGAACACAATTGACAATGAAACACAACACAACTTTGTTGTTTACAAATTGCACAGTATATTTAAATCAAATATTGTGTTTCTAATGAGTAAGAATATAAATTTAAAGAAGTTGTGCTGTTGAAATAAATACATTTTAACAGTATTTGTATGATAGTAAACAGAAATTTATATAAAATTTAATAGGATAAAACCGCACACAAGCTTGAACTATTACATGTATGAATTTTTTTCATTATTGAATATTAGTCTATAAACCGGACAACTGGTATTGACTTTCCAATAATTCATACATGAAAATATTTCAATTTACTGAAATTTCGTACCATTCCAGATAACTGGTATTGCCTTTTTAACAATTTAAAAAAAAATACGAAACAAGGGTATCAAAATAAATAAATAAATAATAATAATAAGAAAGGACACAAACGAGGCAAACAAAACACACACAAACCGTCATTTTCATTTGTTATACATATTCAAGATAAGCTGGATAAATGTATTGATACAATAAAATTTATGATTTGTAAACTATTGCGACAAGCTTTGATCTTTTGAATATTTCGTAACTCTACCACTAGAGTCATTGATAATTTGTGATTTTGCTATATTGATAACATTTTTAAATATTGATTTTTCTTCATATATATTTCAATAAAGAATTTTCATATACAAATTGCAAATTGTTGTACGTGTACTGTTCTTACATTAAAAGTTTGTTATTTTAGATAAGATTATTATTCATACATTGCCATATATACATACATATTTATTGTTTGTATGTGTTAATACCGAATTAAATGGTTTTGACACAATTTATCTTGAATTGTCTGTTAAGTTCCTATATATTACAATAGCACAATTGGATACTTAAGAAACTGAAATAGGAAAAAAATGTCCAACAAGATAATCAACAAGTGACTGCAGAGAACAAAGAACTGGTTATAAAACAAAAAAAAATCAACTTAAGCAACAACAAGATCAACTTCAGCAACTTCAGCAACAACAAAAAATATTGAAGATTAAAAGACCAAGTTAATGATCGCTGATCAAGATAAGAAATCAATGCAGCAAGATGTAAAAAACTAGTTATCAGATGTAAAGAGCCAATGCAGTGCACAGCTTACAGCTAAGGCTGAAGAATAAGAAGAAGTGTTGGACTCCATGCAGATATATAAAAGTACAAATTTGAACAAGAGCTGCACTATGTTAAAATGTAAGAACGCCAGCGAGGTGATGAACTTGCATCAACACTGGAGAGTGAAAGAAAGCAATTTTAACAACATTTAATAGACATGCAACATAAAAGGAAAAAGGAAACGGTCCAAAAAAAATAGAAGAGTCATTTTATCAGTTGAAGTCGGAGAAGAAAATGCTGATGAATAAAGTTGAGGAACAAGCTAAACTAATGGATAGCGACAGAGAAAAAAAGTCAACAGAAGGATCTTGAATTGAAAGATCAGCAATATGCCACAAGGGTACAAAAGTTAGAAGAGGAATTTAAAACAAAAACATTTTCCAAGTTGGTGGAAACAACAGGAAATTATGCACCAGATAACGTATTTAGATCCAAAATCATACCAAAGGTTGATGGAGATAATACAGCGGTCAAGTTAGAAGAAAATAGATCAAGCGCTTCAACAGTTAAGAGTATACCTAAAACTACATTAGACGGACGTCCTATTTAAGATACAGAAATGAAGGTCCAATAGCGCCAAAACTTGCAACATTTGACGGTAAGAGCGAATGTAAAACCTTATTATTTACAGTTCATACACATTGCCAACAAGTACAATTGGGATACACAGCAAAAGTTGGATAAACTTATTGAGTGGTTAAGGGAGAAAGCTCTGAAATATTTTAGTACCAGACCACTATCAATACAAACTGTTTTAAAATTACTGGCAGATAAACTTAACCAGAGGTTTGGTAACAAGGATCATCCGTACATAATACGCCGACAGTTACAACATGTCAGGAAAAATTCTCAATGTCAACGAGTCAACATGAAAAAACTATTGCATGCAAAGCCGAATTAATTGTCGCATACAAACAAAACTCAGAAGATTTGAAAAGTTTCAGCCGACGACCCCTTTGAGCCAACGGTAACAGCAAGCTTAATATTGAACGTGAAAATAAATAGTGTTGATGTTGTGGTTGATACAGCTGCGTAGGTCACAATTATCAGTGACAAATTTATGAAGAAATTACTGCCACCATAAGAACTTAAGTCATCTGTTCCATTGAAAGGAACTGGAGCTGAGAATAAAATAAGGACAAAATATGCTAACAGAGTGTCTATCAGGACTGGTAAAACTGAAACAAAATGGCAAATTATAGTAGCAGATATTACGGATTCCGTATTATTAGGTTTAGATTTTTTACATCATCTACAAGCTGTGATAGATTTGGCTAATTACAGTGAAATAAACAATCAGACCTTACAGGCTTCAGCAGTGAAGTCCAACAACAAAGAAATGAAAGTTTGCAGAGTTACTTTAAATGAAAATGTGGTAATCCAATTATGACTGTAATTGATTTTTTTGCAATGTTAGAGGGAAAAGTTAATAGTGATTTATGTTTTCAACTCAATCAGAATTTTATTGGAATAATGATGCCTTATATTGTAACGACACCCGACAAAACAGTACCAATTAAAATTAGAAACCTGACAGGTAAGAACATTTCTTTGAGAAAAGGTACTAACCTTGGTACGGCGGTGGAGATTGTTGAAGTAATAGAAAATCAAAACCCAGAACAGAATTCAACAGCTCGACAAATAAGTAAAGACCGGAACCAGTCTAAGAAAACAGAAGAGGTATGTGAAAATATGCCAGAAAATTTGAAAGATCTATTTGAAAGGTCAAAAGAAAATCTCAATGAAAAAGAATGTAATCAGTCTGCCCAATTGTTGATAAAATTTTCAGACACATTTTCAGTCAATGATTTGGATATAGGCCATTATACTAAAATAAAGTATAGAATAATTAGAGAAACACCTACACCTGCAACGGAACAGATGAGGAGAACACCGGTAGGTTTTGAGGTGGAGGAAGAAAAACATCTTGGTGAATTATTAAAAAGAAAGATTATCCAAACTTCAAGTATTGATTACAGAAAGTTGAACTTTAAAGGGAAACTTTGCAAAAAAGTCAAAAATTGATATTCTGTTCATTCTGTATAAAAATTCTCAAATTCATAGATATTAAAGCTTTATTCCGCTAGATCAGCGATCACCATCGATTTAAATTTAGAGTATCAAGTCCCTGCGTTCGGCCATTTTGTCTTCTTTCCCGATTAATAACATTGATATGTCTATAAACCACAAACGAACAAAACGACAGTAACCGATGTAATCGTAATTGCGTGTCGATATCTTGTCAAAAATACGGTTGTTTTATCCGACTAACTAACTTGATACGGAAAATATTCTTATTTTTGTAAATGGTCTGTTGTTTTTAAACTGTTAATATTTGAAATTAGGTAAAAAGTCAAAGTTGAAATCATAAAAAAGTGTTCCGTGAAAATTGTTTTCGAAAATCTAATTTGTTCATAATTCTTTCACGTTATAAACTTTATTCAAATAAATTCTAATCTTCCCTCATCTGATCACCAGCATGGCTAAAGGTATTACTCCAAAAGGTATTGTGAGGGGTGTGAGGTGACACGTTCAAGTATTCAAGCGATTTCCTGTCGGGCTTGCAAGTTCATGCATCGTTTCACTTCTGCAGGTATTGATCAGTGTACACGGCCGATAACTTATAACTTTCTATTTTGAACTATCAGATGTATAATATGCAACTCTGTCTTACTTGTCATTACTAAACTCATACGCTTGTTGATAAATAAAATTTCTGGTGTAAAGAATAGTATTCATAAAAATATAAATAATACCCAAAAAATAAGATTTGATGAAATTAAAATCTATTTTTTTTAAATATTTTTTCCAAGGGTGAATTTGGGAAAATGTAAATAGGGGTATTCTTGTCAGACAAAAGACTTTTAGTTATATTAAAAACATAGGGAAATATGACATAAAATTGGTTCTGTCTTTTTTTTAAACATAGTTAAAAAGATGTGTGTCTAAGGTGAACACCACAAAACCCTGTAATACTAGTACGAGAGTATAGCGTGTAAACATTCCTTCTCAATAATATGGTTGTATTGGAAATCTTTCCATACAGATTGACAACTCATGGTCCGATATGCATGAAATATTTGCCACATGACACCCATAGTTCTTTCTACCATCATTATCTTTATTCTTTGATATTGCTGTAAACATCGATGGTTCACACCCAAACAAAATGGGAGTGATGTACCTTCAGAGCTTCTCCGTGTTATAACTTGTGAAACCTAATATATAGACGAAATTTGGGTATTGAAATGTATCTACATCTCACAAACAGGATGTTTGAATAACGATTTTTAGTAACGACCTAACGAACCAATATAAACGTATGACAATATATAACCATGAAGGAATTTAGTTTTCGTCAGACGCAAGAACTCATCCCCATCATAAACGTATACGTATATATGCATCTAGTTTCAAATATCAAGAACAAGCGGTCGATGTCGATAGTCCGTTTTCTAACTGTTCAGAGCTCGACAAGTCACTTGTTCATTCTTGGAAGCCTTCATAATCCCCGTCCAAATATTGGAACTCTTTCAGGTTGTGTTGACTATATATGCTTGTATGGTAATTCTGTCGTTTATCTGTACAAGTGGTTGCATTTCCTCTCCTTTTCCAACAAACAAACTAACGAAACGCTATAGACTAGTCTGCTTTCTCTGGAGCTCATCCTCAATGGCGCTTATACGTCAGGAAACTTACATGTATACTAATAATGATTGTTTCAAGAACAACGATGTAGGGACGAACTATTCTAAATTCGTCAATATCAGTTATGCATGACTAAAATATAAGTTTTATTACAACAACTGTATTTGGTCTCGAATGTATGTTAACTAATTAATGTGTTTTTATAGGCTAGCTTTAATCCTCATTCAAATAATATAATCTATATGTAATAATCGTTTCCTACCACCCCGAGATTTAATGCCAAGTGCTAGACATATTTTAGGTACTAATTAAGTAATTAAATGAATAATATTATAGATAACAATAATTAATCATTAATGTGCAAAGATTTAAAAACAAAAGTATTTTTTCTTAATTCGTACGTATTATATTCCGCTTCGGTAGAGTTATCTTCAAATAGTTTCAGATATTAATTAATACATGGGTTTTAAAAGTCTAAATGTAAGTATTTTTTGCCTAATAAAGACAATCAAAATGCTTTGGTAAAGCTATTTCTAATTTCTAAGTTCCCCTTTTTTATGAGACATAAATCAAGGACAAGAGGTGTATATCATTTCATTCTGACACATGAATTAAGTTTCTGAAAACCGAAAATTGTTTATTTCTTAGTAAATTAATTTATTTGAATTCAAATAAATAATAGCACCAAATATAATTAAATAATTCCACGGCGATCTATTTTCATTTGTCACCAACTTGAATATGTATTTTAAATGGGTTTATTAAATGCTACCTTGTTTTATAACCCACTGATCCGAATAGACAGTCAAACCTGGCAAGGTGTGCCTTAGAGGCGTGGTTAAATACCGAAGTGCAAATAACAATTTACCTTTCAACAAGTTTGCCACAGAACCGTGAATACACACATCGTACAAACCTAGTCATAGCACAGACAGTAAAAGGTCAATAAGAGTACACCAACATATTGTCTTTACAGATTATTGTACTTTAATTTGTTCACCTTATCAGTCCGAAAATGCATTAAATAAAAATAAATTTATAACTTTTTTGTCTAAAAAATTAATTTGAATATATATACGTTTAACATAGAAAATTTATCTCATGAATATGTACATTTGCACGTCTGTGCAAAAACCAGGAGAAAACGTCACGACCTACAGGAAGTTGTTAATATTTTTTTCATTAATTATTTAATTTCTCCTTTATTGCTGCACATATAGCGATAAAACTTTGTGTCATAATAAACATATTTAAACCATGAGTAAAACATCGCGAATTGTCCCTTTTAGAGTCGTAAAGATTACTTTTCTTTGCCTAGAATTGAGTCCTGTATTGATACCCTAAGAGAAACATAATTCATGTCTTGTCTCAACATGTCCTCAGGTTACTATCAATTTGAAATCCATGAAGACGACGGATATAAAACGGCATTTGTGACGAAATATGGTCTTCGGGGCCTTTTATAGCTGACTATGCGGTATGGGCTTTGCTCATTGTTGAAGGCCGTACGGTGACCTATAGTTGTTAATGTTTGTGTCATTTTGGTCTTTTGTGGATAGTTGTCTCATTGGTAATTATACCACATCTTCTTTTTTTATATTTTTGAACATATTCGGCTTAGTTTTGGCTTGTGTAATAGTCCAGCATGTTTTCAGAGAGTCATTCAGCTTATTTTTTCAGGACTGACGCGGATAAAATGCTTAGCATACCTTGACGACATTATAGTCCTAGGGTAAGATTTTTAGAGTCATCTATATAATTTAGAGAAGGTTTTACGGCGTTTTGAGGATAATAACCTAAAGCTAAAACCCCAAAAATGTTCACTCTTCCAGAAAGAAGTACTTTTCCTTGGAAAATAAATAAATAAAGAGGGGGTTGCAGTCAATTTAGAAAGTACGAATACAAAATTAAATTGGCCAGTTCCAACAAAGAAAAGAGATGTAGAATCGTTACTTTGTTGTGTTAATTATCACCGAGATCATAGAAAAAAAAACTTTGAAACAATAGCTGCTCCATTATATCATCTAACTAAGAAGACTTTGAATGGAGCAAGTATCACCAAGAAACTTTTGAAACCTTTAAGATAGCACTGGTTAATGCAGCGACATTATCCTATCCATACCCCGATGAACCTCATATTAGACACGGACGCTTTAGATATAGCATTAGGGGCAGAGTTGATCCAGGTCCATGACGGTAAAGAATTTTTAGTTTGCTACTCCAGTAAGGTTCTCACACCTACACAGAAGCGTTATTGCACTACAAGAAAAGAGCTATTAGCAGAAGTGATCTTTACTCGACAGTTCAGAAATTATCTCCTTTGTCGTCAATTTACAGTGAGAAAAGATCATCAAAGTCTTATTTGGCTACTACGTTTTAAGAATATTGAAGGCCATTAGCAAAGTTCTGATTCCCTTCACGGATTTGGCTAAACTTTTTGACCTTTTCGATTATAGCTCTTCATCTTTGATATAAGCTTTGGATTTCAAATATTTTGGCCACGAGCATCACTGAAGAGACATGTATTGTCGAAATACGCATCTTGTGCAAGAAAATTGGTGCATTAATTTTATTAGCAAGATGGCTTGAAGAGCTTTCACAATATGATATGGTTATCCAACATCGTCCTGGCAAAAAAACACCAAAATGCAGATGGCCTTTCCAGAATACCGGATGACTTAGAACCTTGTTATTGCTACTATGCAGGAGTTGATCTCTTATCTTTACCTTGTGAAGGTTGTGCATATTGCAGTAAAGCTCAAAGAACCTGGGGGGAAATGGAGAGTGATGTTAATGATGTAGTGCCTCTGGCAGTTCGGAGTATACCAGCTGCAGGATGATAATTCTATACAAGAAAGTAATTGGATGAAAGGTTGAAGACTTTAAGAAAGAACAAGAAGATGACCCTGATTTGAAAACACTTGTAAATTGGCTACATACCGGTAAGCCGCCGTCAGAGCATGATTTACAACTTGAAGCCTAGCAACTATCCACTGGTGGAAATGTACGACACAGATGAAATTTGTAAAGGGATGCCTATTCTACAAGTGGTTGGATCCAGCAGAGCCAAGAACAATATTATTAGTTTCTAAATCCTTGAAAGAAGGGGGTATGCAATACGGTCATGATTGCAAAACAGCAGGATACTTTGGTCAAGCTAAAACCATACAGAAACTACAACAAAGATTTATTTGGTACCAGATGAGAGTGGGTGCAATTTTGTATGTCCAAACATGTTCAATATGCAATATCAATAAAAAAAAATCAACAGAACAGCAAAAGGGGCACTAGGTCAATACCATGCAAGAGCTTCAATGGAAAGGGTACAAATGAATATACTTGGGCCACTTGTGGAAAGTAATTCTAACAATAAATATGTGCTAGCTATCATTGACCAGTTTACTAAGTTGATAAAATTTGTCGCATTGTCTAACCAAAATGCAGAAACAATAGCAAAGGCAGCAGTTAAAGATTTCTTTTCTAATTTGGTTGTGCTTTGCAAATACACACTGATCAAGACAGAAACTTTGATAACAATCTATTCCATGAATTATGTCGCCTACTAGAAATCGGAATAACTCGAACAACTCCTTATAGACCAATGACCGATGGACAGGTTGAAAGATATACCAGTGTGTTTTAGTAGGCAGTATGTTTTTAGAGGATAAGCAGAAAGACTGGGATGTTCACCTTCAACAATTAGCTGGCGCAATAAGATTCACAAAAAATAGACAAACTAGCTTCACCCCTAATATGATGATGCTGGGAAGGAAGGTAATGTAACCAGTAGATCTACTCTTGGGAATAGTAGAGAGTAACATGGAAATAAACCAACCTCATCAGTATATCAAAAACCGAAAGAAATGCATTAGAAAAAGATAAAAAAAAAAATAGAGATAACCTTAAGGCAGCTCAATTCAGACAGAAAAGAGAAAATGGCGTAAAACTTAATCACAGGGTATATAATACAGGTGACATTGTATACAGAATTGATTCCGCTTCACAAATTGGAGAAAAATTGCGGGCACCCTGGCAAGGACCATACCTAGTTGTAGAAGTACTGTCATCAGTTTTGTATAAAATGAGAACAAGAAAAAGTGAACTAACTATCCATCATGATCAGGTAAAACCTTGCCTAGATAGGAACATTCCACCGTGGTTGAAGTATATGTGGCACCGTCTTCTTCAAGGTGATGTAGATTACAGCCTTTGAATCGGCCAGACGGAAGAATAAAATAGTCATGATTAATCACAGTTATTTAAAGAAGATAATGACAGGGAATCAGATCTTTTTCTTCAAGAGAGAGAAGATGGTATAAACAAAGATCATGCGGGTCAAATGGCTTAGAGTCTTTTAAACAATTCCAAGATTTAGAGTCTTTCCTTGATATTACGGAAGAAATTCAGGAATTGTTGTAGAGCAGCATGGTACAGGATTAGAAACAAGATACTCATCTGATGTTGACCTAAGTGATAGACATATTGTAACTTATCTAGATGGTATAAATGTATTTTTAAATAATGATAGTATTGATAATGTATATGATACATTTTTGTACGCAATTGACAACTATGGTGGTAAAATCAGAAGTCGTCCAAAATACCTTGAAGACTATGATCTGTCTGATATGTCTTGATTTTTGTCGGATTAACTGGGTTTTTAACAAAATAATAATAATACAAAAAACCAAACAAACACATTATAAAATATTGTATATAGAAGTTTTAAAAAATTGCATAAGAATAATTGTGTACTTCCAGCATGGCAAAAAGTTATAGTAATTGAAAAGAGAAGAAGAGGCATATGGGCAGTATTATGAAGATCTTGACTATGATATGGATGTAGATGTCGGAAACAGAGCAAGAAGATGCATGGATAGAACAGGAGGAAGAGCAGGAAGATGTATGGATAGAGCAGAAGGAAAAGCAGAAAGATGTATGGATAGAGCAGGAGGAAGATACCCAGCAGGATTTAGAGCAAGACGATACTTATCAGGAGACAGAACAGGAAGATGTTAGGATAGTAATTAGGTTAGGGAGAAAGAATGAAGGAGGCAGGAGAAAGAGGATGAAATATACCATCAAGTTATAAGAGAGGCTGATGAGGACCAGTGTTTTCCTATGGTTATCACTCGGAAGCAAGAATTGGCGATTGATCAGACGAAGTACCAGGAAGTACCGAAGGCAGCAGATGAAGATATGGGGCCATGCATCTTAGTAAGAAGTAATCCAACAATAGTGAATAGGAAAACAACGACGATTCTTGATATTTATATTATTCAATTAAGAAAACCTTACTTCCTTTAGAAGGGTTGACACGGAAGACTAAACGTGTTATTGGACCTGCATATTTCAGATGAAGAAGCAGTAGTCGTATGACTTTCCAGATTTGTCTTTAGTTGTATACTTATCATGTTGGGAAACACATGCCTACATGGACTTTCACTAACATATCAACTGAAGAGTAGCTAAATATATGTAAAAAAAATCTTTTTTTATAAAAGCTTATCTTTAAAAAATGTGTACAAACATTTAAAAAAATATAAGTTAATAAAGACCGTGTGCATTTTTAAAAGCAAGCTATAGTGAAAAATTAAAACAAAACGCTAAGTTTTTCAAACTCAGTTATTGAACAACACCACTAAAATGTAACTTTTTCCAATACCTTAATTCTGCCAAAGAGACAGATAGGCTTGGAATTTATTATTACGGAAAATATGTCTTCATGCAAATCACAATGAATACTTGTCCTGGTTTATATAAAAGAAAATTGAAGCTTATCTAAATGGTTCAATTGTGCTGCTAAAAAAACTACAATTTTTGAGATTCTTTTATTTGTTTTAATCTTGTTCATTGAATCTATTAATTTCATTAGTACGTTCCTGACGCACATATTTATTTTCTCTCCTCATCTGTTTTCACCTTGTGGTTCCAATTAAACTCAGACTCTATGTTATTTTCTTATGAAGTGCTTCTAGTATCGGAATGACTCGAAAATTCTTTTGAATTGTAGGAGATTGACATAGTATGATAGTTGATAGAGTTAGAAGGAGACCAACTGATGTTGACATTAATTTATGTGAGCGAGAAATATATAGCATAGCCTTAAGTTTATTGCATATACAGAAGAAGCATGCAAGATACAAGGAAAGAGTTTAATAAAAAATTTCTTTTTAAAATTTAAATAAAAACAAAAGCTGCAGAAGGATTACTTGAAATTTATCAAAACTGCTTGCTTTTCAAGGCTTATTTTTTTATTGTTTGACCTTTTAATTGTTATAATTCGAGCGTCACTAATAAGTTTTTTTTAAGACTCAATATTCTGAAGAAGAAAAAAAAAATGACAGGGACTTTGAAACAAAAAGTAGTGATAACACTATATAAATGTTGTGCCCGGAAGAGATATTTTTATATTGAATTTCTCTAAGTAGGGACAATTGTAGAACAATGAAACATTTACATGAAAAATATATATGAAACGACGAATATGGAATATTTTGTAAACAAACATCTATGGGAGCGAAAATACATATATCTTCCGGAGAATTTTGAAAATATATTCCTCATCTACTTGTAAGCTGTTTATTTTTATCTCGTGACTTTATAGGTTTACTTAGTTTATCAATGTTACTTGATAATGATATTTTATATTGTAATTTCCCAGGCTAATTCTTGATAATTTAAGATCGTCCTTTTAAACTGTCTCAGATAATAAAGTGCACGCTCTACAAAACGTTTCCGGTTTCAGTGTTTGTCTTGTGTCAAAGTTTATTTTAAACATGCTATTAGGATGACTACAGCTGGTTTTTTAGTTAAATATCAAACTAGACAATTTTCCTATCACCAGTAAATGGTCTAATTCACAACATCTGAAGGGAAAATAAAAGTTTGTGTCCAATCTGTAAACGAATTTTGTAAGGACAATTTCTCTATTTCTTACCAAATTTATTCTTTTCCTGACCTGTTCATTTTTTTTCATTTAATAAACGTAATGTTAGTTCGATCGCAGTTGGCTATTAGTCAAAATTCGATTATAACGTCAAACTGTCTTGCTTTCCTCTGAAATTTCTATTGTGATCTCATGAAATTAGCGACCATGTCTGATGACGTCACTAAAATATAACATATCTTTTTGCTGATCATTTGAAAAGATTGAATAGGTTTTCCTGCATATTGTTTAAAAATCATAAGAGAAACAGATTTCACCTACTAATCTCGTTTAATACGATATCTATCCACTCTCGACAGACAGTTTAATTTTGAATGTTTAATATTTAAAAATGTAGCTGTCTGGAGTGGATAGATATCGTATCACACTCGATGCAATGGAATAATCTTTATATAACTAACATAGTGTAATGTGCTAATATGCTTTGTCTATTTGCGTTTTGGGGAGTTTCTTTGTTAAAAATGACGTGGCTCGTTTTAAATTATTTAGTACATTTTTATTTGGGCTATAGTCACTGTGGTACATAATTCCTTTGATTTGTAAGCATAGATAATAATGAACGGATTCAACGTAAATTAGACAATGACCCACAAAGGTTGAAATCCGGATAATTTGTTATCAATTTATTGATATTTTTCGTATCACTTGATAAGATCAACGAGTTCTCGATTAACAATTATTTCCCAAAGTAAACATCCGTACCTGTATATTAGAATCTGAAACGATGAATCATCAGGAATAATTGCAAATCAAGCATAATTTTTTTAAATAATTTAGTTCCTTATAATGCAGTCCCTTTTGCAGTCAGTGTGATGAGTTTATTCAGCAAATTACTTCTTAAGACAATCAATGACAAGGAGGGGTATGTGTCCTTCCTGGTCCCTAATAACATAAAAGACAAAATACACTGAAAGTACTCGTAGGTACTGACAGCTAGTTCAAAGCCAATAAAACGAATACAAAAATCATATATCTTAGATTAAAGTAATAATCAGTACACATCTAACATCAAATGGATTTAGTGTAAAGACGTCATTTAAAGACAGGAAATTACCTTGTACAATGCTAAAATATAGGTATCGACAGATTGTAGTACCATGAAAGTACATATGGGTTCCTCATTAATATTTATATAATTAGTATGTCTTCAAAGTACTTGAAATAAGATAAAATTTGACCCACAAATAAGACAATCAATTGTTTTTAAGAGACATCTCTGGCTTGGGTGCTGACTTTAAAATACATTCTTACTTCGGGAGTAGCCTTGAAATTAGTTTAACTTCTTAACTTGAAATGTTTCTTTTACATTGATTATCTTTTTTTGTTTGTTTTGGTATTATGCTTCCATTGTCATTGAACTTCTAACATTTTGCCTATATCAACTGTACACTTAATTTAATGTTTTGAAAATAAACCATTCATTTATATTGTGACTATGAAACAAGAAATTTTAAGAGACAATTCTAACACTGAAACTAAGAATATAGAATTCAATTAATTGAAAATCATAAAGCAAAAAAGGAAATGAAAAGAGCAACGCTTAAAAAAACCTAAAAATACAAATCAAATTTAATATTTTAAGAAATATATCCTTATTTTCATTTTGGTTAAATAACCCATTCATGACTATGCTTATTTTCTTAATACATGACTGTTACTTGATATGATTATTTTATAATGTACTTCACAAAAATGCCAACCTTATATCACTTAGAATCTTTTTAAAAAAAATTCGCAGATAATTGAATATATTGCAAACCCTAAAAACAGGACTTTTTATTTAAATAGGCTTTTTTTGTTTAAAAAATGTGTCGATTGATCACGTTGGTGAAGAAAACAGGGCCCATAAGGCTACTATAGATATTCTAAAAGTAAAACTACAAAAATACTGAACTCCGAGGGAAATTCAAAACGGAAAGTCCATAATCAAATGGCAAAATCACACGATAAAATACATCAAACGAATGTACAACAACTGTCATTTTCCTGACTTGATACAGGCATTTTCAAATGTAGAAAATGGTGAATTCATACTGGTTTTATAGCGTTATTCCTCTCACTTGTATGACAGCTCATCAAATTCCGTTTTATTTATATCGAAAACAGACATGATACATGTTATATGTAATACAGTCACAATATTGGTACATCAGTAATCACTGTGTCACAATCTCAAATAGGGATAAATACTTAATCTAGTTTGTATTGTAAAATAAATTGGCCATTGTTGAAGATGCAAATTGATCAAAGTGAGCACAAATGGAGCCTCTTGAAGACCTTCAAAAAATCCATCTCATATTTTAAAATAGTGATTTATGATTTCAATGAATATAGATTGAAAAACTTAAGCTAAAGGTACTCATTAGTATGACCAACGACTTAATTTCATTCAATATATATCATTCAAATTATATTTTAATGTTGTCATTGGCCACAACATACTTTTGATATTACACAGCTATTAATACTGATAAATGCCTAGAAATTTGGACATCCTCAGTCCAAAGATTTCACTAGGGTCTCCAATATCGCATTATGCAAAGAAGAAAAAATAAGGGAAACAAATCTTATTTGGGGAAATGTATTATTACAAAGCTAACCAGTCAAGCTTTTTAACACTCAATTTGTAACACGTTTCGATTTTGACAGACACTCCTTTATCAGCTGCCGGTAAAGAGTACACGCTTTTGGTTGCTAAAGGCTATAAACTAATACAAAAATACGTTAATTGTATGTTTTAATAGAATTGTGAGATTTAATGTCTAAATTTGCTGTCTATATATTCATAAAAAATCACCCCAAAGAGCCCCGTCAGCATGGGCTGAAACACCGGACAGACAAAACAGAAATTGATATAGTAGTAGGACATCTGTTTGGTTGTGTTAGTTATCGTTAAGACATTCATTGCAAGTTCATTCGACATCCTTGTTCAGAAACTTTGTAACTTTTACCCTTTGGCATTTCGATTCAAAATCGTTTTAGTTTCTGCTTTAAATTAAAATAATTTAGTTCTGTTGGTTTAAAACACATATTTATAATTATATTGTTCACCCTCGTTCTCATCAAATAAAATTCGTTCTAATTTTTTTTTTAAAATACATATTTTGCATGATAGATTCAAACTTTCTATCAAACTTGCAAATTCATTGTACAATGCACGTGAAAATGGCACAACACAAAATGATCGCAATTCTCGCAAAACTTTAAAATTTAGTTGATGTTCGTTCACTTTGTGGAGCAGTAATGTAAGATAAATGGCGACGATACATAAACACGACGAACACAACATATTGCTGTTTAACAATTTAGCACACCATACAAATATCTACACATAAATTGAAAAACACATAATTATACAGTTGCCACGATTCATTAGAATGATCATAACTGTATTTGCATTCCACCTTTTTTAAGTGCTCTGCATGCATGCTTGATAGAAAATATGGACCTGACATGTTTGAGGACTGATTTTCCTCTAACATGTCTTAGTTCAGTATTTTTGTGATTTTACTTTTTTCCACTTTGCGTTTTGAAAAATATTTCATTGATTATAAGGACACAATTAACGTGAACACTACAATTATTATGTGTTTTAAACCAACATATCTAAATAAAGGGAACAGTAGTATACCGCTGTTCAAACTCATAAATCCATTGACAAAAAACAAAATCAGGGTAACAAACTTAAACTGAAGGAAACGCATTAAATATAAGAGGAAAACAACGACACAACATTAAATGTAACACACACCGAAACGGACTAAGCATTAGACAAAATCCTATGAGAATAACAAATATAACATCAACACCAAATACATGAATTTGGGATAAATAAGTACCGTGACACGTCTTATAGTAATGTGAATTCACATTCAAAAAGAAAAGAACACAAACGACACAACGGAAACACAACGTTAAAATGTAACACACGCAGAAACGAACTATAATATAACAATGGTCATATTCCTGACTTGGTACAGGACATTTTTAAAGGAAAAAATGGTGGGTTGAATCTAGTCCAAGAGCAATAAATGATACACGTTATCTTAAACATTTTACAATATCTAACAACGTTACATCTCCCGTCTGATCATATTTTTGATCGCTTATACGTTCATCCTCCACATTTAAGTTATTTATAATGGAGGTTCATAATGCAGGTTAATCAAGAAAACGTTTCGAACGCACCAAATCGATGAATGTCTGTTTTCACATCTTTGAGGCAGAATAACATTATTATAGGATTTTATAAAAGCTCAACAGAAATTAATCTGACTTCCAATTATAAATCAATGGATAGTATACACTGTTTACACATTATTTGGAACCAGTAAAACTATTACTGTTTCAAGCATGAGTTATCTATTCACTACAAAAATAACGTTGATGTTAAAGGGGAAAATATTGGTTTATTGTACGTATTTGGATACTTTTTAGTTCGTTTTGGTTTTGTCTGGTCATCAACTGAACGTTTACTAGGTTTTAGACTTGCAATTGGGTTGGTCTTCAGCAAGTCTATAAACACATTGTTAATAAATGAATAAGTTTCAAACTGTGCATCTGGTACTATGAAATTGATACAGTTGGTGTTGATACTGTTACTGAAAAAAGCCATTTATATCGACAAATAAGCATTGATATACGCATTGTATCTCAACTATCACATGATAAAATAAATCGAATTTATTAATGTCAGATGGTCATGCGAGGATGTTGACATGACAATTGAGTTTAATAGGAACACTGATGCGAACAACAAATTTACGTCAAGTGTAAACATCGATAATTGCAACAAAAGCTAAAATTTTACAATCCGTATAAAATGACAAACGATTATTATAGCGTGTATAAAGTAACTTACATTCCCCAGCTGAGATATGATGCAAATCCTGAACCCAATTCGTACGCCCTTAATTCTCTTGGACTTGTTCATGAAGAGGCTGATTTGCAAATACCAAGTCTTTTTATAGACGTAAAGCTGATTACAAAGATATGTAGTATCTAAATGCACAGAATGGGGAAACATTATTGAAAACCAACGTCATCCTTGTATCTTTAGCTATCATATCTAATATTGAATGATAAGATATTTAACATTTCTTTATTTAGAGTTATTGTTATATCTAAATATGTGTAATCGAAAAAAAAGCATATCAAGGTATTCAAAAAGTAAGTTATTTAGACATACAAAAGACTTAATATGAAAAATAACGGAAAGACCACAAATACCTCAAGAACAAAAATCAGAATGGTTGATTGATTTTGTTTGTAAGTCATTACTGCGACAAGTGTCTTATTTGTACAAATTATAACTTTCAAACAGTTGATTGTCCTGTATATCTTGATCTGTTATTGTTGTCAGCTTTTCATTTTGCAAAGTATAAGTAAAAAGAGGTCCGATGATTTTTCAGCAAATATCAAGCAGTTTTTAAGGTTTATCGGCAGGTCGACTATATTGCTTTGTGTAATGTTTACTCTTATTGTGTCAAAAATGAAAATAACAAATTAAAATGTAATGCATATCATCAAATTATATATGACTTTGCCACATCATTATATTCCTTTCATTGTTAATTAATTGATTGAAAAGGAAAAGAGAAAGACAGACAACTTTATCGTTTGAATTATTTGGGGTTTGTTGAATCAAATATGTCGAAAATATGTCGATGAGACAGTTAGATTAATTTGGCTAATTATTTTAGGTATTTTTTGACATTCAGCTCTTCAACGGTTTCGGTACTTATACAACTTCGGATTTCAAATGTTTGGCTTTGAGCGTTCCTGATGAAGGTAAATCCAGAAAAGCGCTTCGGACGCAAGAAATTAATAACGTGTTGTTTTCAATATTTTACTGAACTAATAAAAGACGACAGCACTCCTCAAGTTCTAAATGCGGTCATAATTAAATTGCAGATCCTGTGGAAATGCGAAAAATAGCAAAGATAGATATAAGAAGATGTGGTATGAGTGCCAATTAGACAAAGACACTGACAATGTCATTGCAAAAAACACTGAAATTCAGACAAGCAACAGGTTGCAAAGACCAACTTAAAAGAAAAAGAATGAGTAATACAAACAAGTAAAATCACAACAATACTGAACTTAGAGGAAAATCAATTCGGAAAGTCCATAATCACATGGCAAAGCCAAATAACAAAACGCATCAAAAACAGAATGGACGAAAACTGTCATATTCCTGACTTGGTACAGGTATTTTCAAATGCAGAAAATGGTGGATTAAACCCCCCAAAAAACAGGTGCGATATGAGGTATAAGTCAACTACATGTTAATTACCTGTAAATGATAAGGTAGCGTCCATTGAATTCTCACGTATACAGGTCTACTTAATTCTCCAGGAAACATATTGTGCATCAAATAATTTCGTTTGTCTTATTTTGTATTAAATATATATTTTTTTCTTGAAACTCTACTTGTCCGCTTAATACTCTAGCCGATATTAGAACAATATGTCCAACTGCAGAATGTGAATTACAAGTCTTACAAAGGACAGATACCTTGCAAGATTCACAGTACACTGAAAACACCATTCCTCTGTCTGTCATTCTAATACCAGTCAAAAACGTGTTCTTACACCGAAAAGCATATGACTAAAATATTAACTAACTATGTCTGTATAATATATGTGTACAATATTAACTAACTATGTGTGTATAATATATGTGTGTAATATATGTGTATAATATATGTGTATAATATATGTGTACAATCAAGTTTATCAAGTGAAAGAAGACGAAACATGCATTGTCTCATGATTAATTTCAATCAATAGCTCTATATAGTTGATATGCCCATTTCCTATTTAAATAAATAAATACAATGAAAAACTACTCCTGCACCATCATTTGTGTAAAATTTAGACAGCCGCGCATTTTGTTTAAAGGTTTGACAACTTTCTTATTTTAGTTAAGCATGCTTGTTGGAGTAATTATTAACAAAGTCATTGAATAAAAGTATTGCTCTATACTGAGTACAACGTATATTTTTATTTGCACTGCTTTAACTCCCAAAAATTTTCGGCCTAAACTTTTTTTTAGTTAATCTAATTTTATAGTGAAGCTAAGTTTCAGTAAAAATCGGTGATCGAACGTTTTAACATCCTTATTAACATATAATGGTTGGTCGTGATAGAATATCCCTCTTAATCATAATCTACAAAATATGTTTAAAAAATATACAGTAAAATCAATTTAGTTGATAAACAAATTTAGCTGATGACTTTTGCGTTTTTAATTTTCCTTCTTTTTTGCCAAAAAATGCCAAATTACTTTTTTAAATAACGCCATTTATGGTATAAGACTGACTGTCTATTTGAATGGTTTATATTTGTCTTGCTTGTAGTTTTTTTTAATTCTTTTTAAAGTATCTATCTGTCTCCAACAGTTCTTAGGACTATTGCTTAAAACTGCGATCATCAAATTAAATAGATGCCGTTGGAGCTTAAAATACAATACAGCTATCTCCTAAATCTGTAATATTTTAAAAAGTAAATTGTAAATAGTTCGGATTTACATTGGCGGATCCAGGAGGGTTCCGGGGGTTGGACCCCCCTTTTTTTACGATCAATGTATTTGAATGGGGACATATACTTGGAACCCCCTTTGTTCTGGATTAGGACCCCCTTCTTTGTCCTGTGTTGAGAACCCCCTTTTAAAATGGTTGGATCCGCCCCTGGGTTAGCAGGGTCAATTACTTTAAATATATATATAAAAAGAATCAATAACAGAGTCACACGACCGGAAGTAATAAAACAAAATACGTAATGACTTTTTGTTTGTTTTAAGAATCTTATTTTTTTTAAGTTTCTAATTAGTGGTGACCTTTTAACAATACTTTCAGTATTCTTAGTTTCAGTTTGACATCTGTAATGAACATTTTTTCATTGTTTTTAAATTGTTCCTTATGACGGAAAATCCCCAACAAATTTATGCTATGCTTTTTTTCATTTCATTGATTAGATTAAAAGTGAATATATAAATCAGATAGTTTGTTTTAAATATTTAATTAAGAGTGCATATGTTAATGAACGAACTTTGATACAAACGGAAAGGAACAAATCATATAAGACTGTTTAAATATATGATTAAATACGATGTAAAAGAAACACAAAAACAGGACAAAGGTAAGACGTTTTGAGCATTTAAGTTAGAGATTATATATTATTCTTTTAAACAACTTCGAAAGATTTATTTCTGATTTTATTTGTGTTGCTTACATCTTAAATGCTGCTTTGGGAGACATCAAGTTTTAGGCGGCTTTTTTTAGCTTGTTGGTGTATGTCGGTCGGCCAAGTCAATATCACACAAGCGGCACATTTGTAGAAAGAGGGGCGAAAGATACCAGACGGAAAGTTTAACTCACAGATCGAAAATAAACTGACAACGCCATGACTAAAAAAGAAAAAGACAAATAGACAAATAATAGTACACAAGACACAACATAAAAAACAAAATATATATTTTATCAAAATCTTGTAGTAATTGATTTGTTTTGTTTTAATAAAATTGAGAATGGAAATGTGAATAAGTCAAAGAGACAACAACCCGATCAAAGAGCAGGCAACAGACGAAGGCCACCAATGGGTCTTCAATTCAGCGAGAAAATCCCGCACCCAAAGGCGTTCTTCAGCTGGCCCCTTAACAAAACTGTCTGCTGGGTCGGTGAAAAATGGACGTCATACTAAACTCCGAAATATACACAAGAAACTAAAATTAAAAATTATATAAGACTAACAAAGGCCGGAGGCTCCTGACTTGGGACAGGCGCAACAATGCGGCGGGGTTAAACATGTTTTGTGAAATCTCAAGCCTCCCTTATACCTCTAGCCAATGTAGAAAAACAAACACAATAATACGCACAGTAAAACACAGTTCAAGAGAAGTCCGAGTCCGATGTCAGAATAGGTAACAAAAGAAACTAAATAAAATTACAATGATACATTAATTAACAAAAGAATAATAGCAGTTACTGACATGCTTGCTCCAGGTCTCAATCAAATCTAAAAAAAACTGACAACGACATGGCTAAAAATAAAAATTGATTGAAAGATTATGTCTTTTCATATGAATATCAAGTACAATCTTTCCTAGGATGAAAGACATTTCGTGTAAAGCCTCTAACATACACAACTTTGCCCCCAAAATCTTATTAAGAACAAAGTTACACACCTCATTAAAAGAGGGACAAAAGATACCAGATGGACAGTCAAACTCATAAATCGACAAATGTCATTTAAAAAGTCAGAATGCGATTTATATGTTCAACTCTTATAGTAACAACAAACAAAAGAACTAATTAGAACTGCTTTGATACTATAACTGCCTTTGAATTTTACTTGATTACATGTTTGTACACAACGGAGATTCCGTATGACGTCAAGTTATCGCAAATTCCGATGGAGACTAATTGTGAACCATTTATTGCTGACCTGTTTCTGTATTGTGTTGAATACCAATTTATGACTAAAATCAACAAAAAGATCCGTCGAAACAATATCTGATACAAAATATTTAATAAGGCCATATCAAATCACACTTTCTGTTAAAACAGGGAAGCGTGAGAGCGATTTTTTTTTCTTTTTTTTTCGAAATTTCATTTTTTGCAATATCCATGAAAAGCATTAAATGCAAGCGAACGACATTATTTTTGAAATATTAAAAAATTAAACCAATGAAAAGCATTTAATGCAATCTAGCGATCATACATTGACACAGTTTTGGTGCTTCATGTTTTCATACATCTCATATACTTCTTATATTACCATACTTTGCTTCTTAGTATGTTCTCAGACACTCTGTTGAATCTTTTCTAGTACAAAATGGCTTACTTGTAGCAAATCATAGACAACATTGTGCAGTCTGCTCAAATAAAGATCCGGATGAATATGAAATAGGATAACAGCATAGAACAGGGACACTTCCATGATGAATGATAGTTATCATTGATGCATTATGAAAAATAAACCGAGGTTGTATAATTTCCAATGAAAAAACTTTCCACCCAAGTTCAAATGAAATTGATATTTGCAATTATGGGCAACCATACAGCGGGTTATTGAAAAAAGTACTTCTCGTCAACCTTTCACAACACGCTGGAAATCTGACAAACAATGTATTAATTTGGTGCGTGGACTAACACTTTAAGAAATTATTGTCATTTTGCTTAGACACTTCTGTTACCTAGTCTCTCATTGGACTCGGACTACTTTTAAACTACGTTTTACTGTGTTGCTGTGTTTCGTTATTCTACATTGGCTAGAAGTATATGGGGAGGTTTGAGATCTCAAAAAGCATGTGCAACCCCGCCGCATTTTTGAGCCTGTCCAAAGTTAGGAGCCTGTGGTCTTAGTTATTGTTTTAGGTGTTTAAATTTTAGTTCATTTATATGTCTTGGAGTTTAGTATGACTTCCACTTTCACTGAACTAGAACACGTTCCATTTAGGGGACAGATTGGGTCCAACTCCGGATTTGGGATTTTCTTGCTGCATTGAAGACACATTATTGGCCTTCGGCCGTTGTCTGCTCTTTAGTCGGGTTATTGTCTCTTTGGCATATTCCTCCTTTCCATTCTCAATTTTATATTTGACAACAACATAGCACGCACACAAGGCTCAGGCGGCTATTTATATCAATTAAAATTCACATTCAACACATGTAAATGGCATAGGATGGTTAAACACATCCATTGTACTTTTTTGTAGGTCAATTTTGATTAATCGGAAAGAAAAGCTCATAATCTACTTCGCTATGTTAAAATACTACAAGTAAGACCGTCGTTTGAAATCGTTTAATATAACTATGTAATTGTAAGCCAAGTTAAACACTGTAACAGTTGTAGAACACCACAATCTGTTGTAGATTATCAAAGTTTTTTTAGTAGCCGCCATTTTTTTGTACTGATTTCGAAAGATAAGATACGTTTGATTTCTTTTAAAACAATCAATTTTAATCTAGTGAATCACTTACTATATGAGAAAACTGGGTTTCCTTTAGTAAGCTGTATTGGTCAAGAGATGACAACCATTTTTTTTTGAAAAATAATTTTAAAAAATGCTATTTTTTCTAGGTATTGAGAGATATAGAACTTGGAAATTAAATATAGTACTGATCTTTTTGCATGTTTAGTTTATAGAAAGACATAATAAAATGACAAGAGTGTCCATTGAGGAAAGCGAATCTTTACATTTGTATAAATATCTTTGCCAAAAGATTGGATCTGAGAAAGTCGTAAAAACAAGGAGATTGATATGCGACATCAGTGACATTGGACAAAGAGATAAAATTATGACAAGTGGTAGTGAAGGTGAAGGACTCAATCTAAACGGAAGTGATTTTGATGCAATGATTATTGATCCTAACTTAAAGTGTATCAATCAGAAGATGAGGTTCAAAGTGATTGTTTTGCGATTCCGTTAATTATGAATACCGAGGAGACACAGCCATGTTTCACACAATTATGGTCTTTAATCATAATTTAAAGACGAGTCCGAATGTGATGGTAAAACATCATCGGGGATATGTGCTTTCAAGTGAATTATTCAAACAGTGCTATAATAATTTTTCAGACGTTACACTTCCAGCATTGAATTCTGGGAAAATCCATGTACCATGTATATCAGATAAGAATGATACGCTTGATATTGCATGGTGTTTAAAATGTGACGAATGGATAATTCAAGCTAAACCATGGATATATAGACCACGTACAGTATGGCCGCCACCTGAAATCATTTCAAAAGTTATATCTAGTTGGGTGCTAATGGTTCCTATTGGCTGCAAAGGATCCATAAATGAACATCTAGAATGGCGAATTTCGTTTTCCGTGGCAGAAAAAATTCTTATATTTTCCTTTAACCATACACAATTATTATGTTATGCTATGTTAAAAATCTTGATGAAGGAAATAGTAGAAAAACATGAAGATTTGAAAGGTTTCTTGTGTTCATATTTCTTGAAAACACTATTTTTTTTTGATTTTAGAAGAAACAGACCAATACCAATGGAGACCAGATAACATTGTACCTTGTTTCATGGCATGTCTACATAGACTGTTGTATTGTGTTTAATACTCAATATTGTCACATTATGTTATTTCTGACAATAACTTGTTTTATTTAAGGTTCAATACTTACAACGGTGAACTCTTGACTACCATACTTACGAATTTATATAAACAAGGAATTCATTGTTTTTCATCATCTGAGACTCTACACGATTTTCAAAGCCAGTCTGACGAAACTACCGAATCCTTAATCAGCAGATCCTTACAACATATAATGCTGACATTTTGTGCTATTCGTACAAAGGGTAGAACTGATCGAGTGTTGAGACTGTTGTATAATTTTCTACATATTTCTAGAACTGCTTTATCACGAGTTTTATTCGCTTTTCAAATATCAGAAGCATGTACGGTTGTTCAAGAAATAACGCAATACTCCTTTAGCTTAGGAAACACGCAAAATTATTCCCGGTACAAACACGATCTTAGTCATTTAGTTATCGGTTCCGATTCGGATGCAGTGTCGGGATTGCTTAAGTTGGCTTCTTTCCTCTATGTTCATAAAAAGTATGAAGCATCATTGAAAATGATAGGATATACATTGCAGAAATGCACACGCGAGAAAATTCATACTACTTTTTTCAGAAATAAAAAGACATTTAATCCGATTCAAAAGCACGTGCTGAATCTTATAAAAAGAGAAAAAACTTCATACGATAATGAAATCATTAATTATTCATCCTTGTGGATTTGAAATGGATTCTTCTATAATTCCACTAGAACTACTACCAGATTTTTCAAGGACGCATAATGTTTTTCATACGTTACCATTTGCATATTTTCTGAACTTACTTTGTTACTACCATCTAAATGACCTTTCATCATGTAGGCAGTCATTGCAACGACTTAAACATGCTCAATAGACACTTTCAGACTGTGGTACTAATATTTTTTGAACCTGAATCCCTGAATACAATTATTTTTTGTGGAATAGGTTACCAATTAATAGGTGAGACATACATCGCTAGGCATACTTTTAGAATAGCTGCTAAGCTTGATAAGTATAATTCAACAAGTGCAGCAGCAAGGCTGTCCAGTCTGAGAAATTAATACAAATGTAAAAAGTATTCAAACAAGGCAGATACTGTCTTTTTCTATTCTCACGAATAATAGGTAATATCTAGATCGTTTGCTTCATAATTTGTATGTAAATTCACAGAGACAACAACCCGACCAAAGCGCAGACAACAACCGAAGGCCACCAATAGGTCTTCTATGCAGCGAGAAAATTTTGCATCCGGAGGCGGACCTCCGATGGCCTCTAAATAAAAAAATGTGTACTAGTTCAGATACACTTTAATAAAGAACGAACCTATATGTCATTGTAATTTTTTTTAAAAAAAACCATGCCAAATGTTTCAATCTGATGAAAAGGCACGTACACAAGTGAAATATAAAGCGTTACCATTTACAACTGAAATTGGTCATTTGTAGAGATTCTGGTGTCATTTTACAAAATGTCTTAATTTCTAAGTTTGAGCTTAAGAAACATAGAGCGCATGCTTTGACAGACTAAACATTCAATTCAATGCTGTAACATACGTTTTTCGTAAAGATCTTTTTTTTTTTCATATTAACCATGGGATAATTTTTCTTGTCAAAATCTTTAACAGAAATGTACATGTTTTTATAGAATTTTCGGGGTAAGTAGAAAAAAGTGACCGATTTGTGACCGTCTCAAAAATAATGCATGTTTGTAAATATTCCACAAAAAGATTAATTGTTTTTATGTGTATAATTGTCCTGTCGATTTATTCTTTAAATTATTAGACTCATCAATGGAACCAATATTATCATTTGATTTTGACAATAGATATGAGAAAGAATATTACTTCAGTTTTATAGTCATAAGAAGAGCAGGATACCAGGAACTAACTGTGGTATTTACTTGACAGATTATGTAAAACGTTCTGTAATTTAAGAAAACCTCCTATGATATCATTACATACGCTATACGTTTATTAAATCTATAAAATTCCAGTTTATTGATAAGTTTTCAAGACATAAACTCCTTGTTAAAAAACCGGTAAGAATTATACAGTTATAATTATTGTATTTATCAATATATTTTCAAAAACATATTTGCAGAGTGAAATACTGATGATGGTGTTGATTTTAAGAAACCTTTTGACAAGATGGTTAATGCAATAATTCTATGGAAAACTTTCAACAATATATAGATATCGAAACATTATCTTGATAATAAACTATAAGATGAAATCAATGTGTTCAATTCAAAAATAAAATCAGGTAGAGAAAATGTTGTTATTGGTAGTGTAATGGACATTTGTTTTGTCGGGTTTATTTTCCTTTTCTTTGAGGGTATTTTGATTTTTCTACTGATATCTTCAAATTGTATTAAATTTCACACAAACGATCTGCACTAATGAGTTTAGACAACACCTCTTTTACATAATTTGACCACCCTTTTCGTTTTAATTCTTTCTGTATTTCTTATTGATTCAGATTCAAATTACAAAGATTACTGTAAAAGAAACACACAGAAGATAATACTAGTAGTTATTCATACCACCAGGGTATTATATTCATGTCTCGTATAGAATAAGTACTCTAGATTTTAAAGATCCATGGAAACAATACTTCTCTTTGGACCCTTCAAGGCCTGTTGGTCCAATGTAAATTTTCTGCCCTATGTATCATAACATGTGTTGTTGTTCAAAATGACTTCCCGCTCTTCATTGGGGTTATTTTGAACACCGGCTTTTAGATCTGCTGCAAATAGTGTTCGTCAAAAATATGCATGCAATATTTGCCACATAACATTCAGCTAGCATTATCAAACAAAATTAACAATCTATCTTTATTTCATCAGCTATTAGATGTAAGGGTCGTGCGTTTCTTTAAGCTCTTCTTAACTCACTCATAGATCGAAGTGAGGTGGAACAAAGTACGTTCAATTACTTTATTAAGTGTGAACATTCCATCGTTTAACTGCATAATGTATACAAATATTGTCTCTAGATTTTTCTGATCCGGCAGTAAAACCAATAATAAGATAATAAGGAAGACCTTTGTTTCTTTTCTGACTTGTTCAAACGCAATGGCAGGCCAGTAGCAGACGATCTTAGCAAGAAAAACTGAAATAACAACCATTTACAATATAATTCATGTGTCATGCAATATTTAATGCCTGGAAATTTTTATCTTTATTATATATTTTTCGTGCTCGAGAAATTATCAAAATAGTCTAAAATATTATAATTTTATATGTTTAACTGTTCCTAAGATGTTCCGCTATTCGAATCCATGTCATATGCCATGTGGTTCCATTGGAAGACACCGTGTATTAACTCTTGGTGGTACAAGTACTGAAATGTGAACGGAAATTGATTTATCGATATGTGTTTACATGTGGACTGTGATTCCAAAAAAAAGTAGTATAACTTGTTATTTAATAGTATAAAAATCATATAAATGTGTCCTGGTATGCTGTTTAAGAAAATATAACTACTCTCATATTGTATTTCCAGTCTTCATTTGTTTTCAAATAGCAGTTCAGAACGTACATTTTTGCAGGTCACAAACCCAATACCAATTGGAAATTTACTACCGTCATATAAAGTCATTAGCTATACCCTTGTTAAAATACATATTATACATTCTACTGGACATCTGTACCCTTGTTAAAATACATATTATACATTCTACTGGACATCTGTATCCTTGTTAAAATACATATTATACATTCTACTGGACATTTGTACCCTTGTTAAAATACATATTATACATTCTACTGGACATCTGTACCCATGTTAAAATACATATTATACATTCTACTGGACATCTGTACCCTTGTTAAAATACATATTATACATTCTACTGGACATCTGTATCCTTGTTAAAATACATATTATACATTCTATTGGACATCTGTATCCTTGTTAAAATACATATTATACATTATACTGGACATCTGTACCCTTGTTAAAATACATATTATACATTCTACTGGACATCTGTATCCTTGTTAAAATACATATTATACATTCTACTGGACATCTGTATCCTTGTTAAAATACATATTATACATTCTATTGGACATCTGTATCCTTGTTAAAATACATATTATACATTCTACTGGACATCTGTGCCCTTGTTAAAATACATATTATACATTCTACTGGACATCTGTATCCTTGTTAAAATACATATTATACATTCTACTGGACATCTGTACCCTTGTTAAAATACATATTATACATTCTACTGGACATCTGTATCCTTGTTAAAATACATATTATACATTCTACTGGACATCTGTACCCTTGTTAAAATACATATTATACATTCAACTGGACATCTGTATCCTTGTTAAAATACATATTATACATTCTACTGGACATCTGTATCCTTGTTAAAATACATATTATACATTCTACTGGACATCTGTACCCTTGTTAAAATACATATTATACATTCTACTGGACATCTGTATCCTTGTTAAAATACATATTATACATTCTACTGGACATCTGTACCTTTGTTAAAATACATATTATACATTCTACTGGACATCTGTATCCTTGTTAAAATACATATTATACATTCTACTGGACATCTGTACCCTTGTTAAAATACATATTATACATTCTACTGGACATCTGTATCCTTGTTAAAATACATATTATACATTCTACTGGACATCTGTACCCTTGTTAAAATACATATTATACATTCTACTGGACATCTGTACCCTTGTTAAAATACATATTATACATTCTACTGGACATCTGTACCCTTCTTAAAATACATATTATACATTCTACTGGACATCTGTATCCTTGTTAAAATGCATATTATAAATTCTACTGGACATCTGTATCCTTGTTAAAATGCATATTATACATTCTACTGGACATCTGTATCCTTGTTAAAATACATATTATACATTCTATTGGACATCTGTATCCTTGTTAAAATACATATTATACATTCTACTGGACATCTGTTTCCTTGTTAAAATACATATTATACATTCTACTGGACATCTGTATCCTTGTTAAAATACATATTATACATTCTACTGGACATCTGTATCCTTGTTAAAATACATATTATACATTCTACTGGACATCTGTACCCTTGTTAAAATACATATTATACATTCTACTGGACATCTGTATCATTGTTAAAATACATATTATACATTCTACTGGACATCTGTACCCTTGTTAAAATACATATTATACATTCTACTGGACATCTGTATCCTTGTTAAAATGCATATTATAAGTTCTACTGGACATCTGTATCCTTGTTAAAATGCATATTATACATTCTACTGGACATCTGTATCCTTGTTAAAATACATATTATACATTCTATTGGACATTGTATCCTTGTTAAAATACATATTATACATTCTACTGGACATCTGTTTCCTTGTTAAAATACATATTATACATTCTACTGGACATCTGTATCCTTGTTAAAATACATATTATACATTCTACTGGACATCTGTACTCTTGTTAAAATACATATTATACATTCTATTGGACATCTGTATCCTTGTTAAAATACATCTTATACATTCTACTGGACATCTGTATCCTTTTAAAATACATATTATACATTCTATTCGACATCTGTACCCTTGTTACAATACATATTATACATTCTACTGGACATCTGTATCCTTGTTAAAATACATATTATACATTCTACTGGACATCTGTATCCTTGTTAAAATGCATATTATACATTCTATTGGACATCTGTATCCTAGTTAAAATACATATTATACATTCTACTGGACATCTGTACCCTAGTTAAAATACTTATTATACATTCTACTGGACATCTGTATCCTTGTTAAAATACATATTATACATTCTACTGGACATCTGTATCCTTGTTAAAATACATATTATACATTCTACTGGACATCTGTACCCTTGTTAAAATACATATTATACATTCTATTGGACATCTGTATCCTTGTTAAAATACATATTAAACATTCTACTGGACATCTGTACACTTGTTAAAATACATATTATACATTCTACTGGACATCTGTACCCTTGTTAAAATACATATTATACATTCTACTGGACATCTGTATCCTTGTTAAAATACATATTATACATTCTACTGGACATCTGTATCCTTGTTAAAATACATATTATACTTTCTACTGGACATCTGAACCCTTGTTAAAATACATATTATACATTCTACTGGACATCTGTACCCTTTTTAAAATACATATTATACATTCTACTGGACATCTGTACCCTTGTTAAAATACATATTATACATTCTACTGGACATCTGTATCCTTGTTAAAATACATATTATACATTCTACTGGACATCTGTATCCATGTTAAAATACATATTATACATTCTACTGGACATCTGTACCCTTGTTAAAATACATATTATACATTCTACTGGACATCTGTACTCTTGTTAAAATACATATTATACATTCTATTGGACATCTGCACCCTTGTTAAAATACATATTATACATTCTACTGGACATCTGTATCCTTGTTAAAATACATATTATACATTCTACTGGACATCTGTATCCTTGTTCAAATACATATAATACATTCTACTGGACATCTGTACCCTTGTTCAAATACATATTATACATTCTACTGGACATCTGCATCCTTGTTAAAATACATATTATACATTATATTGGACATCTGTATCCTTGTTAAAATACATATTATACATTCTACTGGACATCTGTATCCTTGTTAAAATACATATTATACATTCTACTGGACATCTGTACCCTTGTTAAAATACATATTATATATTCTACTGGACATCTGTACCCTTGTTAAAATACATATTATACATTCTACTGGACATCTGTATCCTTGTTAAAATACATATTATACATTTTACTGGACATCTGTATCCTTGTTAAAATACATATTATACATTCTACTGGACATCTGTACCCTTGTTAAAATACATATTATACATTCTACTGGACATCTGTACCCTTGTTAAAATACATATTATACATTCTACTGGACATCTGTATCCTTGTTAAAATACATATTATACATTCTATTGGACATCTGTATCCTTGTTAAAATACATATTATACATTCTATTTTACATCTGTATCCTTGTTAAAATACATATTATACATTCTACTGGACATCTGTACCCTTGTTAAAATACATATTATACATTCTACTGGACATCTGTATCCTTGTTAAAATACATATTATACATTCTACTGGACATCTGTATCCTTGTTAAAATACATATTATACATTCTACTGGACATCTGTACCCTTGTTAAAATATATATTATACATTCTACTGGACATCTGTACCCTTGTTAAAATACATATTATACATTCTACTGGACATCTGTATCCTTGTTAAAATACATATTATACATTCTACTGGACATCTGTATCCTTGTTAAAATACATATTATACATTCTACTGGACATCTAAATCCTTGTTAGAATACATATTATACATTATATTGGACATCTGTATCCTTGTTAAAATACATATTATACATTCTACTGGACATCTGTATCCTTGTTAAAATACATATTATACATTCTATTGGACATCTGTATCCTTGTTAAAATACATATTATACATTCTACTGGACATCTGTACCCTTGTTAAAATACATATTATACATTCTACTGGACATCTGTACCCTTGTTAAAATACATATTATACATTCTACTGGACATCTGTATCCTTGTTAAAATACATATTATACATTCAACTGGACATCTGTACCCTTGTTAAAATACATATTATACATTCTTCTGGACATCTGTACTCTTGTTAAAATACATATTATACATTCTACTGGACATCTGTATCCTTGTTTAAATACATATTATACATTCTACTGGACATCTGTATCCTTGTTAAAATACATATTATACATTCTACTGGACATCTGTACCCTTGTTAAAATACATATTATACATTCTATTGGACATCTGTATCCTTGTTAAAATACATATTATACATTCTACTGGACATCTGTATCCTTGTTTAAATACATATTATACATTCTACTGGACATCTGTATCCTTGTTAAAATACATATTATACATTCTACTGGACATCTGTACCCTTGTTAAAATACATATTATACATTCTACTGGACATCTGTATCCTTGTTTAAATACATATTATACATTCTACTGGACATCTGTATCCTTGTTAAAATACATATTATACATTCTACTGGACATCTGTACCCTTGTTAAAATACATATTATACATTCTACTGGACATCTGTACCCTTGTTAAAATACATATTATACATTCTACTGGACATCTGTACTCTTGTTAAAATACATATTATACATTCTACTGGACATCTGTATCCTTGTTTTAAATACATATTATACATTCTACTGGACATCTGTATCCTTGTTAAAATACATATTATACATTCTACTGGACATCTGTACCCTTGTTAAAATACATATTATACATTCTACTGGACATCTGTAGCCTTGTTAAAATACATATTATACATTCTACTGGACATCTGTATCCTTGTTAAAATACATATTATACATTCTACTGGACATCTGTATCCTTGATAAAATACATATTATACATTCTACTGGACATCTGTATCCTTGTTAAAATGCATATTATACATTCTACTGGACATCTGTACCCTTGTTAAAATACATACTATACATTCTACTTGACATCTGTACCCTTGTTAAAATACATATTATACATTCTACTGGACATCTGTACTCTTGTTAAAATACATATTATACATTCTATTGGACATCTGTATCCTTGTTAAAATACATATTATACATTCTACTGAACATCTGTACCCTTGTTAAAATACACATTATACATTCTATTGGACATCTGTATCCTTGTTAAAATACATATTATACATTCTACTGGACATCTGTACCCTTGTTAAAATACATATTATACATTCTACTGGACATCTGTATCCTTGTTTAAATACATATTATACATTCTACTGGACATCTGTATCCTTGTTAAAATACATATTATACATTCTACTGGACATCTGTATCCTTGTTAAAATGCATATTATACATTCTACTGGACATCTGTACCCTTGTTAAAATACATACTATTACATTCTACTGGACATCTGTACCCTTGTTAAAATACATATTATACATTCTATTGGACATCTGTATCCTTGTTAAAATACATATTATACATTCTATTGGACATCTGTATCCTTGTTAAAAATACATATTATACATTGTACTGGACATCTGTACCTTGTTAAAATACATATTATACATTCTACTGGACATCTGTATCCTTGTTAAAATACATATTATACATTCTACTGGACATCTCTACTCTTGTTAAAATACATATTATACATTCTACTGGACATCTGTACCCTTGTTAAAATACATATTATACATTCTACTGGACATCTGTATCCTTGTTAAAAATACATATTATACATTTACTGGACATCTGTATCCTTGTTAAAATACATATTATACATTCTACTGGACATCTGTACTCTTGTTAAAATACATATTATACATTCTATTGGACATCTGCACCCTTGTTAAAATACATATTATACATTCTACTGGACATCTGCATCCTTGTTTATAAATACATTATTATTACATTCTAACTGGACATCTGTACCCTTGTTAAAATACATATTATACATTCTACTAGGATACAGATGTCCAGTAGAATGTATACATTCTACTGGACATCTGTATCCTTGTTAAAATACATATTATACATTCTATATTGGACATCTGTATCCTTGTTAAAATACATATTATACATTCTACTGGACATCTGTACTCTTGTTAAAATACATATTTATACATTCTACTGGACATCTGTACTCTTGTTAAAATACATATTATACATTCTACTGGACATCTGTAGCCTTGTTAAAATACATATTATACATTCTACTGGACATCTGTACCTTGTTAAAATACATATTATACATTCTACTGGACATCTGTATCCTTGTTAAAATACATATTATACATTCTACTGGACATCTGTATCCTTGTTAAAATGCATATTATATCATTCTACTGGACATCTGTACCCTTGTTAAAATACATATTATACATTTCTACTGGACATCTGTACCTTGTTATAAATACATATTATACATTCTACTGGACATCTGTACCTTGTTAAAATACATATTATACATTCTACTGGACATCTGTACCCTTGTTAAAATACATATTATACATTCTACTGGACATCTGTATCCTTGTTAAAATACATATTATACATTCTATGGACATCTGTACCTTGTTAAAATACATATTATACATTCTACTGGACATCTGTACCCTTGTTAAAATACATACTTATACATTCTACTGGACATCTGTATCCTTGTTAAAATACATATTATACATTCTACTGGACATCTGTATCCTTGTTAAAATCATATTATACATTCTACTGGACATCTGTATCCTTGTTAAAATACATATTATACATTCTATGGACATCTGTATCCTTGTTAAAATACATATTATACATTCTACTGGACATCTGTTTCCTTGTTAAAATACATATTATACATTCTACTGGACATCTGTACCTTGTTAAAATACATATTATACATTCTACTGGACATCTGTATCCTTGTTAAAATACATATTATACATTCTACTGGACATCTGTATCCTTGTTAAAATACATATTATACATTCTACTGGACATCTGTACTCCTTGTTAAAATACATATTATACATTCTATTGGACATCTGTATCCTTGTTAAAATACATATTATACATTCTACTGGACATCTGTATCCTTGTTAAAATACATATTATACATTCTACTGGACATCTGTATCCTTGTTAAAATACATATTATACATTCTACTGGACATCTGTATCCTTGTTAAAATACATATTATACATTCTACTGGACATCTGTATCCTTGTTAAAATACATATTATACATTCTACTGGACATCTGTACCCTTGTTAAAATACATATTATACATTCTACTGGACATCTGTATCCTTGTTAAAAATACATATTATACATTCTACTGGACATCTGTTACCTTGTTAAAATAATATTATACATTCTACTGGACATCTGTATCCTTGTTAAAATACATATTATACATTCTATGGACATCTGTACCCTTGTTAAAATACATATTATACAATTCTATGGACATCTGTATCCTTGTTAAAATATACATATTATACATTCTACTGGACATCTGTATCCTTGTTAAAATACATATTATACATTCTACTGGACATCTGTATCCTTGTTAAAATACATATTATACATTCTACTGGACATCTGTATCCTTGTTAAAATACATATTATACATTCTACTGGACATCTGTATCCTTGTTAAAATACATATTATACATTCTACTGGACATCTGTATCCTTGTTAAAATACATATTATACATTCTACTGGACATCTGTACCTTGTTAAAATACATATTATACATTCTACTGGACATCTGTATCCTTGTTAAAATACATATTATACATTCTACTGGACATCTGTATCCTTGTTAAAATACATATTATAATTCTATGGAATCTGTACTGTTAAATACATATTATACATTCTACTGGACATCTGTATCCTTGTTAAAATACATATTATACATTCTACTGGACATCTGTATCCTTGTTAAAATCATATTATACATTCTATGGACATCTGTATCCTTGTTAAAATACATATTATACATTCTACTAGGACATCTGTATCCTTGTTAAAATACATATTATACATTCTACTGGACATCTGTTTCCTTGTTAAAATACATATTATACATTCTACTGGACATCTGTATCCTTGTTAAAATACATATTATACATTCTACTGGACATCTGTACTCTTGTTAAAATACATATTATACATTCTACTGGACATCTGTTACCTTGTTAAAATACATATTATACATTCTACTGGACATCTGTACCTTGTTAAAATACATATTATACATTCTACTGGACATCTGTACCTTGTTAAAATACATATTATACATTCTACTGGACATCTGTATCCTTGTTAAAATACATATTATACATTCTACTGGACATCTGTATCCTTGTTAAAATACATATTATACATTCTACTGGACATCTGTATCCTTGTTAAAATACATATTATACATTCTACTGGACATCTGTACCTTGTTAAAATACATATTATACATTCTACTGGACATCTGTATCCTTGTTAAAATACATATTATACATTCTACTGGACATCTGTACCTTGTTAAAATACATATTATACATTCTATGGACATCTGTACCTTGTTAAATACATATTATACATTCTACTGGACATCTGTATCCTTGTTAAAATACATATTATACATTCTATGGACATCTGTATCCTTGTTAAAATACATATTATACATTCTACTGGACATCTGTACCCTTGTTAAAATACATATTATCATTCTATGGACATCTGTATCCTTGTTAAAATACATATTATACATTCTATGGACATACTGTATCCTTGTTAAAATACATATTATACATTCTACTGGACATCTGTACCTTGTTAAAATACATATTATACATTCTATGGACATCTGTATCCTTGTTAAAATACATATTATACATTCTATTGGACATCTGTATCCTTGTTAAAATACATATTATACATTCTACTGGACATCTGTACCTTGTTAAAATACATATTATACATTCTACTGGACATCTTGTATCCTTGTTTAAATACATATTATACATATTCTACTGGACATCTGTATCCTTGTTAAAATACATATTATACATTCTACTGGACATCTGTATCCTTGTTAAAATACATATTATACATTCTACTGGACATCTGTATCCTTGTTAAAATACATATTTACATTCTACTGGACATCTGTTACCTTGTTAAAATACATATTAATACATTCTACTGGACATCTGTACCTTGTTAAAATACATATTATACATTCTACTGACATCTGTCCTTGTTAAAATACATATTATACATTCTATGGACATCTGTATCCTTGTTAAAATACATATTATACATTCTATGGACATCTGTCCTTGTTAAAATACATATTATACATTCTATGGACATCTGTATCCTTGTTAAAATACATATTATACATTCTATGGACATCTGTATCCTTGTTAAAATACATATTATACATTCTACTGGACATCTGTATCCTTGTTAAAATACATATTATACATTCTATGGACATCTGTATCCTTGTTAAAATACATATTATACATTCTACTGGACATCTGTATCCTTGTTAAAATACATATTATACATTTATGGACATCTGTACCTTGTTAAAATACATATTTAATTCTACTGGACATCTGTACCTTGTTAAATACATATTATACATTCTATGGACATCTGTATCCTTGTTAAAATACATATTTCATTCTTATGGACATCTGTACCTTGTTAAATACTATTATACATTCTATGGACATCTGTATCCTTGTTAAAATACTATTATACATTCTATGGACATCTGTATCTTGTTAAAATACATATTTACATTTACTGGACATCTGTACCTTGTTAAAATACATATTATACATTCTATGGACATCTGTACCTTGTTAAAATACATATTATACATTCTATGGACATCTGTACCTTGTTAAAATACATATTATACATTCTACTGGACATCTGTACCCTTGTTAAAATACATTTATAATTCTACTGGACATCTGTACCCTTGTTAAATACTATTTACATTCTACTGGACATCTGTATCCTTGTTAAAATACATATTATACATTCTATGGACATCTGTATCCTTGTTAAATACATATTATACATTTATGGACATCTGTACCTTGTTAAATACATATTATACATTCTACTGGACATCTGTACCCTTGTTAAAATACATATTATACATTCTACTGGACATCTGTATCCTTGTTAAAATACATATTATACATTCTACTGGACATCTGTATCCTTGTTAAAATACATATTATACATTCTACTGGACATCTGTATCCTTGTTAAAATACATATTATACATCATATTGGACATCTGTATCCTTGTTAAAATACATATTATTAACATTTACTGGAAATCTGTATCCTTGTTAAAATACATATTATACATTCTACTGGACATCTGTATCCTTGTTAAAATACATATTATACATTCTACTGGACATCTGTACCTTGTTAAAATACATATTATACATTCTACTGGACATCTGTATCCTTGTTAAAATACATATTATACATTCTACTGGACATCTGTATCCTTGTTAAAATACATATTATACATTCAACTGGACATCTGTACCCTTGTTAAAATACATATTATACATTCTACTGGACATCTGTACTCTTGTTAAATACATATTATACATTCTACTGGACATCTGTATCCTTGTTTAAATACATATTATACATTCTACTGGACATCTGTATCCTTGTTAAAATACATATTATACATTCTACTGGACATCTGTACCCTTGTTAAAATACATATTATACATTCTACTGGACATCTGTATCCTTGTTAAAATACATATTATACATTCTACTGGACATCTGTATCCTTGTTAAAATACATATTATAATTCTACTGGACATCTGTATCCTTGTTAAAATACATATTATACATTCTATTGGACATCTGTATCCTTGTTAAAATACATATTATACATTCTACTGGACATCTGTATCCTTGTTAAAATACATATTATACTTCTATTACATCTGTACCTTTAAAATACATTTATACTGGACATCTGTACCTTGTTAAAATACATATTATACATTCTACTGGACATCTGTATCCTTGTTAAAATACATATTATACATTCTACTGGACATCTGTATCCTTGTTAAAATACATTTATACATTCTATTGGACATCTGTATCCTTGTTAAAATACATATTATACATTCTACTGGACATCTGTATCCTTGTTAAAATACATATTATACATTCTATTGGACATCTGTATCTTGTTAAAATACATATTATACATTCTACTGGACATCTGTATCCTTGTTAAAATACATATTATACATTCTACTGGAATCTGTATCCTTGTTAAAATACATATTATACATTCTACTGGACATCTGTATCCTAGTTAAATACATATTATACATTCTACTGGACATCTGTACCCTTGTTAAAATACATATTATACATTCTACTGACATCTGTATCCTTGTTAAAATACATATTATACATTCTATGGACATCTGTACCTTGTTAAAATCATATTATACATTCTATGGACATCTGTATCTTGTTAAAATACATATTATACATTCTACTGGACATCTGTACCCTTGTTAAATACATATTATCATTCTACTGGACATTGTACCGTAAAATACAATTCATACTGGACATCTGTTCCTTGTTAAAATACATATTATACATTCTACTGGCATCTGTACCTGTAAATCATATTACATTCTACTGGACATCTGTATCCTTGTTAAAATACATATTATACATTCTATGGACATCTGTATCCTTGTTAAAATACATATTATCATTCTACTGGACATCTGTACCTTGTTAAAATACATATTATACATTCTATTGGACATCTGTATCTTGTTAAAATACATATTATACATTCTACTGGACATCTGTACCTTGTTAAAATACATATTATACATTCTACTGACATCTGTACCCTTGTTAAAATACATATTATACATTCTATGGACATCTGTATCCTTGTTAAAATACATATTATACATTCTACTGGACATCTGTACCTTGTTAAAATCATATTATACATTCTACTGGACATCTGTACCTTGTTAAAATACATATTTACATTCTATGGACATCTGTACCTTGTTAAAATACATATTATACATTCTACTGACACTGTACCTTGTTAAAATACATATTATACATTCTACTGGACATCTGACCCTTGTTAATAACATATTATACATTCTATGGACATCTGTACCCTTGTTAAAATACATATATATTTACTGGACATCTGTATCCTTGTTAAAATACATATTATACATTCTACTGGACATCTGTATCCTTGTTAAAATACATATTATACATTCTACTGGACATCTGTACCTTGTTAAAATACATATTATACATTCTATGGACATCTGTACCCTTGTTAAAATACATATTATACATTTACTGGACATCTGTATCCTTGTTAAAATACAATAAATTTTGGATTGTTTGTAAAAATTTATATTCATGACAACTTTCCTTGTTAAATTATTTACATTTTTATGCATCTGTATTAAAATACAATTCATTCTTGAATCATTACTTGTAAACATATTATATTCTTGGCATCTGTCTTGTAATTACTATTTACATTTATTAATTTATTTGTTTTTTTTATAGAACTGTATCTTTTAAAATATATTATACATTTATTGACTCTTATCCGAAATACATATATACATCACGATCTGTATCTTTTTAAACTTATATGACTTTCTGGCATCTTATCTGTTAAATACATATTTCATTTATATTTATCCTTGTTAAAAAATTTATCCTCTTATGGCATCTTTTTGTTAAATTTAAACTTCATATGTCATCCTTGTTTAAATTTATACATTTTAAATTGTATCCTTTAGATTTTTTTATAATTATTGAATTTATTGTTAAATCTTATTATATATATTCAATAGGACATGCTGTTCAGTAAGAATTAATTATATCATATGGACATCTGTAGCTTGTTAAAATACAATATTAACATTATGCACATAGTTAAGAATTACATATGTTACATCTACTGGGACATCGTACCTGTTAATATACATATTATACATTCTATGGACATCTGTATCCTTGTTAAAATACATATTATACATTCTACTGGACATCTGTACCTTGTTAAAATACATATTATACATTCTACTGGACATCTGTATCCTTGTTAAAATACATTATTATACATTCTACTGGACATCTGTATCCTTGTTTAAAATACATATTATACATTCTACTGGACATCTGTATCCTTGTTAAAATACATATTATACATTCTATGGACATCTGTATCCTTGTTAAAATACATATTTTACATTCTACTGGACATCTGTATCCTTGTTAAAATACATTTTATACATTCTACTGGACATCTGTATCCTTGTTAAATATCATATTATTACATTCTACTGGACATCTGTACCCTTGTTAAAATACATATTATACATTCTACTGGACATCTGTACCTGTTAAATACATATTATACATTCTATTGGACATCTGAATCCTTGTTAAAATACATATCTTATACATTTCTACTGGACATCTGTACCCTTGTTAAAATACATAATATAATTCTACTGGACATCTGTATCCTTGTTAAAATACATATTATACATTCTATTGGACATCTGTATCCTTGTTAAAATACATATTTACATTTTTACTGGACATATGTACCCTTGTTAAAATACATATTATACATTCTATGGACATCTGTTACCTTGTTAAAATACATATTTTACATTCTATGGACATCTGTATCCTTGTTAAAATAATATTATACATTCTACTAGACATCTGTACCCTTGTTAAAATACATATTATACATTCTACTGGACATCTGTACCCTTGTTAAAATACATATTATACATTCTACTGGACATCTGCAAATCCCTTCCTAAGCACGTTTGCCCAAAGATAGCAAATAAAATTAATTTGATGTGTTGATATTATTTTATTCAAAAAGTGACACCAGCTTTCATATGACGTCATACCATTATTTGTCAGATTATTCAATATTAAATCTGTATATATATACGAATGTTCAGTCGTTGAAAACATTTATTAAGAAATATGGCAACAATGTATTATCTTGGGCATTACAATGGTGCGTTGCCAAATATATTGACTAATCTACGATACTTGAAATAACATTTTAATTTATTTGTTTTTTTGTTAAGAAACTTAATGTTTACTAGAAGTAAAGATGAATTGCACCGGGTTCATCATTATTTAATTACTCTTACTTCCGCGAATACTGAAATGATATAACCAATCAACGTATTCGTTATTCTTTATCTCCTAACCTGTAAGTGCACGTTTTCTGGTGCAAATGCACATTATCAAAAGTATGGCAAATACATCATGAGTTCTATATATTTATACATTGATAAAAATTATGTATCCTCTTAGGGCTCTTTTTGTATATTTGTAAACTTCATATTTACATCATGAGTTCTATAGATTTATACATTTATAAAAATTATGTATCCTCTTAGGGCTCTTTTTGTATATTTGTAAACTTCATATTTACATTTCTTTTTAACTATATACCGTCGGAATAAAAATTGCTTTACAGATAATGCAGACATTTGCAATCTTTTATACCGATAATATTATAGTCAGAGGCTCTATCCAAAAGTTCAATTACAAATTATGTGTCAATAAGGTGTAATGAATTCACTAAGATACTATGCACTAATGCCGTGTTCACATTACTCGGTGTGGTGCAAGTGTACTCTTAATTCAATTGTAAATGCAATTACGTTCCAATTGATACATTTGTACAAATAATGTTTACAAGTAGTTTAAAACATATTTTTACTACATCCAGTCGAAAGTAAATGTAGGCCTTTAGCATGTTGTGTGGGTTAAGTGTTCAAAAGAAGATAACAATAATGTTGATTTTATTGTGAATATTAAAGGAATTTATTTAAATTGAAATTATATAATTATAATAATAATACTATGAATCAATTTATTTATATATTGATATGACAAGAACTCGAAAATTGCTCCTTTAAACTGTTTTACTGAACAGCTTTAATGGACCATTTGATTTTCAGTAGGACGGGATTTTTTTTCGGATAGATTATTCATTTTACAGCGGATGAGAACACGGCTTTTCTTGTATCGCGCAAATTATTTTCAGTTTCTATGCATAGTCGTGCATTTTGTAGGAGAAATTATAACTTTTGATCATGTCGTAAACAAGGAAATGTTACAGTTAGTACCAGCCAGATTTTTCTAAAATAAAAAATGTGTGACTGTGTAATTGCGTAGGGCGCCCGTTTGACTGTGCGGATATGTACAAGTAGTCAGTCACATCCGTTTTCATCGGACTTAATTTTATGACACTTTTTAACTATTATCAATCTATTTTGCTGTATTACTAATTCCTTTATGTATTTCCAATTTTCCGTCAAATCGTTTTCTGATATTGATAACGTTTAATGTTGGTGTTCATAAGTAGTGGGTATATTTATTCTATTTCCTTTACATAACTCTGTTTCAAATATTAAAAAAACCTTCTTCAACAAATTAATCACACAAATTCAATCTAATTGGGTTTTTTTTAATCTTTCTCTAAAACCTATGAACAGCTATGTTATTCAGTTGTTGGTGAATTGCATTAACATACAAATGCACTTAATGCAACCAGTTATGATATGTCAATTAGATTGTATTTCATAACTGGTTGTCTATTCAATGTTAGTATGCATAATAGATATTTTGTAATATGAAATTGTATCTATAAACAGTTGCACTGTTTTACATGTTAAGAAGTAAAAACAAAGAAATATCAAATATCCCCCTTTTTTTAGACACTGTTGGGATAATAGGTGAGATCTTCCAAATAATGAAGTATTTGCAAATAAAAGCAACATTGTGTTAGTCCTTGACGTCTGCTGGAACAAACAAACATTTCGGTCGTAAAGAGAAGACACAGCCTTCAACATAACCGCTGGCTTCATGGAAAAACCAGAAACGCGTGGGCATATATAGTCGATTTTGCATGCGCTTCTGTATGCATTACCAAATAGCGTTGACCAGTTTTTAAATGGAGTGTTCTGTCAAAGTGCATCTTCTCGCGTTTAACCATTTTTCTACAATATTGCTACTTCATAGTCTTTTTTCTCTGTCAAAAATTGTATTCGTCATTTTGCTAATAAAAACGATTTCCAAGCTTATCCGACAAAACGGATTTTAATACATTTGTGCATGTGTTTTTCTGGTATAGCGACTACTTGAAACATCTGCTTTAATTATTGAAGAAAATTTCTTTGTTATATATTTTATTTTTACTTCAGCAAATGGATTGATCGATTGATTGATGTTATAACACCACTTTCAGCTCTATTTTCTATTTACTGGCGGTCATTGTTATTGTTGGAGGAAGCTGGAGTGCCTGAGATGAACAACGCAATTTCGGCAAAAAAATTAAATCTTTTTCAATTGACTGGAGTCGAGTGCACCTGCCACTTGCCAAGTTCGAAAACACAGCTTTATCATTATGTTGATTGGCTAGTTATTAAACAATCCAACAGTTTTATTGAATAAGTTTATTATACAAATTATGTAACATACATACTAACAATGACTTAACATTACGTTGTCCTGTATAACTCATATGAAAGTCAAACACTAGTTAACACTACATTGGTTTATACTTTTCTTTCCATACACAATTCATATGAAATCTTACATTAGTTTACACAAAGTTTGTTTATGCATTCCTTGTCATAAACACTTTTTCGACAACTGTGTTATGAAATTTGTTGTCAAAATAAAATTGAAATTAACTTTTAGTTTTGTATAAACAAGATGATGAGGAAGTAATTCTTATTATTTATATGAGATAAAATCCTGTAATAAAAGTTGAAAAGGAAATACATTCAGAATGAAAACGAAAATTACATGTAAACTCCATCAGGAAATAATTTGAAAGAAAACGAATATAGATTATGGAATAATTATTCAAAGCAAAGATAGATACTAGTAGTTAATAAGTCAATAGAAATTCAGTCTCAGCTGTAAAGTTTGAAGAAAATGCACAGTATTTACTCCTTTTCTGAAATTCTGATAGATGAGTTCAACCTCTTTTATTCTTAAAGAAGCAACATACGCCATAATTAGGATGTAATGCATTTGACGTCTATATCTAACATACCTTAAAAACTGAGCAAGTAAAGAAATCTAATAACATTATCACATGCAATCTTTTAAATGATTAGTGGACAATGAAACCATCTCATTTGATTTGAGAAACAGCGAATAAAATACAGATGGACAATAAATTAGTTTACTGAAGTGTCCCTAAAAAATTTCGTTTGTTCAAATTTAAAAAAAATGTGAAAAGGTCGGGTTGTTGTCTCTTTGACACATTCCCTATTTCTATTCTCAATTTAAAGTCTCCTTTCACATGGATGTCATGTGTAAACTATTTTTTTGGGGGGAAGGGTCTAAGTTCTCATTAATTAATGTTTGGTTTTACAGCGATTAAGGTTTAACAAAAATTAGCAGGAAAAAAATCACTACGTGAATCATATTCATGTTTATTTTTTCATGTGCTTTGTTTAATTGATGGGTGTCTGTAAGTTTACATTAAAATGATGAGTCATCAAATCTGGATTATTTTCTGTGGCCAGGATAAAAAGAGGTCACAATTTGTTGTTTGTGTCAAACCGATACGAAATTACATGTAAATGAAATGTCTGATATTATCAGATGAGACTGGACAGCCTTGATGCAGCACTTGTTACATTATACATATCAAGCTTATCAGCTACTTCGAAAGCATGTCTAGCAATGTCTGTCTCACTTATTAACTGGTGGCCTATGCCACACAGAATAACTGTGTTTAGGGATTGAGGATGATGAACTGTAGTACCACAGTTTGAAAGTGTCCATTGAGCTTGTTCAAGTCGTTGTAAAGACTGTCTACAAGATGTCAGGTCATGTAGATGGTAGTAACATAGGAAGCTTAGGAAATGTGCAAATGGTAACGAATCAAACAAAGTAGGCGTGCTTGAAACATCTGCTTGTATTTCCTGTGGAACTACTGATGAATTCAAGTGAAACCTAAAAACTTGAATTGTTAATGTTTTCATTATTGTATGAAGCTTTTCTTTTTTCATTAATTTCACCGCATATTGTTGGATATGATTTAGTGTGATTTTCTCATTTGAAAATCTAAGATCAATCTTCTCGTCTGTGCATTTCTTCAATGTATATGTTATAACAGTTAATGAGGCAAAGTAGTTTTTGTGAACATAGAAGAAAGAAGCCAACATCAGCAATCCTGACACCGCATCTGAATGTAACCCGATCATTAAATGACTCAAATCATGTTTGTACATTAAGTATTGGTATTTATTTCCGGCACAATTTGGATATCGTGTTTCGTCTGGAACAAGCATAAATGCAGCAGATAATTGTAAAGCGAATAATCCTTTAGATAAATTTGTTTTGGAATGATGTAGAAAATCATACAACAGTCTCGCAAATCTATCAACTCTACCATAAAAACGAATAGTAGAAAATGTTGACACTGATTCTAAGAATCTCTGGTAATGGCTTATTAGTGAGTGTGTGATGTTTTGATTGTCATGTAGGCTATCAGAATATGCAAAGCAGTTAATTCCTTGAATATATGCATTCTTGAGTATGGTGGTCAATTTTTCATTGTTATTGAACCGTAAAAAGAATAATTTATTGTCAGGAATAAAATAATGTGACAATATTGAGTATCTTACACAGTACAACAGTCTTTGTAGACATGACCTAAAACATGGTATGATATTATCCGGTCTCCAAGAATATGAATCTGTTTCTTCTGAAATCCAAAAAACTAGTGTTTTTAAGAAATATGAACACAATAAACCTTTCAAATCTTCATGTTTTTCTATTATTTCCTTCAGCAAAATTTTTAACATAGCATAACATAATAATTGTGTATGGCTGAAAGAAAATACAAGAATTTTTTCTGCTACAGAAAATGAAATTCGCCATTCGAGGTTTTCATTTATAGACCCTTTACAGCCAATTGGAACAAATAAAACACCAGAAGATATTATTTTGTAAATTAGTTCAGGTGGAGGCCATGCTTTACGAGGTCTACTTATCCATGGTTTTGCTAGAGCAATCCATTTGTCACATTTAAGACACCATGCAAAATCATTGTTATCATCTCCATCTGTAATACACGGACCATGAATTTTTGCAGACCATTTTCCATGATAACGTTTTAACAGCATAAATTGCTTATATTGTTCACTTGAAAACACATATCCAAGGTGATTTTTTTCTAACATATTCAAAACTCCATCAGAAACCTTTACTAGTGTCTGATTTTGAGGATGAGTTACTAGACATAATTGTGTAAAACATGGTTGTGTCTCATCAGTATTCATAATGAATGATAACCTTCCGCCTTTCATTACAACTTCTGTTTCGGATTCATATACTTTTGAACAAGGATCAATAAACATTATATCTAAATCACTGCTATGAAAATTTAGTCCTTCGCCTTTACTTCCACTTGTAATTATTGTTTCGTTTTGTCCAATGTCACTTATAACGAATGTCATCCTTCTTATTCTCACAACCTCCTCAGATCCAATTCTCTGGGAAATATATTTGTAAAAATTCAACGATTCACTTTTTTCTTTGGAAGTTCTAGCCATTTTTTTCAGTATGTCAATCTTCAAAACAAAACATAAATCATATATAAAATCACCTAGCAGTTTTTTTTATATTACCATACCTAAGATAAAATTAGTATGTGTTTAGAGGGGAAAGGGGGGTTTGATTGTCATTTCATGACCAATACAGCCTATCATAGGTATTACATCGATATCTCTGATGAAAACTATTTGTGCTTTATGCTACGAATCAACAAGAGTAAGTCACATTATTAAGAAGAAAACTGCAGTTATTTTGTAGTAAGGTTGAGTAAGAGTCGGTGAGATCCTGTTGTGTGAATAGTTAATTGATGACTAAATATCTTATTTGGCACTTGCGCATAAATAAGCCGATGGGGTTAACCTTTTTTTTTTTTTTTTGAGAATAATTTATAAGAACACGACAGGTTTACCCAATATTAATCTTGATTAATAGTCTGGCAAAACTTTCAGGAAAGCTTAAATATAATAACCTACCATATGCCCTACACTCTAATATCAGTTGCATTACTGCGACCTTTTAACTTTTATGATTCGAGCGTCACTGATGAGACTTTTGCAGCTGGCGTACACAGATATAATACTGGTATCTTTGGTGAGTTTTTTGTTATACAGTGTGGTTATTTATTTAGATTGAATTGTATATTTAGTTTTTGTGCTATGCTTCTATTTTCATTAAAATTCTTACCTTCTCATTGTAATGCTTGTTCCCTTGATTCAATATTTTGAATAAACATACTGATTTATATAGTGAATTTGAAACAAAGAAATGAAAATAACACTCTATAAATGTGGTGCTTTTTTTAATTTTCCGTCATTAGGGACAATTTTAAAACAATGAAAATTAACATAAGAAATATATGAAACATAGAACATGGAATATATTGTTAAAAAGCACCAATGAAAAGGGAAATAAAAAAAATCATTCCGAGAATTTTTTTAAATATTTCCTGATGCACATCGCTTGTTAATTACCATTTCATGACTATGTATGTTTTCTTTATAAAAAAAAATGTTACTTGATATTATCTACAGTAATTCCCCATGCGAATTATAGGTCAATTAAAACCTTCCTTTAAAACAAAATCCCAGATCATTGAATATAGTGCACACACTATAAAATATTTCAAGTTTCAATTTCAGTTATTTTGGAGTGATGATTACTTTTAAACATGCTATTTTGCTGACGACAGCTGTGTATTTAAGAAATAATTCATGAAAGCCATAGAATTGTTGGACATTTATACATGGCCTGGGCCATGATATTCAAATTTTATTCTGATTATTAGCGAGGGATAACATTAACGAATATCACGGCCCAGGCCATTTGTAAATTTACAACAAATCTATGGCTTTCATGAATGATTTCGATTCTTATAGGACTAATACGTCATTACAAAACTGTAGCGAGGTTGGGTATGCCTTGTGTGTGGCTGTTCTATTTTACCTCCTGTTAAATATAAAGGCTAAACATTTCTAATTAATCTATAGCTTGCATGAATTATTTCTTAAATAATTGCTAGAAAAAATGTGTTAAATTCTTTAAGTTCTCAACATTTGCCTTTTTTTAATTTACACCTTTTTCTCGTAAGCTACCGTCAAATCCACAGTTAACACTTTGTAAATAAGGCACCGCCATGTTGGCTTGCTGAAATCAGTAAATGTCCGAATAATGCAACAGAATAGAAAATAAAACAACACCTACCTCAAAACTCCATTTTGATGCAATATAATCCGAATTTGAAGGGTTAACGCAACAGAAAAACCTTCAGCTTTTGGCGTTTTCACTTATAGAAAAGACTTTAACGCGCCAAAAAACAATAATGGAAATTCGCGGAATTTTATTTTATTTTGATTTTGTAGATTTTTCCGAGCTCGAATGCATTATTTTTTTTTGTTATGTTCTGTGTTTTTTTTTTTTTTTTAATTTCAAATTTTAACACAGCGAAATTTGGATAGCGTTTGCACATAGGTTACGATATATGTGGATTTACGTGGAGGTATGTTGTAACTTTCATTATTATGTACATCTCTGAGTCTACGCAAAGTATGGATATATCGAGAATTTTATCACGGTGTTGTTCACAAAGCGAAAGAAGCACGTCATATTAGAATATGAAATATTACACTAGACTATTGTCCTATAAATGGTAAATGATCTCGGTGACAAAAGCTGTAGGGAAGATAAACATTTTTGTATAACCTGTGAATCAATGTTGTGAGAATAATTTAACAAACATGATATGCTTCTTCTATTTTATTATAAGGATCTTGAAATCTTCATTTCTAAATTGTTTATTTTTTAGGCTTATTTTTTGTCTTTTTTTTTGTAGATCTCAAATCTCCGCTCAATCTCAAACACTAGTCTAGCAATAAGTACATATAAGAATACAATTCAGTACAGGACTTTTTTTTATCATTATCAACAATATATAAAAGGCACAATTATAACAATATATTGTTATCATATTAAATAATTTTGATGTTTTTTAAAAGAAAGTTCAAAGTTCTAAACCTGTTCGAAACAACATCTCGCAGTCCAAAACTTTAATGTAGGTTGCAAACATGATTTCATTTAACAACGTCATAATTATAACAATATGTACTTCCAAAGGTTCGTTATAGAGAAAAACAAAAGATACATTATACTGTGGATTCATTTTTATTCGTTGGATACCAATTTTCGTGGGTTTCGTAGGTACATGTGAAACACGAATTCCAATGTTCAACGAATTGCAAATGTTCTAAAGGCTTTGTATGCAAAGAGTGTTAGTCAAAACCGATAAATCAAATGTTCACGAAAATGCACGTTTACCTCCATCTACGAAAATTGATACCTACGAAATTAAATGAATCCACAGTAATGTTGTTTCACACTATAAATTTGTTAATTAAGGTTAATTCTAAAAGTTTAAGACCCAAAATATATTTTCATCCGGCCTGCCGCTGTCTTTTTAATGCATTTCCTTTTTACCGCTTATTTAACATGTATACAGATTTTGCCTATCCATCCGGAGCACCTGCGATCACCCCCAGGTTTTGGTAGGGTTCGTGTTGCTTAGTCTTTAGTTTTTCTTTGTTGTATTTGTCTGTTTGTTTATTTTCGATCAATGTGTTTGAATGTCCCTCTTTAATCATGTTAATAATATAAAATTAAACATGTTTAAGAATAAAACGGAAAAGCGCCAAAAACTTCAACTTTAAATTCTTTAAATTCTTGGCGTTTCTATTAAATTGAGTTATTTTATTCTATTTTATCTATTTTTTTTATATGAGTATCTCATTTGACTTTGATGTTCAGCTTTTATCAAAATTCCAGCCTTTATTCTGTAATCATGGTAATAATGGTAAATATGATTCAATAGGCTGGTGACCGAAGTCGGTATTATGAAATTTTAATCGTCAAAAATGGTATACGGCGGTATTATATACCATTCGATTCGAAAAAATGTGTACTTTGAGATTATTTTGGTTGTCAAAAGAAAATATGGTGCAGTTTTTCAGAAATCAAGATCCAAGGTCACATGTCGTTTTCTAGGAAAAAACAAAATTGAATATTCAACTCTTATTTAAATACACTTTTTACTGTAGAATGCTTGAAAACTTGAATTCAATTTTTATCAAAAAAGTGGAAACCTATCACTTAATGAGATTTCTGAGTAAACGTATCCGACTTTACAAAAAGGGGGGTAGTTTTCAGTTTAAAGCGATGTGTTTTGTTCAAGTTATAAGAACAACGACCGACAAAACTTTACAAAATTTATAGAAAATTATGTCTTTGTTAATATAACCATCTAGTATGCCTCAATGAAAGGGGAAACTTAGTTTTGGCCATATACGTTGAATTCGGTACATGCAAAACTGGCAACAAAAATTATTTCAAAACAAACTTATGATTGAATTTCTACAATGTCACGACGATTTCTATGAAATGAAATGTATTTGTAGAAATATAAATCATTGTAAAATAGACTAACAAATTTAAAAAGACATGTTTAATGATCTTTAATGACAGAACCGCCTTTTATTTAATTATAAATGGAGAAAGTTTTTGTTATTCAATCCCGAACTGAGTGACTCAAGTTAAAACAAATTTCTATCAAAGACAGTTTAACATATTTCTAAATATACGTATTACAACATTTAATTAGTAGTTCAAACCTCAAATTGACTTTTGTAATGTGGGTACGTTATTACGATGTTCTGACACTTGGCTGGAATACATTCATGGATGTTTTAGCAAATCTAGAGTCAGTATTGGTCCGTAGTGTTTAAAGAACACGACATAATTCTTAAGCCACAAATCCTATAATAATTTTGCGTATATGAATGCTAAGATTCGGACATTAAATCTGCTTTGCCTTGGAATACAATGGTGGTAAAATGTTTGTGTACCACATAATTTTTATCCAGCACTTTTTAAATTGAAAAAAATGTTGTTATTGCAAAATACACTTTGGCCGTATCAATCTATAAATGGGGGAGTATAAAACAACTGATACATTAGTGCACCTATAGGACAAATGTCAAATGAACCCTGTCCGGAAAGGAATGTTTTTTCTGCTGATTGCAACTCTAAATATCTCTAAACAAAGGTAAAGGAGCATTTCTGGTCGACAATATACACTTGCCATGATCACATGACTGTAGTCTGTGGAAATTTTCGTGATCATTCTGCCCTACAGTCAGGTTTGTTTATTGACGTGATATCTAAACTAAGGTTATCATTTATATCGCACTGCTGATGTCAAAAGAACTTGCTTCTGTAAATGTCCTTGTAATTCATGAATAAAGTTTGAATTCAAATTAAGACTTTACTTGGATATGCTTGGATATGCTTGGATATGCCATGCACGGCCAAAGAAAAAAGAAAAACACTCACAGACAAACAATAGTACACAAATCACAACCTTTGATACTCGTGACTTCGTTTCTTGACGGGAGCCTGCTGCTATTTATCTGTTTGTTTCTAAGAAACATATGAGGCAACAGTAGTTGGGGATATCTAAATATTAAAAAAAGAAAATCAGTTCGGTTGTGTCAACAATGTGTAACATGTGCCATGCGAATCAAAATGATCAATATGTTTAAAACAGGAATCAAACACAAATTAATGGCAAATTTTCATATCTGATCTGGTACTTAGTACTAGTATTTAATCATCTTAAACCGCGAAAAGATGTTGTTAGTGAGTTGGGTAACGAAAAACTTATTTTGTGTCAAATTCAATCGCCAGTTCTTCCTCATAATCAGTACACACATGTCACCAAATCTTAATTTCCACGTTCGACACTCAGGTGTCAGAACTGGAACATAATCTGCTAAACCTTCCTTCGGGGGGCACACGTAATAATCCCTGCCAGTTTTCAGTTCGTATTGATCTTTAATTTTCTATGTAGTGTTTTGTAGAATTATGTTTGTCATTATGTCGTTCTGCGACTTTTGCCATGTCGTTTTGATATTTTTGCCGACTAATAATTTTGAATATCCATTTGAAAACTGCAGCCTGTTTTGATAGTCAGGTGTACACCCCTGTTCGTGAAGTCTGTACTGACTCATCATGCACGAGCGTTAAAGTATCAATTGAAATATGCGCACATTATACAACGGCGCAGAGGATATAGTACTATTGAATATGGGGAAATTGACAATTGGACAATTAAAATCGTCCTTTACAAAAGATTATTGTTAATCTGTGTCAATATCAAAGTAAAAAATTGAAAACAACACGATTAATAATAACAATGCGTCCGAAGTGCTTTTCTGGATTTACCTTCATCAGGAACGCTTAAAACCAAACATTTGAAATCCGTGGATGTATAAGTATCGAAACCGTTAAGATATAAAGAAAACATTCTAATTTCTTTAGTATCCTTTATCTCAAAGCTCACTGGGTTATATGAATTGTAAGAACATATAGGCTGACATTTTGCTAAGAGACAAGAAATCTTCAGATACATCTGAATTTGAAATCAAGAACTAAGCAAAATGGTTTTCTTTAGGTCTGTGTAAAGGTTCTGCAATTCCAATTGCAGTGCAAACTGTAAACACTGTTATTTTATTTAGACTTATGCATCATTCGTATCCACTTTTAAAAGAAACAATTTCCAAGCAAATAGAATGATCGATCGAACTAAAGTCACAATCATTCGCGCACTTTCGGGTAAATTTTATCATTACACCTATCAACTGTGTCAAAATACAACAGTTTACTGTACGTATGTAACCAATATTTCCACTTCCGCATTTAAGAAAATGACAGTAGTTAAGGGATGAAACTTTTGGTTTGCTTCTTTGTAATGTTAAAGCCAAATTTCAATGGACTTTCTAATTTTGTCATCTTTTGAGAATTTTGTCGGATCCCTATTTCTTAGATCAACAACTGAAAAAATTATATTTTGCCTCTTATATATTTAAAACTATATCAACACAACCTCAAAAAAGAATAATGGACACTCAAATGATTCAACAAAACAATAAAACATCAACAAAAACAAGAAATATCAAGTCCAAAATATTTGATAAAAACTATATGTATTCAGCCCAATCATGGACAGGACACAACTATCCGGAATTGTTTTAAGTTAATCTTTGAATAGAAGAGATTTTTGAAAGTTTAAAAAATATCGTTTTTTTACAATCTTACCTCAAAAAAATTGGTGTACATGATTAGAAAAATTGTAGTTTTATTACTTTATAGATTTTGCGATATAATCCATTCATCAGGGCTTTATTTTATGATGTTGGAATAAGGTGAAACACAAATTGTTCCCGTTTACAGAAATGTTTACCTTCATAATTTGTCTTCAAAAGAATTTTCTTTTTCGCCTAAGGCATAGAACATTGTGTATGAAGTTTGAATAAAACAAAAAAGAAAGATAGTTCAGAGCAGCGTTTGAATAAAAAGCCAAACTGCATGCCCCTAATTATCTGCATTTGATGTCAAATTTGCTGGCTAAAAGCTAAAATGAAAAAAATGCACCATACGACTTTTTGACGACCAATCTTAAATTGAAGTTAAATCATTTTTCTAGGACTGTACCAATTTTTAGCCGTATACCCTGATGTGAAATTAAACTCTTTTGATAATCGACTTTTTCCTATTCCGTCACCGCACTATTATGGTCATTCTGGCCATTTCCAGTATGTCATTCTACGAATTAAAATATTAATCCTATATACATATGATAAAATAGCAGTTATTTTTAACCTTGAAAAAGAATGAACACATTTTATAACTTTTTGACAGCGCTGACTCTCATTGTATGACCGATACATCCGGTTAAAGCTTCGTGTATAGCATTGTGCTTGCTAAGAAACAACAGAGTTTTCAGACTGATAACAAACTTCCTTATCAGTGCAAAAAATGTATACGAGTAAATCAATGGCGGCTTGTTCCTAATCAGGGCAAAAAAAGTATACATATTAATCAATGGCGGCTTGTTCCTAATCAGTGCAAAAAATGTATACAAGTAAATCAATGGCGGCTTGTGATGACATTTTTATTTTTTGCATCAGCTTTCTTGCTTCATTACGGTGTTTGCTTAAAATTTGTATTAACTGTACAGTCACATGATTCAAGTTTACAGAAATTAAAAAATGACAAACTTGCAAGGTAGCTTTTCATAATAACAATTACCATTATTTTCATCTGTATGTATAAAAGAAGGACGAAAGATACCATAGGGAGAGTCAAACTCTTAGATAGAAAATAAACTGACAACGCCATGGCTAAAAATAAAACGACAAACAGACAAATGATAGTACAGAAGACATAACATAGAAAACTTAAGACTAAGCAACACGAACCCCACCAAAAACTTGGGGTGATCTCATGCATGTGCTCCAGAATGGTAAGCAGATCTTGCTCCACATGTGGCACCAGTACAAAACTTTTAAAAAAATCACTTTTGAGAAGTTAAAATTCTTACCTTTTGTTTCCGTTTTATTGTTATTGATTATTTATTTGTATTGTCTTGTATCTTTTTCTGACCAACTGACTTTCTGTAATAGTTGAACTCTTGATTCAAAATATGATAAAAGTAACTGATATTTATAATAACTATGAAACAGGGAAATTAAAAGAAACATTTTATACATGTGTGAGTCTGAAGTGTTTATGTTTAGTCGAGGATTAAATATCATTATGAACAAACAAACTATGTATACAATTTAAAATTTAAAACATGACAAATATATGACACTTAGAATATAGAGTACAATGTATATTGTGAAAGAGCAACAATGGGAAAGGAAATAATCAAATCATTTTGAGGATTTAAAGAAAATAATTCCCTGTTCACTTTTGTTTAGCATATCGTGACTGTCTGTTTTCTATAAGTATCAGTGTTACTTGATATGGAGATTTTATTATGTAATTCCCATGCTAATCCATAATGAAATCGTATGTTTTCTTTAAGTATCAGTGTTATACTATATGGATATTCTGTTATGTAATTCCCCACGCTAATTCTGTATGAAGTAAGATTTTTGTTATAAAAAATCTATGAATAAAAGTGAACACACCACAAAATAGTGCCAGTTTATTTTTGAGGGGATATTGGTTTATTTTAAACCTTTTTTTTTCCAACGTAACAATATCTTTATTGCATATTTGCTGTAACAATTTACTAAGTTTACAGCTTTAACTTAGTATCCCTCATGTTAGCTTACCTAATAGTTAAGGGAAGCACTATTTGGCAAGGTATTATTTATTCATAATATTAAAATATTTCACAAAATATATTCGATAAATTATTGTGATTATACACATACATTACATTTTGTTTCTTTTTCTCTTTTTCATAGTATTTATTTTTTCCGGAATCAACTCCGTTATCGGTATGATCCGTGTTTCCATTAGTATTGGGCACAGTATGTGTTGTTTTTCGCATGTGCGTTATCGGGTAAAGTTTTGATGTGTGTCGTCTAAATTATATAAATATTATCCACTGGATTTAACGATTATATATGGTGAGTTTACTATTCAAGTTTTCTTTAGTTATCTACTAATCTTTTTTTTTTGTCGAAATGTATGTGTGTAATTCACAAATAGGTCATTTAAGTGTAACAAGTTGAACACTCGACATCCGAAATGATACATTTTTTTCCACATTAATTAATAAACGTACGGATACAGTTGAATACAATGAAAGTCCCAACTATGTATTGGCTTCCGAAGCTACACAAAACCCCTTACAAATATAGATTTATTTCGTCTTCAAGCCATTGTTCAACTACTAAATTGTCTATTCTTCTTACCAGCACACTTGGTACAATTAAAAACCTGATAATAAATTGTTCAAATAAGGCCTTCGAAAATAGTGGAATAAATTACTTTTGGAGTGTCAAGAACTCGTTGGAAGTACTTGATAAATTGCATGCTTATATTGGTGATTTTGAATCTGTTCAAAGTTTTGATTTTTCTACCCTGTATACCACATTGCCTCACATTCTCATTAAGAAAAAATTCACACACCTAATTAAATGGGCATTCAAAAAATCAGAATGTGAATATATATGTTCAAACTCTTTTAGGTCATTTTTTAGTAGCAAAAACAAAAAAACTATGTTAATTGGACATGCTTTGATACTATATATGCCCTTGAATTTTTACTAGATAACATTTTTGTTCGCTTTGGGGATTCCGTATACCGTTAGATTATCGGAATTGCAATGGGGACTAACTGTGCACCACTTATTGCGGACCTGTTTTTGTATTGTTATGAGTTACAATTTATGACAAAAATAAGCAAAGACCCATCGAAACAACATCTGATAAACAAATTTAATAATACTTTTAGATATTTGGATGATATTTTGGCTCTCAATAATGACGACTTCAGTATGTATATTAATGAAATTTATCCTGTTGAACTTACTTTAAATAAAGCTAATACTAACAATGACCACAGCCCTTTTCTCGATCTTGATATCTATATCACTAATGGAAAGCTGAATACTAAAATTTATGATAAAAGGGATGATTTTTCATTTCCTATCGTTAATTATCCGTTTTTAGATGGTGACGTTCCCTTGTCACCATCTTACGGTGTTTATATATCTCAACTTGTACGATTCGCTCGTGTATGTAACAATGTTTTAGATTTTAATGAGAGAAATTTATGTATTACTGAAAAATTATTACACCAGGGTTTTCGATATCACAAACTAGTCAAAACATTTACTAAATTTTATCATCGGTATAAAGACATCATTCGTAAATATAGCTCAACATGCAGACTTCTAATACGTTCAGGTATTTCACATCCAATTTTTTATGGTAATATTCTTTATAAAGCACAAAGGTGTCAGTATTCACCTCAGAAACTTACAAAACCTTTGAATAGACTTATTAAGAAGGGATATAATTACGATACTGTTGTCAAGTCATTAAAGATTGCATATGTTGGCGTTAATATTGAGTCACTGATAAGGTCTTTGCATCGGAACTAAACACATTTATTCTAAAAACAGTTGTTGGCATGACACGGGTTATGTTCTTCTCATATATGTTATGATGGTATGATACTAAACCCCTAACGGGAAGGATTGTGCCTGATGTTCATATGATGAAATCATAATCTTTCAGTCAGTTTATTCAAAGTCTGCAGCTGGCATGTCAGTTAACTGCTAGTAGTCTGTTGTTATTTATGTATTATTGTCATTTTGTTTTTTTTTCTTTGGTTACATCTTCTGACATCAGACTCGGACTTCTCTTGAACTGAATTTTAATGTGCGTATTGTTATACGTTTACTTTTCTACATTGGTTAGAGGTATAGGGGGAGGGTTGAGATCTCACAAACATGTTTAACCCCGCCGCATTTTTGCGCCTGTCCCAAGTCAGGAGCCTCTGGTCTTTGTTTGTCTTGTATCATTTTAATTTTAGTTTCTTGTGTACAATTTGGAAATTAGTATGGCGTTCATTATCACTGGACTAGTATATATTTGTTTAGGGGCCAGCTGAAGGACACCTCCGAGTGTGGGAATTTCACGCTACATTGAAGACCTGTTGGTGACCCTCTGCTGTTGTTTTTTTATTTGGTCGGGTTGTTGTCTCTTTGACACATTCCCCATTTCCATTCTCAATTTTATACTATAACAATTTTTTTTTTCTTTTGTAAATACACATTTTAAAATATATTTTTTTTTATTTTAAACATAATATTTTGATGACGACAGCATAAAATGTCATACCTTATAATTTTCATAAAAAAAAGTATAGGATATGAGTGGCCAAAACTGTAGTAAATATGTGTCCAGGCTGTGAATAGAATGAATATTGTGAGAACAATTTAACTAATATAGTATGATACTCTTATTACTCATACGGGTCTTGGAATCTTCATTTCTGTATTTTCTAGTTTTATGTTTGTTTCCGTCTTCCGCAATTTAGCTTTACATTATTCTGTATTCTTTATTTTCTGTAAATAAGCTGTTATGTCGACAGGCTAGGAACAAGATTAATTGGCAAATCGTTTTTTTTTTTTTTTTTTTTTTTTTTATTACCAGGTCCTTCTTGGAACAAGTCACTGGGGATTTTCACTAGTTCAAAATCTCATCGTCAACTACATAAACATATGTAAATAGTCATCTTACTAATTGGTCATGTGTGAGGGTTTTAATTGTGTTATTGTTGGTAAATTTCGTTTCCGTTGCGATATTACATAAATGTTGAACGAATCATCAATCATAATTGCACAGCTATGAGTGATCAAAGTCAAAATAATGAGAACAAAGTGGGTATAACAATCTAAACTGAGCTCCTTCATTACTTTTGTCAGCCATCCGGTCAGAAAAATGTTCAGCAAGCAAGAACATGTGATAAGTACCACACATAAGGGAAGTGTTGCAGCTTTTACTTTTGCTCAGCATGTGGAATGTCAAAATATAGCGACACCTTTTCACTTGGGTTTCCCCCGTTCATGTAGAGCGTTAATATATTTACCAAGTTTTATTGTCTGGTTTCAAATTTGGTTTTTCTTTACCATTATTCAGGCCCTTATTTACTTACAGCTGCCGAAATGTTGAGAAGCGCCCGGGTGAGGCCAACTATGCTTCTTCAAAAACTCAAAAAGAAATAGATGCAGACCGTGTTGTTATTCCTTTTTAATTTAGGCCGCTGCCAGCTTACTGAATCTTTCCTGTCGGTTAAGTTCCAAAGAAGAAGGACGGTCAATTTAGTGTAACTCATTCTTGATCTTATCCTGAAAACACAACCATACATAATTTCAATGATCCAGACATATTAATTTGTTCACTCGAATATTGACGATGATGTCGAGTTATTAAAGTGTATGGAACTAAAACATTAGCTAGTCAATCCGAGGTTCAATCAGCTTTCCCAGATTGCTTTTGATCTTTCTTGGTTCTAATGTAAATCAAAATTTTCATTTCGATAAGTTTTCTCCCTTTTAGCGCTTCAATTAGTTGTGCTTTATTATAAGAGTTTGCCTCCTTTCTTCGTTTGGATATGAGACAATCGGAGAGCTCTATTGTACATTACCTTGACCACTTCTTATTTTTAAATTGGGCGGAGCCAGTCAATGTGTTGACCTGCTTCATACTTTCATGGTTATCTGCTATAAACTGAGAGTTCAATTAGCAGATGATAACGACATAGTTAAAAATTTAAGGTTTATAAAATTCACACTTCTGACATGACTCTCCGTTTCATTCTCAAAAATCTGAATGAATAACTTTCAGTGTCAAGAAAAAACATTAAGACGAGGCGAAGTACACATTCTAGACCAGAAAAACTTCAAAATCATTAGATGTCATGATTTTGCTCAGACATATAGTTTTTGAAACTTTACATATTAACATATTAACGCACATCACGTCCCATGTAGATTATATTATAACGGATGCAATTATTTGATTGCCAGTTGTCCGCTTCCGGTATTCATCATAAAATGCATCTCTGAGACCAACTCCAATTTCTAACCAAGTATGGAATCGATAGCAGAAGAAACAAAATAGGTATAGCTCAATATTCTAAACATTTCTGCTCCAGTCAAATGTTGTCTATTTAGAACGGTTTTCATGATAATAGACAAAACTTGCATTTTACCACTAAGATCTATTTTTCGCGATGACGGCCATCTTGGTTGGCAGGCGGGGTAATCCGAAACATTTTGTGACCAAGATACCACAACAGACTACGACGCACAACAGACGACCGACGCGAGATGAAGAGATGAGAAAAGGCCCTCTGGGCCATGTGAGCACTAGAGTGTACACAGTGAAATATTTGTCAAATACCCAAAGTAGTATATGTTCTGTATACTATACGTTATAACTTATATGGGTGTGACTACAACTTTATATCTACTATTTTTCACTATAACGTTGACGTTATACTGGTTGGCGAAACGAGCAGTCAGACACATAGAAAAGAAATCATAATCTCCTCTTATAACGCAGGCGAGGCATTCACATTTTAATTGAAATCTTAATATAAGTTTTTTTTACATCCTTTGCAGTTTGTTATGAAAACTTAAAGTGTTATAAAAAGCGCATATAATCAAGAGAAAAGAAACTTGTTAACTTGTTGAAATCAATTTAATTACACTAGTTTGCAGACCTGTACAAGAATATAGGCATTTGTTCAAATGATAATTGTTAAAATTGTCCACCAACGTTTAGTTAATCTGCGCAAATGAAAACTCTCTTTATCACAAAACTTTTCAGTTATAAATTACTACTATTTCAATTGATAAATGCCAGCTTAGCAAGTTCAATGTTCTTTTTCCTCTATATTGCTCAAGCAAAAGGTGCCCTTGGATAAACAGGTACATGATTGCATATGTACATTTTCGATCTGTAAATCTAAGAATTCATTAAAGTCAAAGCTATACAAAGTAATGAAATGATTTAATTTTCAAATGAGACTGTGCAATCTCGATCCTGCACTGGTCATTTTTTGAATATCAATTAAATCAGCTGCTTGATAAGCAAACTTAGCTAAGCATGTCTCCCTCATAAGTTGAAGAGCTATACCATATAAAATAATAGTATTTACGTCTTCAGGATACAACAATTTAGTAAAATAGTTGGGTCCTCTCCATTGATCATATCCAAGTCGTTGTAAAGACTGTCTGCATGAGGAAATATCATGTAGATGGTAGCTACATAGAAAGTTAAGAAAATGTGCGAATGGTAACGGATGAAAAGAATTATGCGTGCTTTTAACATCTGGTAGTAGTTCTTGTGGAATTATTGAAGATTCCATTTTAAATAGCAAAGATGCAAATGTTAATGATTTGAATATTGTATAAAGTTTTTCATTTTTCATCAGATTTAAAACGATGTTTTGAAAATGATTAAACGGCCGCTCATACTCCGCTGATCCAAGATATATTTTCTCGTCTGTGTATTTCAGCAATATATACTTTATTACAGTTAGTGAGGCTAAGTAGTTTTTGTGAACATATAAGAAAGAAGCTAACATCAGCAATCCTGATACAGCATCAAAATGTAAACCGATAACTAAATGACTAAGATCGTGTTTGTACCTAAAGTAATGGTTTTTGTTTCCTAAAATATTAGGATATTTTGTAGCATCTGTAGCACGAGAAAACTCCCTGGAAAATGTAAAGCGAATAAACTTCTAGATAAACCAGTTCTTGAATGATTTAGAAATTCATACAACACTTTTGCAAGATTAACTTGACTACTATGACAAAAAGTAAGAAATGTTGGCATTATTTGTTGTGCGAATATGTTGTTTCCGCTTAACAACGAATCGGTCATTTTCCAGAACTGGCTTTGATAATCTCGTAGCGTCGCAGAAGATGTGAAACACGTAATTCCGTGACCGTACAAATCTGTAAGAATGGTGGTTAATTGTTCATTGTTATCAGTATTGAACCGTAAAAATAAGTTATTTTCAGGAATAAAATAATGTGACAATATTGAGTATCTAACACAATACATCAGTCTCTGTAAACATGCCATGAAACATGGAATTATATTATCTGGTCTCCATACATATGTTTCTGTTTCTTCTGAAATCCAAAACATCAGTGTTTTTAAGAAATATGAACACAATAGACCTTTCAAATTTTCACGTGTCTCTATTATTTCTTTCAGCAGGATTTTTCACAAAGCATAACATAATAACTGTGTATGGCTAAAGGAAAATATAAGAATTTTTTCTGCTACAGAAAAAGAAATTCGCCATTCTAGATGTTCATTTATTGATCCTTTGCAGCCAATTGTAACAAATAACACCCCGCAAGATACTATTTTTGAAATGATTCCAGGTGAAGGCCATGTTGAGCGTGGTCTGCTTACCCATGACGTGGCTTGAATTATCCAGTTGTCACATTTCAAACACCATACAAGATCGAATGTTTCATCTTCATCTGATATACATGGACCATGGATTTTTCCGGAAAACAGATTGAATATGTCAACGACTGCATGATTTTTACAACACATTTTAAACAATTCACTTGAAAGCATATTTCCCTGATGATTGTTATACAATGCATTCGGAATTGTAATTTGATTTTTATTTAACATCCACAATTGTGTGAAACATGGTTGTGTCTCCTCGGTATTCATAATTAACGGAATCGGAAAACATTGACTTTACACATCTGTTTCTGATCGATACACTTTAAACGTAGTATCAATAATCATTACATCTAAATCACTGCCGTTTCAATTGAGTCCTTCGCCTTTGCTTCCACTAATTATAATTGTTCCCCTTTGTCCAATATCATTTACAGTGAAAGCTAACCTCCTAAATCTCACAGCCTCCTCAGTTCCAATTTTTTGGCAAAGATATTTGTACAACTTTAAAGATTCTGTTTTCCCCATGGACATTGTTGCCATGTTCAGCATGTCGTTCTACGAATTAAAAAACGAATCGTTCATTAATATCATTAAATTTCATAGCAGTTCTCCTTTTTACACCATACCTGGAAAATGAATGAACGACTTTTTTTTTATTTAAAAAAAAAGTAATTGTCATCTTCGGACTGATACATCTGTTTAAAGCTTCGATGAAAATATTTTGTTCGTTATATTAAGACTGATTACAAAACTTCGCTTATCTTTGCAAACACTGTACACAAGCAAAAAATGCCGGCTTACCCTTCCGGAGCATCAGAGGTCACCCCCAATTTTTGGTGGGGTTCGTGTTGCTGTTTTACCCCTATTTGTGACATTTTTACCTATTGTGTTTGTTTTGTTCCCTCATCGTTGTCAAAATAATGGAATTTGATGCGACTGTCATACTAGTGAGAGGTTAAGCTATCTTTAAAACCAGGTTAAATCACCCTTTTCTACATAAGAAAATGCCTGTACCAAGTCAGGAATATGACAGTTGTTATCCATTCGTTTGATGTGTTTGTGTTTTTGATTTTGCCATTTGATTAGGGATTTTCCGCTATGAATTTTTCTCGGAGTTCAGTATTTTTGTGATTTTACTTTTTTTCTAGTAATCACATTTTGAATATCTGCATCAACTGTGTTGTATCATTACTGTCTTGTTTAATATTTAACTGCTCACATGATTCTATTTTTCAGAAATTAAAAATGACGATCTTACCTTAAAATTATCAGAATGTTCATGTTAATGTACAAACTGTAAAAAAAAGCCTAGCAACAACAAACATTCTTACCATTAAATGTTTCTTGTATATAGTAGATAATTATTCATGTCCTTTGTCTTGTAATTGTGTTTAGTTTCATTTTCATTAAACTGCAGACTGACCGACTTTATCTGATATTTGTAACCTTGATTCAAATTTTGATCAATAAAACTGACTTATATAGTGAATTTCAAACAGGGAAATGAATGTAACATTTCATTAATTTGTGCGTCAGAAGTTTTTTTGATTGATTCATAAGGAACAATTATAAATAAAAAATAGATTTAAATGACAAATACGTGAAACCAAGAATATGGCATGTATTGTTAAAGAGCAATAATGACAAAGAAAATAAAATCACTATATTAAGGATTTGAAAAAAGATATCTTTCCATTGTTCATCGCATTTAATTTACCATCGGGTGATGTTAAAATATCAATGTTACTTGATATGAACATTTTATTGTGTAATTCCCTTCTTAAGGAAATAAGATCTTCCTTGTGAATATCTGTAATAATTGAATAAAAGTGCACACTCTACAGAATATTGCAAGTTTTCATTTTTTTAGTGGGTACTGATTTATTTTAAACATTATATTAAGCTGACGACAGCATAAAATATAATACTAGACAATAGTTTAAAAAAAGTAAAGGATGTGAGTGGCCAAAGCTGTAGCAGCCAAGAGATAGCTGTAGCAAATTTGTGTCCAGCCTGTGAATGAATATAGGAGGAACAATTTAACTAATATAGTATGCTACTACTATTACTCATAAAGGTCTTGGAATCTTCATTTCTGTATTTTCTACTTTTTTGCCTTTTCTTTTTCTCTTCATTGTTTTAGCATTACCTTATTCTCTATTCTTTGTTTTCTGAAAACCAATTTTTTTTCTATAGTTTATGATTCTATTCAGTTATCATGTCGGGTTGGAAAAAGTTTAATTGGCCAATCGCTCCTTAATTTTTTAATTGTTTGCTTACCAGATCTTACTTGGAGCAAGTCACTGAGTATAACAACCCAAATTGAGCCCCTTCATTACTTTTGTCAGCCATCAGGTCAGCAAAATGTTCAGCAAGCAAGAACATGTGATGCGTACCACACATAAGGGAAGTGTTGCAGCTTTAGCTTTTGCTCAGCATGTGGAATGTCAAAACATAGCGACACCTTTTCACTTGGGTTTTCCCTCCGTTAATGTAGAGCATTTATATACTAGTATTTACCAAGTTTTATTGTCTGGTTTCAAATTTGGGTTTTCTTTACCATTATTCAGGCCCTTATTTACTTACAGCTGCCGAAATGTTGAGTAGCGCTCGGGAGAGGCCAAATATACTTCAAAAAGAAATTGATGCAGGCCGTGTTGCTAGTCCTTTTTTATTTAGGCCACTGCCAGCTTACTGAATCTTTCCAGAGAAGAAGGAGGACGGTCAATTTATGGTAATTCATTCTTGATCTTATCCCGAAAATACATCCATACATAATTTCATTGATCAAAAGAGATGTTCATTTGTTCACTCGAATATTGACGATGATGTTGAGTTTCTAAACTGTACGGAAATAAAACATTAGCGAGTCGATCCGAGGTTCAATCAGCTTTACAACATATTTCGCTGATTGCTTTTGATCTTTCTTGATTTTAAGATTAATCAAGTTTTTATTTCGACAAATCTCTCCCTTTTGGCGCTTTTATCATAGTAGCTGTGTTTTATTCAACGAGTTTGCCTCCTGTCTCCATTGGGAGTATATAATGTAGGAAAATATGGTCTGGAGGCGCTATTGAACATTAAGTTGACAACTTTTCTTTCAATGTTCTGATCTATGACCTTGGAGTTCCATTAACAGAAGATAAACCTCCCGATCTCCTTAAGCTTGATGAATTCCTTTAAATTGTTCTATTTGTTAAAAAATGCAAGAAGGTAACGCTAAGGGAAATGCAATCACTTTTGGGTTCATTAAACGTTTTATGTCTAGTTGTCGCACCAGGCAGAGATTTTTGCAAAAGATTGACTCGACGATTACTTTGAATAATTTGAAAACTTTGACGATTACATATCACAGAATTAGAACAAATTCGAACATTAATGCTGATCGTAGGATATGGAAATCATTTTAAGAGAATTTTAATGGCCTCACTCTAATGTAAGATAGACTGGACTTCTACTTAAATTTGGCAAAGACAGTGTCGGGCGGTCTTCACCAGGTTCAGGTATATATTTTAAGGGTAGATGGTTCATGCCTTAAGGCCAAAAGCATGGCGTGAGTGCAGTTTATTATCAAACATAACATTTCTAGAAATATTTCCAGTTATGGTGTCTTTAATCTTCAAGAGGTCTAAACTTGGGAATAAAACGGTGCTGTTTCATATTGATAACGAAGCAGTGCACCTCTAAACAAGAAAACTTCAAAATCATCAGACGTCATGATTATGTCTAGAAACTTTACATAATGACATATTAATTAAAGCAGAGCATGTCCCAGGTAGGTTAGTATTACAGCTAATGCAATTTTTTGTTGCCAGTCGCCCCTCTTCCGGTATTTATCATTAAATGTATCTCTGACACCACTCTAATTTCAAACCAAGTATGAAATCTATAACAAAGGAATCTGCTCTACTATTCTTCCGATTTGTATCATTAGAATAATTTGGTCAGATACATTACCACGGCAAGGATAATTACTATTGACATGGCACATTGAAATACATAAGTGTTAACTGTGCAATATTTCTTTCAGGAAAAAAAAATCACTACAGAAGGGAGGTGTCATCTCCGCAGTGCACGTAGTTTAGGTTGTTTTGCAAATAAAAAAATATCGGAGGGACTGATGCTTATGCAGAGATTTGCGTAAACCAAAGGATATTCTCCGCAGAGCCTGCATATGGAGAATATATCTCCAAGTTCACACGATATTCCAACTCTTACATTTCCTATCATGATTTCCTTGATAAAGGACTGTGTTAAGATAGAAGCCATTCAACCAATGGTTTGTTGTTGACAAATTGAAATTTTCCCTTTAAAAGTTTAACGGACAGTTTATTTGATAAGAACATAAATGTTTTCATGCAACCCATACGTGAAAAATTAGAGATAAATTCTCCATATACAGGATCTGCTGAAATGTTTCTATATAGAAATAGGACTTCACAATAGGAAAGCTGTAACATCTTCCTTGTCGTTAAGTGTATTTCCCAATTGATTTGCATTGCAAATGTCTAGATATAAGTCAAGACATTGTGCAGATTATAATAACCTTACCAAAATTTTTTTTATCAATTTTTAGGGTCTATGCCCCTTTATTTAGAATTCATGAACAGTTATACAGAATCTCGAAACTTTACTAGGATTACCAATACATATATATGCCAAATATTTGATTCAGACTACCTAGATCTTCTAGGTTTCTTAATAGACTGCAGCTTACATCAGTTAATATAGTAAAATATTACGTTATAGATAATGTATATTCCGAGATGTTTCTTGTCTTATAACACATTTCGGAGTGCCATGATTATATGACTTATATACCGTAAAAAATATTCTGCAAAGATTTAAATAATTTGTATCCTATTTTATCGACCAGTTGCAGGATCTGTTTACACTTCCGGAGGACCTGAGATCATCACCCATTTTTGGTAGGGTTCGTGATGCTCGGTCTTTGGTTTTCTATGTTGTGTTTTGTGTTCTACATGTTCTATTGTTTGTCTGTTTATTTTTGACTCATGAGTTCGAAAAAAGTAAAATAACAAAAATACCGAACTCCGAAGAAAAATCTAAACGGAAAGTCAAATGACAAAATCTAAAGCTCAAACACATCTAACGAATGGATTACAACAGTCATATTCCTGACTTAGTACAGAAATTTTCTTATGTTGAAAATGGTGGGTTAAACCTGGTTTTATAACTAGCTTAACCTCTCATTTGTATGGCAGTCGCACAAAATTCCATTATAATGACGACGATGTGTGAACAAAACAAACAGACATAATAGGTAAAAATGACAAAATAGGGGCACAGCGGTCAACATTGTGTTATAATCTTAATCATTACATGCATTACAAAACAAGCAAATATGTCAACAAAGATGAACAAAAAGACGTATAGACAAAGCACATTTATTAGCAAAAACGAAAGACAAGAATACAAAAATTACCATAGCAGAATAACATAATGACGGGACCTATAAGTACCGACCAACGTCAAATGAAAAGAGCCAAAAATAGACTAAACAGTAAAAGTAATACTTTACAAAGACAAATAAAAGAATACTATAACACGTTATTAAGATGATAACTAACGTTAGTACCTAGAATATATACTTCGAAAACATCGTGTATTATTTCTTTCTGCTCAGACACTGGGGATGTTTTACAAAGTATGAGTAGCAGCTGCAAGCTCTTGGATACCGAATGAGTTGAGAAATGTATATCGCATATACAGGTGAGGTTGGTACATTGCTACTTAGGTGGGGGAAATTGATAATTTCAAAATTAAAATCGTCTTGTTTTTCATAGACTCTGGTACTGAGATGACTGCTTATGTCAATTTCGAGGTATAAGTCTAAAAATGAGGCAGATGAAGCCGTGTCTGTTGTTTCTTTCATTTCTAGTTCTGGAGGATATATAAATGGAACCCAGTCAGAAAAGTTTGTATTGGTAATGGAAAGAACATCAGCAATATATCTGAACGTGAAATTAAATTATCTGGCTTCTTTGATCTTCTTGTTTTTGATTGTGTATGTAGGAACTCCGACTCATATGAAAATAAGAAGAGGTCGGCAAAGAGAGGCGCACAAATCGTTCCCATAGGAATGCCGACAATTTGTTGAAAAAGTATACCTCAAAATTCAACATATATGTTTTCAATAAGTAACTGCAGTTTACTGATCACTTGTTCCTGTGTGCAATGTTGCATTTTTTTTTTAGCTTTTTGCTAACTATTTACAAAATATGCCGTTTGTATTCCAAAGTAATAAATGTCTCTCTGGTATCGTTTGCCGCTTTTCTAAAATGTTAAATAAACTCACTTAATAATCTTAATATATAATTTAAAAGATTAAAAAATCCTTCTAAATGTTGTTCTGTTTTGAATTTAATCTTGTTTTAATATTTTGTCTAATTGATTCTGAATGGAATAAAAAAAATCATATGGTTATGTATGTGGACAGCTTGGAACCTCTGAAATCATTATAAACTAGAGGCTCTAAAGAGCTGGTGTCGCTCACTTTGGTCTATGTGAATATTAAACAAAGGACGCAGATGGATTCATGACAAAATTGTGTTTTGGTGATGGTGATGTGTTTGTACATCTTGTTTTACTGAACATTCTTGCTGCTTACAATTATTTCTATCTATAAACATTGTTAAAAATTGACTATAAAGGACAATAACTCCTTAGGGGGTCAATTGACCATTTTGGTCCTGTTGACTTATTTTTAGGTCTTACTTTGCTGTACATTGTTGCTGTTTACAGTTTATCTATATCTATAATAATATTCAAGATAATAACAAAAAACAGCAACATTTCCTTCAAATAACCATTTCAGGGGCAGCACTCTAACAACGGGTTGTCCGATCCATCTCAAAATTTTAGAGCAGATAGATCTTGACCTTATAAATAATTTTACCCCATGTCAGATTTGCTCTTAATGCTTTGGTTTCAGAGATATAAGCCAAAATCTACATTTTACCACATGTTCTATTTTTAGCCATGTCGGCCACCTTGGTTGGATGGTCGGGTCACCGGACACATTTTTTAAACTAGATACCCCAATGATGATTGTGGCCAAGTTTGGTTAAATGTGACCAAGTAGTTTCAGAGGAGAAGATTTTTGAAAAAGTTAACAGACGACGCCGGACGACGACGACGACGACGGACGACGTATGCCAAGTGACGAGAAAAGCTTACTTGGCCCTTTGGGCCAGGTGAGCTAAAAATGAGGAAGTTTTCTTTGATATATAATTATTTGTATTTATTGACATGTACAAAATATATATCATGCATATTAACAATAATAAAAAATCTAATACAACCTTATTGAAATCACATTGTAATAGTTTACATTAAACATGAATATTAAAAGTTTTAAGGAAATTCAAATTGAACATTTGCTTTTGTAGGTACAATATGTTAAGGAAGTATTTCCTTTTTTATATTTGAGATAGAAATTATACAAAGGAAATTGACGAAAAAACAAGCTACTCATGAAAAACTATATTACACGTACTCCAAAATGACTTTGAAATAACAAATTTAAAATAAAAAATAAAAGGTAATCACTATGGAATGATTGATAGTGAAAAATAGAAAATTGCTCAAAAAAAAGAAGCTAAAGTTAAGTCTAGGCTGTCAATTTAAAAATTAACTCATACTCCTTTTGAAAAAAAACTATAAATGATTAATCTGGCCCTTCTTAACCCTTGAAAAAACTTTCGTCACCCATACCTTTGATTATGCTACAACTAAGCAAGTAAATGGATTCACGGAAACTTTAAAAGTCGATTTGTGAATTAGAAGTTGGCAATAAAACCATCTGATTCGGTTTTAGCAGTACATACACAACAGGGATATGGGGAAAATTAAAATAGAGCAGATTCCCTGAAATATTTGTTGTAGAAATTTTGTAAACACGAAATATAGGATCTACATATATTCTAGTTCTGTGATTAACAGTTGAGTTATCATGTTAACTTAGTTTTAAGAGAATAAAAATATATCAAGCTGTGAAATACAATATGAGAAAAAAATTAAAAAATTGTCACGTCACGTCAGGAATAGTATATTTTAGGCAACAATAGTTTGCCGATGCTAACGTTAATTAAAGAAATCTATCAGAAGTTACATTTTGAAGCTATTTTTAGGAAACTATTTTGTGTAAAAAAATGTTTGAAATTATTTTACGGATTATTTGAAGCTTCATAAAAAATAGTAAAGAGGTAAATTATAAAAGATGGGTCATTAAAAACGGTATAACCTGGGTGTTGAAATGATTAAAGGATTAACATTTGGTTTTGTGTGTACAATATATTAAGAAAGTACTTTTTTTAATAAATGTAATATATATAAAAAAAATAGAAAAGGTTTAACTAATAAAACCATAATAACATGAAATTTGAATTATTTGAAAGAAATAGGGAAATAAATAAATAAATTCATTATACAGAAAAATAAATGTATAGTTAAAAAGCCTAAAAAAGAAGTATTTATAAAAGTTCCGAACTCAAAGACAAACTCAAAATGAAGAAAAGGAAAGTCCGTATAACAAAGATCAAATGTTATTCTATAATAGTAAACGGAACGAATTGAATTCAGCAAAATAGAATTCGGTCTACACTGGCAATTTCTGTAATGTAGCATAGTATTTAAAAAAACTCCTTTCGAATTATTTTGACCCACTTTCTTATAATAGAAACATTTTAATCCACAAGGAGAATGAACCTTCATTTGTTGTCAACATCTCTCATACTGCAACAATTTAGTTGGTAAATTAGGTCCGTGAAACTTCAAAACTCAATCGCGTACATGATAAAGAGACAATAAAAACTTGTTATTTGAATGGACGAACCAAAATTAAACAGCAGTGTAGAATTCAGTTCACTAAGACATTAATTATAACAGATTGTTGTTATATTTAAGATGAAATACGGAGGTCCCCACTTAAACTAGTACAGATTTTCAACTGATAAACCGCAAAGAAGGTAGAGGTTCTGATAATTTTGGTTAATGGGTTTTCCCAGATAAAATCCGTAAATAAATTTTGAATAAGGTGCAAGACAAATTGAGATAACAAATGTGCAACTTCATGTCAAAAATATTCTATATACATCATGTCCCTAGAGTAAGTATGAAAAATATTAAGCTGGCCTGTCATTTCAAAATAAAAGGGAAAACATGTAGCAAACATATCAAGAATTGCTACTATATAAAATTCGACAGTTAGCATCTAACCTAGCAGAGAGACAAAAATTGCCACACAGTTTATAATAATATTGGTAAAGAATAAAAATACAAATTTGTTGCAACCAATCTGGGTATTCTTTAAGATTTATGAGCACAGCAAAAAAAGGTAGTCGTGATTTTTGTGATTGAATATTTCTAGTAAATCAAAATTATGATGCTCATTAATTATGTTAACATAAGTGATATTATAAAATGAAACTTGACAGCCTTGATGCTGCTAATTAGTCTTTTTTCAAAACAAAACATTTTCAACCACTTTATTAGAGTTGACTATGTCCCTTAAGTAACGTTCCCGATCTCTAATACTGCATTGACTAAATTTACAATGAGGGCACCTGATAATTGCAGTATCTAAACAATGGGTTGAAAATGAAATCATATGATTTGATTTAATAGGAAGTCAAGCAATCAGGTAAGTTGGAAAAAAGAAATATCTACGTTCCTGTACATACTGGGTCAGTGTTTGTCAAGATTGAAAAAAAAAACAGGAAGGAAGGTCTTTTCAATTTGATTATTAGGTTTCTGAAATAAAGATGTAACACATAATGAGGAAAACAAATCTCTAAAGAGCTTCTGTACGTCAGAAACATACGAGCATACGAAAGGAAATGGATTCAAATGATGAACGAAAATCACTGCAAAGCAAAACAATTGAAGTATACGTAAGGAAGATTTACACAAAGTTCAGTGGTTGTCGTTTGTTAAAGTGGTTCATAAGTGTCTCTCGTTTCTCGTTTTTATATACTAGTAGATTACATCGTTGGTTTTCCTGTTTGAATGGTTTCATTTAGGGCCCTTTGTAGCTTGCTTTTCGGTGGAAGCCCAGGCTCCGTGTTGAAAGACGTGCTTTTACCTATAATGGTTTACTTTTACAAATTGTGACTTGGATAAAGAGCTGTCCCGATGGCACTCGTACCACATTTTCTGATATCTATTGTTTCCTCGCTAAGTTTCTTTGAAATTCAGTCATATGTAAAATGACATGTCTGTCATAATCAAACGAAATTTGACAGTCTAAATGCTGCACTGGTGTATTTGTTTACATCAAGTCTTGTAGCTTCTTTGAAAGCATGCTTAGCATAGTATGTTTCTCCTAGTAACTGGTGAGCTATACCTCTTAAAATATTCATGGAAGAAACACAATAAACTTTAGTACCACATTCTGAGTGTATCCGTTCAACATAACAAAGTTGGTATAAGGACTGTCTACATGATGTAATGTAATGGAGATGAAAGTAACATAAAAAGTTTAGAAAATATGCAAATGATAACGGATGTAAAGTACACTTATAGTGTGTTACATCTAGTTGTAGTTCTTGTGGAAGTATTGGAGAATCTCTTTCTTCAAATATCATAGGTAAAACTATTAATGATTTTATTATTGTATTCAGTTTTTCGTTTTCCATCAGGTTCAACACGTGTTTTTGAATATGATTAAATGTCGTCTTGTGCTTATTAAAATCAACTTTCTCGTCAGTGAATTTCTGCAATGTATATGTTATTACAGTTAATGAGGCTAAATAATCTTTGTGAACATAGAAGAAGGAAGCTAACTTCAGCAATCCCGATACTGCATCGGTATTTAAACCGATCAATAAAGAACTAAGAGTTTGTTTGTAACTGCAGTAACGGTGTTTGTTCCTTCTGCCATATTGGTATAAAATGGTTCCTGTGGTATTCAAATATGCTCTTGATAAATGTAAAGCGAATAAACCTCTAGATAAACGAGTTCTGGAATGGTGGAGAAAAGCATACAGCAGTCCTGAAAATCTATGAGTATAACCAGTACATAGAAAATTAGAAAATGTTGGCATTATTTGCTGTAGCAATCTCATATGTCTGGTTCCACCGATTTCGTACGACTGGCTTTGGTAATATTGTGGGGTCTTAAACAATGCACAACAATTAATTCCTTGCTTATATAAACTGGTAAGTATTGATGTCATTTTCTCTTTGTTATAAGTATTGAATCTTAAATAGAACAAGTTATTGTCTGGAATAAAATAATGTGGCAATATTGAGTATCTAACACAGAACAGCAGTCTTTGGAGACATGCCATTATACATGGAATAATATTATCAGGTCTCCACAGGTTTTGGTCTGTTTCTTCTGAAATCCAAAACATCAGTGTTTTTAAGAAATATGAGCACAATAAATCCTTCAAATCTTCATGTTTGTCTTGTATTTCCTTCAAGAAGATTTTCAGCATAGCATAGCATAATAGTTGTGTGTGGCTAAAGGAAAATATTAGAAATTTTTCTGCCACAGAAAATGAAATTCGCCAATCAAGATGTTCATTTATGGATCCTTTGTTGCCAATTGGAACAAATAACACGCCACACGATATGATTTTGGAAATAATTTCAGGTGAAGGCCATGTTTTACGTGGTCTGCTTATCCATGGCGTTGCTTGACATATCCATTCGTCGCATTTTAAACAAAATGCAAAATCTAATGCATCGTTTACATTTGATAGACATGGACCATGAATTTTTGAAACGGCTCGAAGATGTGACAAATAAAACAGTTTATATTGTTGATTTGAAAGTTTCCCTGCAGGACTAATCATTTGTAGCAAATCCCTATATTGTTTAGAAATATGAACATTAAAAGAACAGTTTGGAAAACATAGTTGTGTGAAACATGGTACTGTATCTTCGGTATTCATAGTTAACGGAAAAAAATCAAGTTGACCTTGAAATTTTGTTTCAGATTGATACACTTTAAAAATAGAATCAATAAACATTATATCTAAATCACTACTTCTAAAATAGAGTCCTTCACCTTTACTTCCACTAGTTATTCTTTTAAATGCATTTCCCATGTCGTTAATAGTTATAGCCAATCTCCTAATTCTCACGACCTCCTCAGATCCTATCATTTGGCAAAGATATTTGTAACAGTTCAATGATTTTCCTTTCTCTGTGGACATTCCCGACATTTTCAGAATGACAGTCTACAAAATTAATGTAAGACGTATATTAAATTAACTAGCAGTTCTTTATCTTAACATGTCTGAAAAAATAAAATAAGCAATATGTTTCATTGTTAGAAAGAGATGACCCCAATCTTGTAGCAGACACCTGAACATTCCAAGTCTTTCATGGAAAGTTTCGTGCTTTATATAAAAATTCAACAGATATTCTCCCGGTGAATGCGTCTAATTTTCGTTCATCTGAGAAGTCAGGGGTATAAATGACATTTATCAAAATCGGACCTATATAAGAATCTGAGTTTAGTGTACAGAATAAAGAATAAAAATATGAAAAAGAGTAAAACATTTATAATGAATAAAAATTAATGGGGCATCAAAACATTAAAGAAAAGAAAAGGTCGGTCAAAACTTAAATAGTAGATAAAAATAATAGATAAAGAATACAATAAAAAGACACCCAATCGAGAACCATTTTCAAAACACAAAACCAGTATTGAGAAAATTATCTAGGTGACAAACAACATTTTGACTTTCCTCGTGTGTTTCATTAAATATGTCATTGTTATATTAACGAGGCAAGTGGTTCCAGTTTGCTTTTTAAAACAGGGATAATTTTATAATATGAACTTGAGATGACGAATTTTAAATTTAGGCAAAGCATATGGAATGTAATGTAACCTTTAGGGCAACACTGAAAAGGAAATAAAAAAAATAATAACATTATGAGATTTGAAAAAAAACCAATTAATATCCTCATTATTGTATAACTCTTATTCATAACCTCCTTTCAAAATAGCATTGTTATGTGATATGTTCGTTTTATACCTTGGTGCACTGTGATAATCATTAATGAATTAGAAAAATAATTTTCAAACTTATCAGATAATCGAATATAGTGCACACCCTGGATATTCTTTATTCTTTGTTTGTCCATTGTACTTTTCTCTTATCTTAGCATTCCATTCATCATAGTCCTCACAATTGTTTATTCGTAATTGTCTATTTTATATGATGCCCAATATTTTCTATTTAGCACACCCCTTATACACCATTACGTATGTCGCATTTATCACAGATCATTAAGTTGTCAGTTCAGGTCTGAAACAACGAAACGTGGTTAGATATAACTGGCCAGTCACAATCTTTTTTCCTAACCTGAAATTCTTTAAGCATGTCGCCAAGCGTTGTCACTAATTCACAATTTATTTTATCATAACTAATTACATATGTGAATAGTAATATTGTTTTTGAACAAAAATTCTATCTACGTGATACATTGATTGTCTCTCTCTTAATTGTGATATTTTGAAAACTTCTTAAAGTTTCGATAATGATGATGTTGATAATTGGGAGGCTTAATAACGCCAAACGGCATATTAAATGCGTATTAAGGACGAGAACATGTAATATGTATCCCCCTGCATTGCACTAGACTGACATGTTGAGCCCGATTGATAGCGTACTAGTTCACCAGGAAACATTCGAGGGTACGAAATGCTAGCCTACTCAGACTTATTTTTAACTCCGAAGCCATGCCCTAAACACTATTTGCTCTTTCTCCTTATTGCCGTGTGCTTAACCGCTAATTAGCAGAGAAGCAGCAAACAACAATTATTAAGCCTTTTGATTGACTCGGCCGAAATTTGAACCGACGATCATCGGCACTCGAGCCGAACACGCTTCCATCGAAACACTGAGGCGGATTTCTCGTTATTACATCTCATGTGATCTGACATATTCAAGTTAAACCAATATCAATTTATCTTTGTATCTTTATATGAAAATAGTTTCATTCCTCCCCTCTCTCTCTCTCTCTCTCTCTCCTCTCTCTCTCTCTCTCTCTCTCTCTCTCTCTCTCTCTCTCTCTTCTCTCCTCTCTCTCTCTCTCTCTCTCCTCTCTCTCTCTCTCTCTCTCTCTCTCTCTCTTTCTCTCTCTCTCTCTCTCTCTCCCTCTCTTTTTATATATTTAAGCTCATTATTTATAGCTGATTTTTTCAGTCTCCCTTGTCATTTGATATATTAGACCTTAGTTTAATATCAATAGTTATGAAATTAAATGTCTATGAGTTGTCTCATTGGCACTCACACCACATCTTCCTATATCTATCTAAGGAAGAGAAATTCACATTGAATAAATCTTTTATAAAAGAAATATTTGTCAAACCATTATTTACAGTTTGACTTGAAATGAATTAAAATTCTTACGATTAAATTCTTATTTCATTTGAAATAAACCATTTATTTTCTATTGCCTTGTTTGATTATTGTATTCTTCTTCAACTGTCATTGCAAATTCGACCTTTTATAATGTGTGAGTCCTATATATAACTCGAAAGAAGGACACGAAATTGATATTTTATAAATGTGTTGTGTCCGAAGCGATTTTTCTAGATTAACCTTCAACAATTTTTTTTCATAAAACAATTACAAATATACATGACAAATTCAAAACTACAACTAAGGGAATAACAGCTGCAAGGAAACAATGCGAAGATAAAAAAAAATAGCTAGATATAAAGAGGAAATAAAAACAATTAGTGTGCAACTTTATTAAATATGTATGTCCACGTTCATATTTAAGCTAATTTGTATAGGTTTTGAATTTATTTTTATGTCTACTAAGGATTAAAATTTTCTTTTAATGATTAAATCTGTTTTCTGAATACAATATTGTTACTTGATATGAATATCTTATACAGTTATTTACCATGCTTAAAGTTCATTGATATTTCAAAAGACAGATTATTATTGCCAAGCAAAACTGCTTTTTTACAAATTGTCATCAGGAAAGAATGATAATGTCTCCCCTCCCTTTCTACAAGTTTGCCTTATTTAAAAGTGTCAGGAAAATTATTAATTTTATCTCACAGAATATCCCGTTATCAAAGCATTAAATTATCACAACTTATATTCATTTGTGTCAAAAATTTAACTGTTCGTTAAAGACATTCTCTTGAACTAGTTTTTAAATCAAAGTTACGTATGAACGGATTTTATCGCACCGCGGGTAATTTATGACGTTGAGATTGGTATATACGGTTCACTAATGACCCCCTACGAATAATAGAGGATTAGTAAAATCTAGAGGAGATTCGACTTCACACCCCACGTGAATTTTACTAACCCTCTATGGATTCGTAGGTGGTCAGTAGCAAACCACAAAACTTATAATAACTGCTAAAACAAATTTTACAGTAAAACCGTAACTGGCAATTACACACGATAACTAATGAATAAATGTTTAAAAACTGTAGTTTGTCTTTTAATCGAGGTTAACAATGACCTCATTATTCCTCATCTTATTTTACCACCTCATTTTTATAAAAAAAAAATATTTGCCGTCAGCCACTGCTGTACATTCTCTTCTTTTGTCTATTATTTTCTTTTCTATCAATGCCATCTACACCCGCTATCATATCACGTTTATTACATAGAATTAAGCTATCAATCTTGTCTCAAACAGTACATGTATCTGTTTAAGTAGTAAAATGTACTAAATGCATTGTTTGTTTCTCACTTGGTCTTTCTCGTATCAAGTCATTATGCATTGTTACTTAACTCAAAATCGTTTCGTCGAAGCAACTAAAGTATGTATTTAGAAATATCCTTTTAAACAATATTTTCATTTTTGCGATGGTCTATTCCTGGCTTGTAAATGTGTAATTCAAAAATGTATACCTTTCTTCATTTCACGCGTTCAGATATTTTCAGTATTTGCAATTCAAAACTAGAATTGCCCACAATTATCATTTGGTTGTAAAGTTTAACATACAAAGCTTGCCCATATTCCCCCACATGATTTAAGACGGTGATAGATAATCTTAACGTTTTGATTTACGTTTTCGGAGATATTAACAAACCATTGTGCATATCAAATCTAAAACGACGAATTATTTAAAATAGAAAATATGTAAGTTGAATATTTTAGTAATTTATTTTTGTAGTATCTTTCGTATTCCTATTAAAACAGTTTGTTACGATAATGATTTTAAGAAGTGTTGGTGTTTTTCATTATCTTTGATTTTAAAATGGCCGAATGCATTCAGTAAATATTTTCTATCAAGTCAGCTAGGTTTTATACTATTTATTAAATTGAATTTTGATTGCAATAAATTCGAAGACATTTAATAGATTTCAAATTATATTAACTTATATCTTTACAAACATAGATTGTTTTGCTTGAATTTCAATCTTTTGCATTTATAGAATTAAGGCGAAGTAACTCTTTTTTTTAAATAGAATAACATGCTAAAGATATCTGCATAAAAGTTTTCTATTTTGAGGTATAGCAAGAAAACACGTACGGTGACCCTATCTTCTCGTTTTTCAGTTAACGATTCCATCGTTTCATTTACATGTACCTCCTATTTACACAAAATTGTAGTTTCCTCTATAATCCAGCATGAAACATTTTCACAACCTGTAGCTTGAGTACAAACTAAAGTGACCTATCTTTTTGATTATATTCTTAACATCTCATAATGAATACACATAAGGACACCAATGACCCGGTATCTGATTTGGAACATGCGCATGATTATTTTTCACTTTTTCTTGCTATACCTCAAAATATTTTCTATGTGCAATAATTCGTCGTTTTAGATTTAATATCAAATTTAATTACAAATACATGTCAATTTAGCCGAAGTATATAAATTTTATAGCAATAAACCAAACAATCAAACAACTTGTCATTGTGTAAGATCAATATATAATTGAGATAGCTGTATAGGTTCATGAAAATCAAAGTTGATTTGGAAAAGTTATAAAAAAAAATTAAGGTGACTATCTGAATTCAGTTCGAACTGAAAAAGTCTAGTTTTTTCCCCTATAATTAAATCCTTAAATTTGACAGCAATAATTATAGAAATTCATCACGAGGGAGAATGGGATATCACTTGATATCAACTCGAGTTATCTAATTTCAACATTATAATAAACGAGTGTTCGGCGAGTTTATTATTACTATTTATAGATTAAAGAGAGTTGATATCAAGCGATATCCAGTTTTCACAAGTGGTTTAACCTAATTCTCTTTTGTCAACAATCTCAATGTTTTAAATTAAATTTTTTTCGAAATATTGATCTAGTATTTAGCACATTCCAGTATGATACGTCATTTTCTGGTGTCAAACTTTAACATCAGACATTTTAAGACTTTGTGTACGCTTCCAAATGTAATAAGATTTGATAAAAAGAAGATATTCAGGTGAAATTAGTGAGTGTATTGTAAATTATTGAAAAAAAACATATGTCCGTTGCCATTGACGACATGTACATCGTCTTAATCTTTAAAAGTCATCAATGACCTAACGAATAGCCAATAAAAATGTCGTAACATCGTCTGGTGATGATTGATAAACCAGTAAAATTAACGCAAATTTTCGTATCACTTTTTCTTATCACACTCTAGACAGTGTGATACGAGAAATATCTATGCATGCAAGAAATAAATAACAGACCAGAGCCATAAGAGAAACCAAAATACCAAATTACCTGGAATTTGATAAGATCAATATATAAGTGAGTTAAAGGACTGATTTGAGACTATATTTAAAGGACAAGGCTGAGTATAGACAGGTCGAGACAAGTAAAGTCAGGTCGAGACTGGTCAAGACTGAGTAGAGACTGGCCAAGCTTTATCGAGACAATTTCAGACTATGCCAAGATTATCAAGTACTAAATCAGACTTATTAAGTAAAGTCACGACCATGTCTAATACAGTAAAGTACAATTAAGTACTGTCGAGATTAAACCGAGTCTTGTGAAGTAAATTATGTGCTCAAAAGGTCAAGCACAAAAAAATGCTGTGTTAGACTCTGAGCAGTTTGTAGTGTGTTGATATATAAAGCTTCTATAATTTTCATACAATTTTTTACATTTCTCGATCGGGAAAAATATTTCTGATCTCTAGAGAAAACTTTGTTCCCAGCAAAAGATTGCTCGACATTCAATTATGACGTCAAGTTTTCTCCATTTTTTTTAATTACCTATTGTGACGTCAAGAAAAAGGTGGCAACACTTGATCACACATAAATAACGCAAATTCAACCAAATCTTTGAAAAGGAAGGAAGAATTAAAAATCATTAGAGGAACAGATGCCACCACTATATCTCGTGTATCATATTATTCTCCACTCAACAGTTAGATTTTAAATATTTAAAAACATCGACAAGACTCACGTTTAGATTTTTAAAAAATAAGTGTATCGAGTGGATAAATATCGTAACAGAATCGATGCGGTGATGAGATATAAAATTGAGAATGGAAATGGGGAATGTGCCAAAGAGACAACAACCCGACCATAGAAAAAAACAACAGCAGAAGGTCACCAACAGGTCTTCAATGTAGCGAAAAATTCCCGCACCCGGAGGTGTCCTTCAGCTGTCCCCTTAACAAATATATACTAGTTCAGTGATAATGATCGCCATACTAATTTTCAAATTGTACACAAGAAACTAAAATTAAAATAATACAAGACTAACAAAGGCCAGAGGCTACTGACTTGGGACAGGCGTAAAAATGCGGCGGGGTTAAACATGTTTGTGAGATCTCAATCCTCCCCCTATACCTCTAGCCAATGTAGAAAAGTAAACGCATAACAATACGCACATTAAAATTCAGTTCAAGAGAAGTCCCAGTCTGTTGTCAGAAGATGTAACCAAAGAAAATAAACAAAATGACAATAATACATAAATAACAACAGACTACTAGCAGTTAACTGACATGCCAGCTCCAGACTTCAATTAAACTGACTGAAAGATTATGATTTCATCATATGAACATACATATTTATCTTACAGTTTAATTGTGTGGCGAAAATTCTTATGTCTATTAACATGTATTCATTAAAATTATCATTTAAAAAAAAAACCATCTGTTTTTATCTTTCTCAGCAATGACTAGAGGTTCCATCAGGTTTAGGAGTACGTAACTAGTGTATACATATATATTCAGTAGTAAATAGTAAGATCTCAAAGAAATACCATACAAAACACACAAAAAAATACAAAAAACAAAATATTTTTCAAAACAACAGCACGCAAATTATAGGTAAAACAGGTGCTTCGGATGAGTCACTGAGCAGTTCTTTAAAAGTTTTAAAACAAGACAAAAGTAGAACTGAACTTCTTGGGATTAAAAAGCAGTTCATTTATACTCTCCTATTGAAATATATGATAAAGCGTATAGAACATGGCAAAATCCGTATCAAATTCCGTATAACCCTCGACAAATATCATCCCTCGGGTCTAAAGGTCCTCTGGCTGATATTGGTATCTCGGGATGATACGGCATATGATATGTATTTCTCCATGTATTATTCTCTATGTTTCGTGCAAAACTCAAGTAAACATTTTAATAAGGAGTATTTTTTTATAGGTCATTAAAGTAAAAGGAGCAGCCTCGAAACGTTCACTTCAAATTGATTAAAATATCTTACCTTTTATTGTATTTAATTATCTTATCAAATTATATAATTTTTGCAGTCTTGCTTCCACTGAACTACTTTCTTCTGTAATACTTGTATTCTTAATTTAAAGTGTTTTTTGAGATAAAAGTCTGATTTATATAGTAACTTTGAAACAGGGACATGAAACACTTCATTGGATTTACCCTCAAGCACAATTTTAAAAACGACGAAACAAAATCAAAACTAAATTTAAGAATATGGAATTATTTTATGTAAAAATCAGCATAGACAAACCACGCAATGTAGAAAGACACAAACTTATAAAGATATTTCTGGATTTTGCTTCTTCATGAATGATTTATAAAACGATGTTTATGATAAATTCAAATCTACGACTTCGAAAAAACAAGCTGCAAAGAAACTATGCAAAGATGAAAACCATCAGAACCTGAAAGAGGAAATAAACAAAACATTGTGCCATTTTTTATCACATATTATGTATTTTTACGTTCACATTTATGCCAAATGCTGTAGATGGGTACGTTTTGTTAACGTCAATTTCGAACTAGAACTTCTTTAAAATCACTGACTCTGTTCTCATATAAAATGATTGATACTTAATGTGGCTATTTTTCACTGCTATTCACCATGAACATCCTCAATTTTTGAAAATGTCTTCGTTTGAAAATTCACAGGTTATTAAACATATAACAGAGCCAAAACTGAATTTCCAGTTTTAGGTTTAATTTCTTATGTCAGCTATTTGTCTTTAAAATATTATACTGGACTATTGCCTTATTTAGGCTTTTATAGATAAAAAATATTGTCAATATGGTTAATTTGGTTATATGGTAAATTAATTAATAGAAAAAATACTTCTGTCCGAAAAGAAATGGCAAGAACTTGTTTTCTCTTTTGTAGTTTACATCAAAGTGAGATATTTTTTCCAACACTTGTCAATTATGAGGTGAACTAAACCCATTAATCTAGATATGAAAGTTCATCAGTTAAATCAAAATTTTACTGCAATAGAACAAACAAAGACTGGACAATCATTTAACTGGGAAAAAAACCAGTATAGAAAAAAACCCAAACAATGAACAATATGATACTGTATTGAAACATTCAAATTTGCTGAAAGTAAGCTCATATTTATTTTAACCTGCTGAAAAGACGTCCTGTTGTCCTTAACTCTAATATCGGTTATACGGCAAATACAATTTCATACAACCATACAACAACGTCATAAACAGTACAATTCGCAAAATTAAAATAAAACGTTAGAAAAATCTTAAGAAACATATTAATGTTGCGTTACGCTATGATTTAGCAAACTGATGTTTTTTTTAAAGTAAAAAGCTCAAAAATTGAACAGTATAAGTGTAACCTTTATCGATAAATCGATTCAGTCTAAAAGAAAGAAAGGCATGATTTTTTTAATTTTTAATGTGAAAAAACATTTTTTCAGCAAGCGAACCACTGTACTGTTGAGATATAAAGCTTACAGTTCAATTATGTTGCGTAAAATCGTTTATCTTTCAATATGCATTGCTTTGATTCATAATAAGAAAAAGAAAAAAGAAATGTTTATCTTCTTAGCTGAGTACAAGAGGTTCAAGACAAAATAGCTGATATATATAAATATATCGCAAGACTATCAAAAATATTTTAACAAAGATAATCCTTTGATAGTTCAATAAAGTAAAATCAACAGCCCTAAAACTTTAACTAGAAATTAATCAAAACATATTACCTTTAACTGTAGTTAATTATCTATAACACATTGTCTAATATAATTTTTGACATTGACTTTCCAACCTTTTTTCCACAGTAATAATTGTTAACTTGCTTTAATGCTTTTTTTTATAAATACTGTCTGATTTATATAGTAACTTTGAAATAAGGAAATGAAACACTTTATATTTTTTTTGTCCAAAATGGTGCTTCCTTGGATTTACCATCAAGAACAATTTCAAAAACGATGGAAAATTTACATGACAAATTCAAATCTAAAACTAATAATATGGAATGATATTTTGTGAAATAAAGCATAGACAAACCACGCAATGAAGGGAAAGACCCAAACGCATAAAAGAAGTTAATTAAACATTTGAAGATTTAGTTTATTCCCCGTGTACATATTATATGGTTAAAGCTTAATTGTTATATGGATGCAACATGTCCTTGCATTGGTCATCCATCGTCTTACCTTATCATGACTGTCTGTTTTCTTCAAATAACATTGTAACTTGAAAAAAAGCTTGATTTGGACATTTTAAACTGTAATTTATCATGTTCTCCGTTAGTTTCTTGAAACCTTTCTTTTGATAATTCATATAATAATAAACGTTTTTGTACTTTAATTTATACACTTGATTCAATGTTTAGGAAAATAAATAACTCATTTATATAATTCAAATCAACACTTTATACATGGTTAGCGTAAAAGGCGTTTTTCTTGAGTTACCTTCATCAGGAATAATTTCAAAACGATTGAGAATTTCTATGACAATTTTGGAACTAAAACTTAGAATATGGAGATAAATTACTTAAATACCAGCTTCATGAAAAAATTATGATGAATTATCATCAAGAAATGATATAAAAAATTATGATAGTTCTGAAAAAAATGTATGTCCTTGTGTTTATTTCGGCTAAATGTTTCTATGTCAACGCCGGTCTTTTACCTTATATGACTATGTATGATTTCTTGAAATAACATTGCCACCTTATATGGATATTAAGTATTGTATATCTCCATGCTAACCATCAAATGATTATTTGAAATCTTCCTCTTTCTAAATTCTATAAAAATGGAATATAATGAACACCCTACAAATAAGTGTCAGTTCAATGTGTTGGCGTTTATTTTAAAAATGAGATTTTTTTCTGCACAACAGTTGATTCCAAATTATTATACACGACAACTGACAATAAACTGTGAGGGTACTAAAAAGTAAAATCACAATAATACTGAAAATTCAAAGCGGAAAGTCCACTATCAAATAGAAAAATCAAAGGATAAAACACATCAAACGAATGGACAATAATTGTCATATTCCTGACTTGGTACAGACATTTTCAAATGTAGAAAATGGTTTTATAGCGCTAAATCTCTTATTTTAAGGACATTTGCACAAAAGCTGTTTAAGAAAGAAATATTTTTGTCCTTGCAGCGAGTGGATGAATGTTAAGCATTTAACTTTATATAATGCAAAAGATGAATGTCAATTCAGTAATAAAAAAGGACTGATTACAAGAGTTGAGAGTTTTTAGTTCAGCCGGCCTAAAGGCATATGTGAGCAGAGGCCATCATTTGCAGTCCGTCGTCTGTCAACTTCGAAAAAGATCTTCTCCTCTTGAACTGCAGAGCCAATTGAACCAAAAATAGGAAATCATCAGTCTTGGTGTATCTTGTTAATAAAATGTGCAATGATACCGCCAGTCAACCAAACCTGGCACCATGAAAATTTGAATTAAAAATTTGAGTAAAAAGCAAGTATTGCCTTTTATTTATAACACTGATACATAAAACAACAGAAAACAAAGTTGTTCTCACGAATAACTATCCATTTTAACTTTATTTCGCCAAAAAAATCTAAAAGGAAATATTTCTGACCACACTTGTTACAAATAAAAGGCACTGATCCAAGGTTTACCCATTAGTTATGGTCTTGTATGGCTATTTTATTTTTATTTTATTTGAGTAGAATTTTGCTCCGTCTCCCTCCCTTTTTCAGTCAGAAATTGTAAAATATCGTAATAAGACCGTGAAGTCTACATATTACAGTCTTAACAAAGATATTGGTATGGAGTAGGTCTGGTAAGGACCGATTTTGGCCTCAAATTTCAGGTTCATCTGACGAAAGATTTTGACCACTTTTTAAACACTTAAGTGTCTATTTTATTTGAATTAATTAGTTTATGTGAAAAATTTTAACAGATTTAGTCATTAAAAACGATCCGATTCAAGCTCAAATATGAAAAATCTACCTAATATGCCGAAAAATGTCACTTTTCAGATGGTTTTTGGTAAAAATGAAAGTGGCCGCATCCGTGTTCATCCTCAACCTTTATATATGTTATGTATTATCATAAAATACAACTTACATTTCAATATTAAGGATGAACACGAATGCGGCCACTTTCGTTTTACACGAAAACCGTCTAAAATTTAACTAAAATGCTAGAATTAAGAGGATTTCAGTAATTTAGCATGACTTAATGGTGCTAGTACCGGATATATGTGCATTGTATTGTCAAAAACAGCCCATATTTATGTAGCAGAAGCATTTTACTGTCCAATAAATAACTAAAGGTTTACATTTTAACAATTTCGTAAAACTGCTATATTTTGGGGCCAAAAAGGGGTCTTACTGAACCTACTCCTTTGGCGAATGTCCAACATTAAAATCGATATGTCCTAGAATAAAGTAGATAATTCAAAATCTAAATTTGAAAAATGAAGGATTACATACTTTGAAAAAAAAACTATAACGCAAATAAGCTTTCATTTTTTTGAATGATGAGAATGCAGATCTTTATTTTATATGAATGAAATCTTTAACTTTTACTTCAGTGCGTAACTTGTGACATATTGTGTCATTATTATGAACATCAGCCAATATGTAGTTCCCACATCGTGTTCTGAAAGAAAACAACAAGAAGTATAAATGACCAGCAGATAGTTTGGCCCACCGCATTGGAACAAGAACAAGTGACATATGAATAGATATATTGCCTTGAACAAAACAATATTTATGTGATAGGTATTTAGCCTGACTTTTAGTTATGCTATTTTGAAACATTTGTTCCAGCTAAGACATTAAATGTGTGTCGACGTGCTCGCATGAAATTACTATAAATAATATTTTGATTTTGAATTATTGCATCGTTATAATTCAAAATTAGATTGACCACAGATATCGTTAGAATTTTAATTGTAGATGCTAACGTTGTTGTTTGTAATCAAACATTTATTCTCCGTTTAAGAAACTTTGTTAATTTCGCAGTTCTCCGATTTTTAATGGAGATATGTCGCATACTTTAAAAAATCTGAAAAAAACCTGTACCAAGTCAGTTGTTATCCCTTTGTTTGATGTGTTAAAGCTTTTGATTTTGCCATTTGATTAGGGACTTTCCGTCTTTAATTTTCCTCGTTATTTTTGTTATTTTAGTTTTTGCCAGTATGTTCAAAATATTCGGGGTTTTGTGTTGTGCATATTTTCCTATGCTCATTACATGACAACATAAATAATAAATAATTTCAATCAAAAGTTAACGAATCTTTTAAGCACAATTTGGTGAGTCGTCACTCCTAAACTTTGTGCTAGAAAATATATGAAAAGGAAATCTAAAATTTGATATTTCCCCTATTGTTGTAAAAGTTTTCCATTGTTTGGTTAGATTTTGTTGTATTTCCAAATATTTATTTTTTTCTTCCTTCGAATCTTGAAGAAAGTAATCGTGTTTTGTTGTCAGGTCTGATTTCATTAGAACTAACAGACATTGTTATAAAAAGGAAATTTTATCATTAATGCCAGGAGTTGCTGACGAAAAAAAACAACTATGGAACGCAGATAGTGCCAAAAAGGTTATAATCTAACTAAATTTAATTCATGGAAAAATGAAGTTGTACCAATAATCAAATACAAAATCGATGCAGACAAATTGTGTCATGGAGCTACCAATTAATTGTTCATGTTAGTATGGGGGCTAGGATGAAATAAAAAAAATAGGGAGGACAGGATGAGACAATTTAAAAAAAAATCAAATGATAAAATATGAATATTTATTAATCAATAAATAGAGGGAAATTAGAATTCAACAAAAATACCATTATACAATTCAACTGAGAACAGATACTACATCGGAATAATTTATTGTTTATAAGTCAACATACATCTTTTTTAATATTGTATTCAAAACAATCTTATATGATAAAAATAATATGAAAGCAAAATCAAAATAATTGAATCTCATTTTAACAGTTTTATCTTCTTTTTTTAAGGTAATAATGGATGCTTGTGTTTTTTGTCGGGTGTCTCTAAAAAATGGTGAAGAAATAGCACAACTTAGAGAAAAGGATGTAACACGGTTAATATGACCAGCCAAACCAGAAATGATACAATCGTCACAACTCCATTACAAAAAGTTCATCAGAAATGTCGACGGGATTACATTAATGATATCTCAATCAAGAAGGACATGCAAGAAAAGGATGTATCGATAACCGAGCCAACTCGTGACTTACGATCTTCTACTCCTAATTTTGAGTTCCAGAAGAACTGTTTATTTTGTGGATATTTTGCAAAATTTTCAGAGAGCAAAAGGGGAATCGACGTGTTATCTGCCAGGACAACACATTTTTCTAACACCCTTAGAAACATCTACAAAGAAAGAAATGATGAATGGTCCGAAATCGTTTTGAGGAGGCTCAACATTGCACCATCAGATTTGCACGCAAAACATTATATTTGTCCCAGATTCGTTACAAACATTACTACGTGCATTATTTAATCAAAACGACTCTTCTGTTAAAGTTGCATCTGTTGGTCAAGCTATCAAATGGGTGTATGATGATAACCCATGGATATGTTCATATGAAATGATATTTGGGTACCACAATATCTGTTATGAACCGTCTAAAAACGATTTTTACTGGTTTTTGTTCTATGAAGCAAAACATGTTTTGATTCATTGTCCTTATAGCACCCCAGTTCAACAAATTCCGATATCACAGAGAAATGGTGAGCAAATAGTTGACGTACCACAGAGCAACATCCTGCCTTTTTATCGGGAATATCATCATTTGCATCTGAAAGTGACTGAAACCAATTTGTGATCAGATTGACCTTTCAAATATTTCGATAAAAAGATTTTTTTTATGGATCTGAATCCCATTCTACAACACATACACAGACAAACTAAATTTCGATCAGTGGACTACATAAAATTTAATAGCACACAATAGAAATACTTGAAAACACTTTACTCCCAAGCGGCGATATAATAGATAACATAAGGATCGATATCAAACGAAATTTTTAAAAAGAAGATCAAACTAAAAAAGACTTAAATAAACTATAAGAAATTTTAAACTGATTTTTCCTGTGCGTTTAGGTGTGTGTTTGGTTATTCTACATTGACCAGAGGCAATTGGAAGGGTCGATATCTCACTCAACATGTTTAAACACGCCGCATTTTTGCGTATGTCCTACATTAGGAGCCTCTGTCCTTTAGTAGTCATGTTAGTTTTTACATGTTTTTTTTTATCTTAGTCTATTTGTATAAGTTTTTTTTATCTTAGTTAATTAATATAATTCGGAGTTCAGTATCCATTTCACAGAACAATATACATTTGTTTTAGAGGCCAGCTGAAGCCAACCTCCGGGTGCGGGATTTTCTCGCTGTGTTAAAGACCAACTGGTTGCTATGGCTTTGTTTCTGCTTGTTGATGTTGTTGTTGTGTCTTTGACACATTCCCTATTTCTGTTCTTAATTTTATTTATTATGATTGTTTGCTTTTATTATCATTTTATAGAGCTTTTTCTATAAAAAAATAGGAATCGTAGATACACATTTTTTGTTTTGGGTTACAATAATTCATATTTTGTGAAGAATCACACTGAATCTTCCAGAAAGTATACTGAAGATGATATTATCAAAATGCTGGACTTTTTGATCGACAATATATTTGTTGAGTTTTGAGGATTTATATTTCAACAGACAGTCGGTATTCCAATCGGTACTAATTGTGCACACCTGCTGACCGATTTGTTTTTGTACTCGAATGAAGCAGAATTCATTCAGAACCTTCTAAAAGACAAAAAGAAAAAGCACCTTGCGAAATTCTTTAGTTTTACTTTCCGATATATTGATGATGTTCTATCATTGAATAACCCATATTTCAGCCAATACTTACATCTCATATATCCCAGTGAACTTGAAATTAAGGATACTACTGATACTAGAAGGACTGCTTCATACCTTGATCTTTTCCTCAATATTGACGCAGAGGGACGACTTCACAAGAAAATCTATGATAAACAGGACGATTTCAACTTCCCAATTATCAATTTCCCATTTCTCAGCAGTAACATACCCTCTGCCCCTTCGTATGGTGTTTACATATCACAATTGATACGTTATTCCCGTGCTTGATCACACTATATGGACTTCATATACAGGAGTGTGCTCCTTACGCAGAAACTGCTCCAACAAAGTTATGAGGAGGACAGATTAAAATTGACACTCCGTAAATTTTATGGACACCAGCACCAATTAGTGGATCCATACGATGTGTCTTTGACCAAACTAGCTAAGGACATTTTTACTACATTGTAATTGTGGTTTGTCATTACGTCGTCTTATCTTTTAATTACCAAACGTGACTTTTTCCCGATTGTGACTGTTTTGCTAAGTGTGAATTCGCATTGCCATAAGACGTGTTACGGTACTTGTCTATCCCAAATTCATGTATTTATTTACTTTAAATGTTTAATGTTATATTTGTTATTCTCATCGGATTTTGTCAAATGTGTTGACGTCTTTTCTATTATATTCACGTGTTATGGTAAAGAAAATTAATCACCGCCTTCATTTATTAGATTTGATTTTGTTCAACGTAATCTGTACGATCTTTTATGTTTGAAGTTAGATTCAAAACAAACCGGATAATATAGGTAATTGCTAACTTAGTTTGCTACTAATAAGTATTTAAATGTGCATTGATATTAAATGTAATATCAGTATTTAGTTCAAATATAATCTTAAATCAATCCTAATTCTATCTTATTCATTCAAATGTGACGTGTTTTTCATTTTTTGATGATCTCTTTTACAAATTCAAATGTGACGTCATTTTTTTGTCATTTTTTACAATTTTTAATATGACGTCACTTGGCGTTGAGGTTTAAACTTATTCGGATGTGTTGCATTTTGTCGCGTTATACAATGTATTTCGGTTGTTTCATGTAATTAGCTAATACTTCAGTTTTATCATGTACATCTTGTGTATAGTCATTTTATAAAATTTACTGTTTGCAAAAGTATAAATTATTCTAAATAATAGGGATGTTCTGGCCGTTTTTGGCACAACTTTTTTGAACTGCTGGTCCTCGATGCTGTTCAACTTTGTACTTGTTTTGGCTTTCAAACTTTTATATCTGGGCGTCACTATAAAGTCTTGTGTGGACAATATGCACTTCTGGCGTATTAATTCTTTTTGGTTTTTAAACTTGTTGCCTTTTGTTAGCTATTACATGTATTTGTGTGTTTCTTTGTCAATTGTGTTCTCCTATTCATTTATATTGTAGTCCTGTAATGTTGTGTTGTCATTTTAATGTAATATTTCACATGGCCATAAAAGAGGGAGGTTTGGCATGCCACAAAACCAAGTTCAACCCACCATTTTTTCCTTTAAAAATGTCCTGTACCAAGTCAGGAATATGGCCATTTTTATATTATAGTTCGTTTCTGTGTGTGTTACATTTTAACGTTGTGTTTCCGTTGTGTCGTTTGTTTACTATAATACGTGTCACGGTACTTATCTATCCCAAATTCTTGTATTTGGTTTTGATGTTATATTTGTTATTCTCATAGGATTTTGTCTAATGCTTAGTCCGTTTCTGTGTGTGTGTGCGTGTGTGTTACATTTTAATGTTGTGTCGTTGTTCTCCTCTTATATTTAATGAGTTTCCCTCAGTTTTAGTTTGTTACCCCGATTTTGTTTTTTGTCCATGGATTTATGAGTTTTGAACAGCGGTATACTACTGTTGCCTATATTTTTTGGTAACGTCTGCCTCTTTTTCTCCAACAATAAAAATTAAATAATATTTTCTATATCATGAACTTTGAATAACAAAAACTCTGTAAAAATATAAATAAAAGAAACATGAAACTACTATTTTTGCCCCATCGATCAATCAGCGTGTCTGTCTGTGCGTCCAAAAAATACAATGATACCTTATTAACGCAACGCCTTTGCGATTGTTTACTATCACGTGTATTATACCGACCATTGTTGCTGCATTTATGAATGCAAGTCCTCCGAGACCGTTTGACAGAAAACTTTCATACTTCTTAGAATTTATTGCTATTATATGTTGTTAGCCATTTTTATGCATCATTTTGAATTATGGGATTTTGATAACAAAGTTGACATTTTGTTTCTATTTGATATTCTATTTCTGATCGTTTTGTTTTTCAAATTTCTTAAAAAATGACAGAAGACGTCTTAATGGCGACTGTGGACGCATCTTAAAATCAATAAACAGTATAAAGAAAATGTGTAACAGCAATATCAATAACAAAACAAATTGAGATCTGAAACCATATTTTGTCTGCCCTTCTATTGGACAGGGTTTTTATAAATGATTTGTAAGTTTATTTGTGTAAATGATTTTCATAAAGGCTCATATTGAATGACTTTAAACTCTTCAACTTTGTACTTGTTTGGCTGTATAAATATTTTTATATGAGCATCACTGATGAGTCTTATGTAGACGAAACGCGCGTCTGGCGTTCTAAATCATAATCCTGGTACCTTTGATATCTATTTAAGTGGTCGTGTTGAAGACAATCTTTGACGTTGAACGTATGCAATAATGAGATGTTGGTTGACCATGATGAAATATCTGTGTCATAGATGACCACGGATATGTTTCTTTCTTTTTCTCGATCGTGAGTTCACCGAATAAAATGTTTCACCAAAAACATACTAACCTTAGCAGCTTGAAATGTGCCACTAGTGTGCCACCAATTGAACATGATCTATTCAACCTTCCGAGGGACCTGGTCCTTTTTGTCATAACGTTTGTTTCTTCTTTTTGATGTTTGTTAAAAAAAATGGTATCGGCCGCCTCTTTTGTGCAATATTATTGATTCAGACTACTTGTAGTCTTTCATGTTTCATAGAACCAAGGTTATATCAGTAAAAGTTGTATTTAAACAAAAGATATAACTGACAACACTGTCAAACAAATTCCTCTTAAAACATTGTTACTTTTTTTTTTAAACTTGAATTGAATCATTTTTTAAAACATGTTATCTAATTGTTGGACTATGCATTGTACACAGCAGCATACATACAATGATGTATATGTAGACCTCATTTGGTTAATGAAGAAACTTTCGTTGTTATTTGTTTTTATTTTTATGTCCTTACATATGAACAGTTTAACACATTAAATATGTAAATTCATATTATAAATCATGTATCATGCACACCTACAATGCATGAACATTTTGTTAACCTGTACAACTATATTGTCATATATTAGTTTACACTTGGTATCTTAATGCATTCTTTTCATATGATGAAATCATAATCTTTCAGTCAGTTTAATTGAAGTCTGGAGCTGGCATGTCAACTGCTAGTAGTCTGTTGTTATTTATGTATTACTGTCATTTTGTTTATTTTCTTTGGTTACATCTTCTGACATCAGACTCGGACTTCTCTTGAACTGAATTTTAATGTGCGTATTGTTATGCGTTTACTTTTCTACATTGGCTAGAGGTATAGGGGGAGGGTTGAGATCTCACAAACATGTTTAACCCCGCCGTATTTTTGCGCCTGTCCCAAGTCAGGAGCCTCTGGCCTTTGTTAGTCTTGTATTATTTTAATTTTAGTTTCTTGTGTACAATATGGAAATTAGTATGGCGTTCATTATCACCGGACTAGTATATATTTGTTTAGGGGCCAGCTGAAGGACGCCTCCGGGTGCGGGAATTTCTCGCTACATTGAAGACCTGTTGGTGACCCTCTGCTGTTGTTTTTTATTTGGTCGGGTTGTTGTCTCTTTGACACATTCCCCATTTCCATTCTCAATTTTATTGGTTATATAAATTTCATTAACAAATGTATTACCTAGTTGTTAGAAGTTGTGAACGAATTAGCATTGTGTTTTGTACATACAATATATCGATAAAGAGAACAAAGCAAGGTAACAAACACAAACCGAGGTAATTGCATAAATTCCCAAAGGATTGAGACATGAATATTTTATTAACTGTGCATTTGCATTCAGATATTGCAGATCAAATTTATTCTTTCATAGTGTGTGAATTTACGTTTTTTGATTCAGTCAAGCCTTCCAATTGATATTTTATCGTGTGATTTTTCTATGTTGTGATGGTATGCTATTGTTTCAGAAAAAGGGAGAAGGTTTGGTACCATTAAAACGTTTAATCCCACTGCAAATGTTGACACCTGTCCTAAATCAGGAATTTGATGTACAGGAGTTGTCGTTTGTTTATGTGTGTTTCTCGTTTTTTATATAGATTAGACCGTTGGTTTTCTCGTTTGAATGGTTTTACACTAGTTATGTTGGGGCCCTTTACAGATTTTTGTGCGGTGTGAGGCAGGACTCCGTGTTGAAGGCCGTATATTGACCTATGATGGCTTACTTTTATAAATTGGTATTTGAATAGAGAGTTGTCTCCTTGACACTCACACCACATCTTCCTATATATATCAACCGCCATTATAAATCCACACTTATTATGTCGTAATCTTTAATGGTACATAGATATATCGTATCGGCTAACCAATGGGTGATTGTCATAAACTTATGTAGTGACAATTTCAGTTGTGTATAGGAAATAATATAGTTGTTTATATCTTGTATGTCTAATACAAGATATAAACAACTATGGAATATGAATTATGCAAATCAGAATATGATTTCAAACATGCAAAAGATAAAGCAAAATAAATAAAAGAATTATCAATATAAACAAATAGACAATTCAACAAAAATAAAAGAAATACACTATAAACTGTTAATTTTATAAATACATCATATGATATAAGCGGGCGGTTTAACCAAACATTTTTGTTTAAATTGTTCTGTACCAAGTCCGGAATATGGCATTTGTTATCAGTTCTAAGCGTGTTTGCCTTTCCTGTTATTGTAGTTTTTTATAACTGTTGTTCCTTTGTTTTCCTCTTAAACTTGATTTATTTTTCTCGGTTTTAGTTTGTTACCCGGATTTGTTTTTGTTTTTGACTATAATTCAGCGGTATACTACTGTTGCCTTTATTTACAAAAGTTTAATACTTCGACCCTTTTTTTACCCTTTAATCATACCATACCTTTACATCGTGCATCAATAAACAACAGAGGAAGTAAAGGATAAGGTACACTTATGGCACAAAATGGCCTAGAATATCAACTTTTTCATAAAACACCAAAAATTAAAGGTCTCAATTTTGTTCGTAAATGGGTGTATTTCAAAAGTTTAAATGCTAAATATATCAGTTCTTTTCATAAGAGTACACTATTTCTCCAAAGTGAGCCCTTTTTTGGACATTTTGTCAAAATATGATGATTTTGTGCATTTTATAGACTTAAAAGCTTTAGAAAGACATTGGCCGCCACCTACGATCCAAAATGTGTGGTAAACAAAAGATTCAACTTTTGATTTAGATGTCTTCAATGTAAAAACATTTTGGATCGTAGATGGCGGCCAAGGTTAATTATGCCAAAAACAATTACAATTATGGGAAAAAAGTACCAAAATTGACATTTCAATACAAATAATGTTTATGTAAGGGGTTATAGCTTAATAACTAGTAAAGGAAAGTACCAGAAAAAATATGTTTGTCTTAATAGTATTATCTCAAGTATTTCTTTATGAAATTTGTAGTTTGTTGGCCCGATTTAAAAAACATTAAAAAATCAGGGCCAATTTTAACCCTTCGTGAACCTTCTCCTTTATCTGAGCAACAAAGGTCAATTTTTAAATATCAGCAATGAAACTACCTAATTTGATTTTGAAAAGGAAGTCTCCATAAGCTGATTCAAAAATTTTCAAGTGAAAAATTCATAAAAAAGTTATAAGATCTTGCACAATTTGCACATGTTGCATAATTTTTTCCCAGATTATTAAATAAACAAATCATCTCTCTTCATTAAAAGAATTGTGAATAATACGAATATTATTTCTTGCTTTGTTGATTTACATACAAATGGTGAGGCAAAGAATCGGAATATTTCTTTTGAAATGTAAAGAATAGACAAAAGCGGAAATAATGATCTAGTTCGATTGAAAATTTCTATAAGAGTAAAAACGAAATGTGAGATAACATTATATTAAGCCGGAAAGCCTTGATGCTGCACTTGTTATACTATTCTTATCATGCTTAACAGCTTCTTGGAAATATTCCCTAGCACAATGTGTGTCACCCAATAACTGGTGAGCTATGCCACACATAATTAATGAATTTAGGAATTCAGGATGATCTTATTTAGTACTATATTTTGAAATATTCCAGTGAGCATAATCAAGCTGGTGTGAAAACTGTATACATAATGTAATGTGATGTAGATGGTAGTAACAAAGGAAGCTGAGGAAAAGTGAAAATGTTAATGGAGGAAAACTGCTAAAAACATTTAGTTGTAGTTCTTGTGGATCCATTGATGAATTTTGATACACTCCCAAAGAATGAATTGGTATTAATTTAAACACTCTATTGAGTTTTTCTTTTTTCATGAAATTCAAAACATGTTTTTGAATGTGTTTGACACATGTTTGAATGGATGATAATATAATCCAGTATAAATTTGCTCGTCTGTGTACTTATGCAATGTATATTTTATTACAGTTGATGAGTCTAAGTATTTTTTGTGAACATAGAAGAAAGAAGCTAAGAATAACAACCCTGATGTAAACCGATCACTGAATAACTAAGAGCATGTTTGTACCTGAGGTAATGATGTTTGTTTCCTGTCCTATCGAGGTGTTATGTTTCTTCTGGACCATGCATAAATGCTTCTGATATTTGACTAGCAAATAAAAATCTAGATAAACCAGATCTTGAACTATGTAGAAATTTATAGAGCAGTCTTACAACTCGATCAGCTCTACCTTTTGTAATAAGTGTATCAAATGCTACCATTATTTGTTGTAAGAATCTGCTGTTCCTGCTTATTACGGATTCGGGGATGTCGTAAGAATGGATTTGTTAATCTGGTAGAGTGTTAGAAGATGCAAAACAATTAATTCCTTTCCCATTTAAGTTCTCAAGAATGGGGATAATTCTTTCTTTGTTATGATTATTGAACCTTAAAAAAAACAAGTTATTGTCAGGAATAAAATAATGTGACAATATTGAGTATCTTATGCAGTAGAGCAGTCGTTGCAGACATGCCATAAAACAAGGAATGACATTATCTGGTCTCCATAAATATTGGTTTGTTTCTACTAAAATCCAAAACATTAGTGTTTTTAAGAAGTATGAACATAATAAACCTTTCAAATCTTCATGTTTGTCTATTATTTCTTTCATCAAGACTTTCAACATAGCGTAACACAATATGTGTGAATGGCTAAAAGAAAATACTAGAATTTTTTTCTGCTACAGAAAAAGAAACTCGCCATTCTAGATGTTCATTTATTGAAACGTTGCAGCTAATTGGAACAAATAACACTCCACTAGATACTATTTTTGATATGCTTTGAGTTGAAGGCCATTTTTATGTGGTCTGCTAACCCATGACTTTGCTTGAAATATCCATTTGTCACATTTTAAGCACCGTGCAAGATCTAGTGTTTCCTCTTCGTTTGAAATACATGGTCCATGGATTTTTCCGGAAAACAATACAGGAATCCCTACATCTGTCACATTCTTACAGTGCAGTTTATATAGTTCACTTGAAAGCACACATCCCCGATGATTTTTTTGGATAACATTCCAATATATTAATATTATGTTCTAAAAACCACAATTGTGTAAAGCATGATTGTGTCTCCTCGGTGTTCATAATTAACGGAAGCGGATAGAATTGACTTTGAAATTCTGTTTCAGATTGATACACTTTATAGTTATTATCAATCATCCTTAAATCTAAATCACTACCTTTGAAATCGAGCCTAACAGTTCTTTTGTAAAAGGATGATTTTTAATCTGATTATTTATACAGCCGGCTAAAGCTTCGGGGAAAACAGCTTGTCCTTTATATTTTTAAGAGATTCCTAAGATTAGGGTGATTTAAACAAGAACTATAACTAACCTTATCTGAGCAGAACCAGTCCTCTTGAAAATAAATGGTGGCTAATAACAAAAAAATATTTTTGGTTATATCTTAACCGCTAAAATGATTCCATTTTAAGGAAATAAAAGTTACAATCTTATTAGCAGGCAGATTTTCATAGCGAAGTAGATAATAAACTGAATTCATTGATAAACATTTGACCCGAGAACATGGAAAAAGTTTACCACCTGACATTTTCACAAAGCTATTAGCGAAAAAAAGAAATGATATACATCAACAAACGACAAACACTGAGTTTCGGTCAGCTGTCTTGGAACTAGCACATGGAGAAAGTGGCGGGGTTAAACTAGTTTGCTGGAACGCTCAGGGCCCCTATAACCTGGAACAGCAGTGTTATAAGAGTAAAAATTAGTATCAGTCAGAGAAAAACATGACATTGTGCAATGCCAAGATACAGGTATCATATTTCACATATTTCGATAATTTGATCAGCGGAGTCTTTATACAAATAAAAATTAAATATTTATTCAAAAATCAACATTCATTCTATCAGGTTACTATTATTTAGAGAAAAAAAATCTACATGATGCATTTACTATAAATTAAGACTTGCCTTTGGAATCTTCTAATATTTGAAAGGTGGTAACTTCAAAGGAATTACCTCTTTTCAAAATGTGCCTCTTGTGTGATATTGACTTGATTGGTTCGGTTTGAAAGTGACATAGATGAAGGTAAGCACAAGCAAAACAGAACCTGATATAGTTTTTTGTATCCCGAAGTAGCAATAAACTGCAAAAAAAGAAACACTTTAAGTAATTTAAACTTCTTACCTTTCAGTGCTTCTTTAACATGGTAGTTCATTATATATTTGTATTGTCTTATATTGGTTTCTTGCTTACCTTCTTTCTGATATGTACCCTTGATTTCATGTTTTGAACACTTATACTGATTTATATAGTGAGTTTTTGAACCATGACATGAAAATTACACTTTTCAAACTTGTTAACTTTGTGGAAATTCCGTCCTAAAGAACAATTCAAACAATGAAACATTTATATTACAAATGTAAGAAATAAAGAAGACAAATCTGGCGAAAAAAGATTTCCTTCCCTAACTCTCTGTTTATTTCGTTATCTCGTGACTCTGTTATTGTTACTCGATATGGATATTGAAACTGTTATTCACCCTGTTATCCCATGAAATCATCAGGTTAAAATTTATTAGATATTTGAACATAGTGTACACTCTACACACATATTTTTTTATGGTCAGATTCGCACTAACACCAGGGTATTTTTTGATGCATAGTGTTTTATTTTTGAAATATAACTGGTATACTTAACAACTTTTGATATTACTCCGCCATCGGCGTCTGTTTACTTTTTAAATAATGTTTTCTGTTAAAACTACAGGGCCAAATCCAACCAAACTTTCATTTCTTTACATAAATAAGGCCGTTAGTTTTCTCGATTGAATTGTTTTACATTGTCTTATCGGGGCCTTTTATAGCTGACTATGCGGTATGGACTTTGCTCATTGTTGAAGGCCGTACGGTGACCTATAGTTGTTAATGTCTGTGTCATTTTGTCTTTTGTAGATATTTGTCACATTGGCTATCATACCACATCTTCTTTTTTATATTGGCCAAAATCATCCTTGGAGTATTTTGGTATAACATATTATCGATAATCCCGCGGCTAGACAAAATGACTAAAAATAGAACAAAGAGGTGAAATGCAAGTCCGAGTATTGTCTATTAACCCATATTTCAGCCAATACTTACCACTCATATATCCCAGCGAACTGGAAATTAAGGATACTACTGATACTAGGAGGACTGCTTCATACCTTGATCTTTTCCTCAATATTGACGTAGATGGACGACTTCACACGAAAATCTATGACAAACGGGACGATTTCAACTTCCCAATTATCAATTTCCCATTTCTCAGCAGTAACATACCATCTGACCCTTCGTATGGTGTTTACATATCACAATTGATACGGTATTCACGTGTTTGTTCACACTATACGGACATATACAGGAGTGTGCTACTTACGCAGAAACTTCTCCAACAAAGTTATGAGGAGGACAGATTAAAATTGACACTCCGTAAATTTTATGGACACCATCACGAATTGGTGGATCCATACGATGAGTTTTTAACCAAACTAGCTAAGGACATTTTTACCACATGGTAGATTGTGGTTTGTCATTATGTCGTCTAATCTTTTAATTACCAAACGTGACTTATTCCCGATTGTGACTGTTTTGCTGAGTGTGAATTCGCATTACTATAAGACGTGTTACGGTACTTGTCTATCCCAAACTCATGTATTTAGTTTAAATGTTTAATGTTATATTTGTAATTCTCATCGGATTTTGTCAAATGTGTTGACGTCTTTTCTATTATATTTATGTGTTATGGAAACAAAAATTAATCACCGCCGTCATTTATTAGATTTAATTTTGGTAAACATAATCTGTATGATAATTTACGTTTGAAGTTGGATTCATAACAAACTGCACATATATATATATTATATAATTGCTATTAATAAGTATTGCAATATGCATTGTGTTTAAATGCAATATCAGTATTTAGTTCTATTTTAATCTTTAATCATTCCTAATTCTATTTTACTTTTGAGATATAGTTTTTCATATGTGACGTATTTTTTCTGCTGTTTCAGAAATTTCATATATTCAAATGTGACGTAATTTTTAATGCCTTTTCACCATCGTATGTGACGTCATTTTCATAATTAACTGCGTTGAGGCCTGGACTGAGTCGGGTGTGTCTATTCTGTGTTGGTCATTCATTAAGTATTCGTGTTTGTTTTATGTAATGAGTTAATACTTCAGTTTCATTATGTATATCTGTTATATTCATTTGATAAAATTTACTGTTTGCAATAGCATTAACTGTTCTAAATAATTAGGATGTTATTATCCCAAGCATACAAACTTATCCGTATTTGACACAACCTTTTTCAACTTTTGATCTTCAGTGCTGTACAACTTTGTACTTTTTTTCGCTTTCGATCTTTTATATCTGGGCGTCACTGGTGAGTCTTGTGTGGACGAGGCGCGTTTTTGGCGTATTAAATTTTAAACCTGATGCTTTTTGTTATTCATTAATCATGTGTTTCTTTGTCTAATACGTTTTCCTATTTATTTGTATTGTAGTCCTGTAATATTATGTTGTCATTTCTATGTTATATTTAACATTGCCATTAAAGTGCGAGGTTTGGCATGCAACAAAACCAGGTTCAACCCACCATTTTTTCCTTTAAAAATGTCCTGTACCAAGTCAAGAATATGGCCATTGTTATTATAGTTCGTTTCTGTGTGTGTTACAATTTAACGTTGCGTCGTTTGTTTTCTCTTATTTTTGAGTGTAAATTGACATTGCGATAAGACGTGTCACGGTACTTGTCTATCCCAAATTCATGTATTTGGTTTTGATGTTATATTTGTTATTCTCGTGGGATTTTGTCTGATGCTTGGTCCGTTTCTGTGTTTGTTAGTTACATTGTAGTGTTGTGTCGTTGTTCTCCTCTCATATTTATGCGTTTCCCTAAGTTTTAGTTTGTTACCCCGATTTTGTTTTTTGTCCTTGGATGTATGAGTTTGAACAGCGGTATACTACTGTTGTCTTTTTTTATTGAAAATCTTTATATAGATCACTATCCACAATGTGTTGCGTATAACGTTGACCACAACACCAGAACGGAAAATGACCTCACCATTTGTTTTTTGCTTTTTTTCTACTCTCTATAAAACTGAAACACAATTTATCTGCAATACAAGAAACAAATAATTCAAATAGACGAAATTGTTAGTCGACTCCTCACAGAACATGCAGAAGATTTAAACCGTAAATGGCGTTCTGTTATTACTGTATTTTGGCTAACACTATAATAGACAGATGGGAACTATTAACAGCAAAAGTTGTTAGCAATCCCATGTCATCACCTGAATTCATTTCACTGCATATTTTGAATATAATAAAAACGTGGAATTCAATATAAACATCAAGTGAATTAAACTGTATGATCATCCAATTTGAGTAAAAATTAGCTTAACTATATATACAATAAAAGTGAATTGAATAGGAATATGCCGCCAAGATTTAATTATTCTACAGTTCCGATATCAACGAAGTTAATGGACTACTTCGTACATTTTTTGGAGTTAAGTAGTGCAGATAAACCACACTTTCAAGTCGTTCTACAACCAAATCCAATTTGGGAATGTTTTACAGACATATGATGCTTAACACACAAAACATCTATTCCACACACTGTTTTTTTTTATCAAAAACTTACAACATAATGTGTTAGATTCGGGGTGGTTCCTACTTTTTCTTTGGGACCAACGTGGGACATTTGTTTCCTTTTTTATATCAAATCTTGATAATAATATAATGTAAAAAAAAGATGTGGTATAATTGCCAATGAGACAACTATCCACAAGAGACCAAAATGACACAGACATTAACAACTATATGTCACTATAATCAGCAATTTATGTTATCTTCATGTTTCTCTACAATTTCCTTCAGCAAAATTTTTAACATAGCATAACATAGAAATTGTGTATAACTGAACGATAATATTAGACATTTTTCCGCAACAGAAAATGAAATTCGCTATTCAAGATATTCGTTTGTCGATCCTTAACTGCCAATTGGAACAAATAAAACACCACAATATATTATTTGAGAAATAAGACCATGTTGTGCGTGGTCTACTAACCAACAGCTTTGCTTGAAATATCCATTTGTCACATTTAAGACACCATGCAATATACAGTGTTTCATCTTTGTTTGTAAATAAAACATTTATTTTGGGGTCAATCATTGCTGTTTCCAGTTTTAAAAATGGGCACAACAAAAATAAAAGAATACACATTGATATACAGAACAACACACTGAGAATTAGTTATTGAATATAATATGAGAATGAAAAGATGTGATAAAACTGCCAATGAGACAACTATCCATCAGAGACAAATTGACATAGAAGTTAACAAATATAGCTGCTCTCCTTCCGGTTTTCAACAATCAACTAAACCCATATCCAACAGGTGGCTATTAAAGGCTCTGAAAAGCCAAATGTAAAACAACCAATGATTTACAGGCTCCTCACTTTGTACAGTATAAAAGAGAAGATGTAGTGTGAGTGCCGAATGAGACAAGTCCCCATCCAAATCACAATGTATAAAAAGTTGACAATTATAGGTCAAAGTACATCCTTCAACACGGAGCCTTTACTCACACCGAACAGCAAGCTATACAATTATGATATGAAATACAATCCCGGGAGTATCGTATCAATTAATAAATATATACTCTGTATGCAGAGGAGTGTATTTCAATTTGCAGATATATACTCCGTTATCCATTCGAAAACAGTATCTACGTCTTCTTTCTAGTGTTAAACTCACTGCCTGGCATAATCCTCGACTGAATCCATCAATATTTTGAAGTTGAGTTTCCACTTGGTGGATTTAGACTCACGATATGTCGGGCCTTTGGTTAACGCACATCGTAGAGAAGTGTTAATGGCAATGTTTAGGTCACCACTAATAAAATGAAAACAACACGTTTAATAATTTCTTGCGTCCGAAGTGCTTTTCTGGATTTACCTTCATCAGGAACGCTCAAAGCCAAACATTTGAAATTCGACGATAGATAAGTACCGAAAATCGTTGAAGAGCTATATGGCAACAATACCTAAAATAAATGGCCAGAATCATCTAAAGTCAACTTTGCCTAAAGGAATTGAAACCTTAGTGTCATAATAATTTCAAAATACATTAACGGACAATTTTATTAAAGTCTGTTAAATCATGTCAGTACCGAAGCACTGAATACTGAGCAGATGATACCCTCGGGGATTAATAGTCCACCAGCAGAGGTGTCGACCCAGTGATGTGAAAAATTGAAAACAACACGTTTAATAATTTAATAATAACGTGGCCAGTCGGATAATATATGAATAGGGTACTAGCATTGCTTCGATCAGGTTTAGAATTGAAGTCATCAACATTGAGAACCTGCAACACGTGTTTGTAATTGAAAATTACACAATCATCAATCACATTTAGGTTATAAGAGCGCAACTATTCGTAATGCAGTTCCTGTTACTAGAAATGTTAGTGTTGCATTACAACCAAAAAATTGAACTTTGAACAGCAAGCTATAAAGGGCCCCAATATGCCTAGTGTAACACAATTCAAACAGGAAACCCAACAGTCTAATATACAAAACGAGAAACACTTAAGAACCACATCAACAAACGACAACAACTTAACAACAGGTTTCTGACTTAGACTTATGCTGATCTAATGTTGTGTAATGTAAATAGTTATCAAAGGTACCAGGATTATAATTTATAGTACGCCAGACGCGCGTTTCGTCTACATAAGACTCATAAAGTCTGAGGTAAACGAATGGTCTTTTATCTTGAAACCTCAGTCAGTGTGTATCTTCATCATTTTGTGTGCAGTTCATAAAAGTTGCGGTACCTCTGACACAAAACCATTCTGAAAAATTGTGTTTTCATATTTAGATTATAAAAGTATACGATCTGAATATGTCATCATGCTAAACAACTACATACACTAGATAATTTATGTTAATGTAAAAACTGTGAATGAAAACAAACATGCTAGAATGTTCAATCATTATATATTTTTGTATCTTACCAAACGGAATGGTTAGTAAAGCCGCTGTATAAATGGATGCTCTACACCGACTATATCAATGAATACGTTCACAAGAAATACTGTCGAAATTATTTCTGTTTTAAATTGTGAGATAATATGTTTATTAAAATGCACATATATACTGTCATATAGTGCTTGTCGACGGTTCATGTCTGTCAAATTTGTTTTTCGTAAATATAATTGTATTTAATTAGGCTGTTAGTTTTATCGGTTGCATTGTTTCTTATTTCTCATATCGGCCCATGAATAGCAACATTTAGTATGGGTTTTTCTTGTTGTTGTTGAAGGTCGTACGGTAACCTATAATTGTTTATATCAACGTCATTTTAATTCTGGGGGATAGTTGTTGCATTGGCAATAATACCACACGAGAACAATTAAGTTATTCATATTTCTCTAATTCTATTGAAATTTATCCCTTTCCGAACCCATTGTATATAAAAAATTAATCAACGTGTGGTTGCCGATGATCTCTAAAGATTATTGGATGATTTTAAGGGTCATAACCTTTTTAGCTATCTGGATGAATCAAAATATGCTCACGGGTGTTAATGAAATTGACAACTTCGTGGAATGTAAAAGGCATTCGAATGTGGATTTTCGTTTAACAAAAAAAAAGAAAATTATTTTTTTAATCATTAGAGAAACAGATTCTTACATAGTTACTCGTATATTATCGGATTTATCCAATCTCGATATTTAGTTATAAATTTTAAAGTCCCAGCCAAGGCTCGGATTTTAAAATTAATAATTTAACTTTCTCGATTGGATAAATTCGATAATCCACTGGTATCAATGTAAGAATCTATATATATCAATGATTTAAAGAAAAAATAAAAACAACAATCAGCATGTCGTCTGTCAAGGCGTTGATCAGTTTGAAAATAAACTGATGCGGTTACTAAATTAAAATTATATAAATATATATATTTAGCACTGTAACTTTAACTTACTTGTTAAAGAAAGGCAAAAGATGGTAGATCACATTCGGTGGAAATCTGCCATTTTATTTCGTTAAACTAACTATCTTAATTAGATATGCAGTTGACATGGCAAATATTCCGTTGATTTATGGTTAAAAAAATTCTATCATTATGTCCATCTAGTTCAATGTTACGGAGCTTGTGCATTAAAAATCTCTCTGTTTTCTATCTTAATTGTTCACATTTTGTTTGCCTCTTTTGTCCGAACGGCAATCAGGCATGATTGAAAACGGAATTTATTAATCCTTTACATATATGTATAGGACTCTAAAGTGCGATGGGGACGCTAAAGTACGATGGTCACGCTAAAGTGCCATGGTCTGCGCTAAAGTGCGATGCCTCTATACGCTGACGTCCGATGGTCCGCGAAAATATAGACGTAAGAAACGTTGGATTATGACGTTAACAGTCGTTTATACAAACCAAAAATGTACATGCTGGAAGATAAATTAAAGTATTTGATCCACTACTTTTAAACCAAATGACCATGACTTTATTATAAATCTAACTGTGCTTTGTCCGCTGAAGCAAATTGTGGTTTTTTTTCAGATGCTGGAAGAAGGACTTGACAATTTGTCCTGTAGCCGACCATTTTACTATATAGATATAAAATAGTATAGACTATGCGCAAAGTATTGGTGCTACGTTTGTAACGTCAGGAAACGTTCATCGACGGAACGTTGAGAACACATTATTGAAGCCTGTGTCAACGTTTGCATTTAAATCTTTTTTAAGGTTTTTTTTCTTTCGTGTCAATAAAAATTTCAGTTTACAAATTATAGATTTTGTATGTACGTGTTATTGTTTAAGTATATTAATTGTTGAAGGTTTGAAGTTTAATAAATATTTGAATGATTAAAAGGATAATTTCCATAATGGCGATCGACAAGAAAAGAAACATCATTTATAAATACATTGTATTCGTGGTCTAAGCACCGCAGAATTCGGCCATGCAGAGACTCATTTAAATTGATTAGACCATTATCATCAATATCAACCTCTGAACAAATGTATATAACTGAAAGTGCGGGAACGATTGCCGGAATTCGTTTTAATAACTTCAATTTGAATGGGTTATTATCAATAGTGTTAAAGTAGTAACCATGTATAACTTTATTTCCCTGATGATACGAGGCACCCCATTTGTCGGTAGCTGTTTTTCTTAAAATTATTGGGTCTTTGCTTGCTCTTAAAATATAATATGGACAATCAGTGTCATCAGCCTTAACTGCTAAAATTGTTCCATTTGAAACAAAGTCAAAAATGTTAGTCTCGTCATCAACCCCTTCGTCGTTATTGGAATCGGCATCAGAGTCATTATGTTCCGATTCTTTCACCATTTTTATTTTATTATATGTTCCCAATTGTGCATCGTTCACACAGGTGCTATAATTTCCACCAATACAACTTTGACAAGAATAACAAGATAATTTTCTTACAAAAATCTCTCCATCATCGAATGATCGAACTTGGTGAATTTTTCGGTTTTCTCTAACGGGAAGAAAGTTCCGATCCCGATCTCGATTAACGGAGTCTACATATCGAAAAATTCGTCGAGAACATTTAGAAGAGTCTTCCGTAGTGGACAAATTATTCAAATTTTAAAGTAAATTTGGATTTTATTAGATAAATACTTACCATCATAAATTCTGAGTGTAACCCCAATTGCGTCATAGGTCAGATGGAAAATCCCAACTAAAAATAAACGTACTCTCACTGGTCCGGACATATACCCCTGTTTGCCCATATTCTTCCATTCAATTTCCTCAAGACAGAAACATAAGGAAAGGGGATGAAGGGGAGGTGGGTGGGACCTATAATTTATGATGGTAAGTATTTATCTAATAAAATCCAAATTTACTTTAAAATTTGAATATTTTATAGCTATAAATACGTTACCATCATAAATTCTGAGTAACAGAATCTAACGTAAAGCTGAATCCCCTGTAACAGAAGAAACAGGAGGAAAGTTCAATCTTTGTGCTGAAACTATAGGTCCAAGAGAGTATAAACTTTCGGCAAAAGTAGCCATAGATTGGAGGTAGTGAGATATAAAAGAGTTCTCATTTCTCCAGAAACCTGCAGACAGTACCTCTTCTAAAGATGCACTGTTAAACAGAGCCCAGGATGTAGAGATACCCCTAACATCATGAGCTTTAACATTAAAACTATTTAAAAGTTCTGCCTTAGAAGAACCATAAGCTAAAGATATGCATTTGCATATCCAAGTAGAAATAGTTTTAACAGAAAGATCTGAAATTCCTTTTTTAATAGGAATAAAGAGTCTTGAGTTAGAAACAGAACGTAAACTACACGTTCTTTCCAGATAAATAGATAGGATTCTTACTGGACATAAAAGTACAGAAATAGAATCGCTAGGGAGTGCAGGAATCACAACTGGTTCTGCACCCTTATCTGGAATCTGATTCTTTGCCAAAAAAGCAGGATCCGTTAAAAGAGTAACAGAAGATTTATCCCTGTTAAATCGAAGGCAAGCATCAGAAATAGAGAAGGCATGGATTTCACTCCTTCTCCGTCCAGAAGCCAAAGCTAAAAGAAAACAGCATTTATAGGAAAGAAACCTTAAATCTATTGTTTCTGCTGGTTCAAAAGGAGGAAGTTTTAAAAAGGATAAAACTAGTCCAAGGTCCCACTTAGGAACTAAAGTTTTTTGTCTTGGTCTTTCAAGACTAAAACTACGAACCAAAAGAGAAATATGCTCATTGATTCCAAAATCTGGGCCACCAGAAATATGAATAGTTCTTGAGATAGCTGATCTATATCCCTTAATAGTAGAGGGACATAATCCTTTGGATTCAAAAAGAAAAACTAGAAAGTCTGCTAATTGTTGTACAGTGACTTGGAAAGGATCAATTTCCCGCTCACTACACCAATCTGAGAAGATTGACCATTTTGCATCATAGACAATGCTAGTGGAGTCTCTGACAGACTTTGTGAGATGCTTGGTTGCTCCTTCAGAAAAACCTCTCTTTCTGAGGCTAACCCTGAGAGAAGCCAGGCGTGTAGATGAAGTTTTTCTGGATTTTGATAAAGAACCTTGCCCTTGATTTGAGACAGAAGGTCTGGTCTCAGAGGTAGAACTAGAGGACAAGCACATGATAGGCGCAGAAGGTCTGGAAACCAAGACTGTTTTGGCCATGCTGGAGCAATAACTATGATCTTGCAATTTTCCCCTGCTATTTTCTGAAGTACTGGGGAGAGAAACCTGAAAGGAGGGAAGGCGTACCCGAACATTCCTTTCCAAGATAGGCTCATTGCGTCTACCGCAAAAGTTTTTGGATCTGGAACCGGAGACACAAATGTTAGAAGTTTGTGATTGAGACTGGTCGCAAACAGATCTATCTGAGGTGACCCCCAATGAATAGTCACAGCTTTGAAAACTACTTGAAGTAGTTCCCACTCCGTGTTTACTGGAGCAAGGGATCTGGATAGAGTGTCGGCTAGAATATTGAGGTGCCCCGCAATATGTCTCACCACTAGATGAACCTGGAGTTGAAAACACAGAAGGAGAATGTCTCTGGCTATCTGATAAAGAGAAGGTGAATGAGTTCCTCCCTGATTCTTGAGATAAGCTACAACTGTTGTGTTGTCCGTGGCCAGAATGACAGACTGATTCTTTAGAGACATTTGGAAATGATTCAGTGCAAACAGAACTGCTTTCATTTCCAATACATTGATATGCTCTTCCAAAAGATCTGGACTCCAGACTCCCGAGATTGTAAGCCCCTCCAGATATGCTCCCCAACCGAGGGTGGAGGCATCTGTGAATAATGTTAGACTGGGAACTTGAGGGTACAGACATAGGCCCCTCATTACATTTTCCCGTACTAACCACCAAAATGGAAATAAAGGCTGAGTGATTGGAATCAATGCTTCCCATTCTTGTGAAGCTGCAATCCATAACTTGTGCAGATAAAACTGAAGCGGACGAATGTGAAGTCGTCCCAATGGAATTACATCTGCCAGAGAGTTCAATAGACCCAGAAGTTGCAAGAATTGACGTGCTGTGACTGATTGAACCGTCAGGAATAAATGTATTTTCTGACATAGTTTTGTAAATTTCTCCTCTGGTGGGAGGACTAGGCCTACACTGGTTAGGAAATGTTCTCCCAGGAAAACAAAGTCTTGAGACGGAATTATCTCTGACTTTTTCCAAGAGATAAGGAAGCCTAGGGACAGAAAACAATTGATGACCAAGTCTGTCTGAACCCTCAATTTGATTGGGCAAAATTCCTTGAGAAGGGAATCGTCCAGATAGGAATGAATCTGAATAGACAGGGAATGTAGGTGAGCTATAGCTGCCTGCATGATTTTGGTAAAAGCCAAAGGGGCTGTAGACAGGCCAAAAGGGAGAGCCTTGAACTGGAAAACTTTGTTGTTCCAAACGAAGCGAAGGTATTTCCTGTAAGTTTTGGAAATAGGAATGTGGAAATACGCGTCTGAAAGATCCAGAGAAGTAGTCCACATTCCTGGAAGAATTGAAGCCCTGATGGATCTGTTTGTTTCCATTTTGAAGTGGGGAACAATAAGAAATTTGTTCAGAATAGATAGGTCTATGACTGGCCTCATTCCTCCAGTCTTCTTTGGAACCAGAAAAAGACGAGAATAAAATCCCGGAGACAGAGTTAAGATCGACACCTCCTCTATTGCAGCTTTTTGTAACATAGTGTCCACTTCTACTGATAGAAGTTGACACTTGACTGGGTCTTGTGTATGAGACAAACTTATTGGAACTGCAGATAGAGGAGGTGGGTTCTTGAACTGAAGTGTTAATCCCCCTCGAATTATTGACAGCACATAACAGTCTGAGGTAATTTTCTTCCACTGATTTAGGAAAAAACTTAACCTCCCCCCTACTGGTATTGATTTTTGAGGAACTTGTTGTAAATTTTCCCCTGGGGAAGCTGTCAATAACGTACGAGGGGGCAAGAACCTAGGTACTAGACCCAGGTTTCTTGGAACCCTTAAAACCACCAGAAGGCTTACCTGAGCTTTTTCCTGAGTTATTGGGTTTGTTCTGCGGTTTGCCGTAGTTATTCTTCCTTTTCTTAGCAGAAGAAGGAGGACCACCTGAAGCAGAAGTACTATTAGAACTAGATGTAGCATTAACCGACCTCTTGCCATTAGTAACTTGTACACTAACTTTGACTGGAGGAGGGTTTTTGCTGAGTTCCTCTTGAACCCGCTGTAAGGGTAAACCAAACATCTTGTCAGAGAGTGGAGATTTCAGTAAAGAATCTTTCAAAGGCTCAGCGATAGAAATGTTTTCAAGAAACTCTGCTCTTTTAGATAGGGTGCAATTAGCAATAGAACCCATTAAAAGCAACTGAGATGAACCTAAAGCTTTATCCAGTTGAAGTAAGAAGGATCGTACTTCTGCTGGAACAACCGAATCTTCGCTGTTAAGCAAATGTCCGGTTGCAGCTAGAAAATGTTCGGCTGTGCCAAGAACTTGAGAAGCACTACGAAGGAGATTCTCAGTCTTTGACCAAACAGGTTGAGTGAGACGAAGACCATCTACTGGCTTTTTTCCCAATAAAGATGACATAGATTTGTCACAACTGGGAACAAGTCTACCCAGTGAAGAATCAAAGATATCAAAATCCTTGTACTTAACCTGATCAGAAAAGGATGACATTCCAAATCCTGAGATATTGTTATTAGCAACCTTTTCACTAGCAGAATTAGCGATACCTTCATTAATAAATTGTAAAGCAAAAGTCATATGGCCAGATTCAGGAAAAGAATTGTGAGAAGTCACAGTATCCTGAGAAATGCCACAGGAAGCTTCAAAAGTTGAAGAAGGTTTCTTCGGCTTGGAAGGAGAGAGAAAAGGGATATGTGCTTCATCCCTCATCAAGGTATACACCTTATCCCTAAGATCCTTCAAGGAAGGAGGATCCTCAGTCTCCTTGGTGGGAGGTTGTTGAGCTGACTTAGAAGAAGGCTCAGGGGCCGTCTTCGATACCTTGGGAGAAGAAGAACTTTCAACATCCTCATCAGTGAGGAAAGCCCTTTCATGACTCCCAGGGGAAACAGAAAGCTCGTCATCCTCCCTCTCATCACATTCTACAGACTTAGCTGGAGAAGGTTGATGAGAAGAAACTCTATTTTCCAGTAGAGTCATACGACTGGATAGAGTACTAAATTCAGACTTGAAAGACTCACCAAAGTCTAAAAGTAACTTCTGTAAACCATCTAAAGGTGATGCATGATCAGAAACCTGAGTACCATGAGAAGAACTAGAAGCTTGAGAGTCAGGTACGGTGGTAGAAGGAGCTACTGCAGAAGTCAAAGATACTGCTACGGGTAGAGCAGGAGCTAAAGGTGGTGCAGTAGCTACCCCAGAAGGGGGACCATAGAAATTGTCCCTATAAGGCCAAAAACCAGGTTGGTTTGGCATAAACCCACCATAAGGGTAAGACTGTGGCCAAGGTGGCTGAGACCATGAGGGTAAAGGTTGTGTGCCCGTGTTGGGAAGCATATACCCACAATAGGATAATGGGGGTCTAGAACCTGGCAAGTTCAAGCCCATAGCTGTACCTGGGACAGAACTAATAGTACCCGCTGAATTAACAGACCTAGATAAAGTATGAGTCACCGAAGTTGACGTAGGTACCCCCCCAAAATGCATGGCCGAACCTTGTGAAAGGGTCGGATAGGTAGCAATACCAGACACCGTTGTCGAAACTCCGGTCAATGTACTGGTAGTTTGGGGGGGACTTAAAGGTAGTGACCCATCTAAGAGATAGTCCGAACCAGGAATACTTACATACGGACTATTCAAATTAAAGTCCATAATAAATTTTACTTTAGTCAAAAACACAAATAATTTGTTTAGAAATTTAAACAAAACAAGGGAATATATTTCCAATAAAATACACAATATATATGAAAAGCAATTAAGCTATTCAAAAAACTAAACACTTCTCTGTTGAATCTGTAAAACTTGATGTGCACGTGTGACCGATGTCGCAGATGGAAATTGAATGGAAGAATATGGGCAAACAGGGGTATATGTCCGGACCAGTGAGAGTACGTTTATTTTTAGTTGGGATTTTCCATCTGACCTATGACGCAATTGGGGTTACACTCAGAATTTATGATGGTAACGTATTTATAGCTATAAAATACTCTGTGCGTAATGAAATATGTCGCTTGAACTTTGTATCACATGTGTACCACGAATAACTGCTAGATCAGCTTGTTTCTTTATAAACCCGCCTGCTGCATCTTGTGGACCACGCGCATGAGATGTTTCGAAATAGTTTCGAAGAATCTTTGTATATCCAAAATCGGAGCAGGAATAACTTACATCTCCCATACAATTTCGACTTTTATATTGTGAGCTACACCCGTCAGTAAACTCGTGCATTACCGATATTTCACAGTTAATAGATTTCAAATATTCCGAGACCAAGTTTTGCACACAATGTGTATAATGATGATCATGTTTTTGGTCTGGGCTTATCACAAAAAACTGTTCAGTGACAATATTTGGTTCTTCCGCGGTGCTATCTTTTCCGTCATATTCGAGAACTGAATGTCTATGTAATATTGTAACATGTAGTGAAACCTCTAATTTCTGAAAATAAGAGGATTGAATTTCATTCTGTTCAGTACACTTATAATTCTCAGAAAAATCGTGAACTGTCACACAATGACCTATCGGAAGATTTTCAACCAATGATTTCATTTGCTTAGATTGCCAGTAAGCACGGAATTGATGTGCAGGAAATGTCTCTAAAAGTTATTTTAAGTATTGAAACATTTCAGCAGGGGAAGAACTTTTTCTCACAAGAACCAATTTCCTTATCATTTTATCACCTTTAACTTTAACATTTTTGTATTCGTATCGTTCCCAAGAAATTTGGACATCACTTTCATCTAATTCTCCTGGCAACATTGAAAATTTACAGACGCCACATTCAGAGCACAGCCTACATTTTGTATCTAAGCACGATATCTTATGTTGATGTGTATTTGCTGAACGAGTACATAAAGTATCATCTACAAGCTCACTCAAAGATTCATACAATTTTACCTCACTGCTTCCTTCCCTGGACAGTAATCTTTTACGAAATTGCATACATGATTTAAAAAGCGACCTCATCTCAACATGCTGTCGACAACAGCATGTAACTTTGTCCTTAAACTGTGCTGTTCTTACAAAATACGACTTGCATTTTTCAAACGCCCTTTGTCCAATCTTTTCATCAGGATATTCATTCTTGAACTGAAGAAATACTTCGGTCTGTGTTTTTTCTAAAATATAACACGAATGAGAGGAATATACATTGGGGCTAATTCTTACTCGTTTGATGTTATTTTTGTTATTTGTTGGTCTGCTGACATTTGATTGAAGCCAGAAATCATGAACAATTCTTTTGGTTCGTTCTGTCAGGGCATCGGATCTGGTTTTCCGAGTCGTGTAAAGAAATGACGAGTGTTCTGAATGCAAGACTTTGGTTCTATTTTTTTCCCTTTTCTGTAAAGTTCTACTATTTACGCCTAATATATTTGCCAAACTTTTCGTTGCTCTCTTTCTATCGGATATATTTTCACCGCTAACAGACAAAGTTAGAATATTTAATGCAGCTTTAGCTTCTCCATTTCTCGTGTGTTTTACCGACGTAATTACATCTTGTATATTACGAATCGCCATTTTTTCTACGCTTTCTTCAAACGAATCAGGAATTTTTTTAACTCCTGGTGATTTTAAAATTCGATTACAGTCAACGAACGCAGAAAGTACAGCCGCTCGTTTATTTGGAGTTATTGGAAGTGCTTGTTTCAATTTTTTGATTGACCTGGAAAAAAAGAAGACAGGTCATTTCATTTGAATAAACCCATGATGATTTTTACGAGACATTTGCGAAGCTTTTTTGTATTTATAATTATAGAATGCATTTGGGGGAGGGGGGGTCTGATTTAAATTAATGTAGCCTGTACCACTGTCGTAAGTTTGACTTCCGCTTAAATATGTTACAAAAAAGGAATGCTCGGTTTGTATGTGATCAGGATTATCCTTATATATAACCTGCAAAAACGAATCCTTGTGTCTATTGATAACAAAACTCTTCCCATGAAAAGGGGAGCTATTTCTTCCCTTGTCTTAATCCACATTCATGTGTATCTGGACTAGTTAATGCTTCTAGCTTCGATATACTAATTTTTTATACAAAAAACTATTTAAAGTTACTTTGTTTTTAATGTGTTTTTTTTTATTTCAAGAAATGGCATACTGTCAGATCCCCTTTAATGTTCGGGTTTGGTTTAAGATAGATTTCATCCATTTATTTTGTACATGTAGTTATTTTTATTTCATAAATCCCAATTCAAATAAATGCGGTAATTGATGTCTAAGTCCCACAGTACACGGGTAAAAGAATGAGTCTTAAGATTTTGAATATTTAAAATTGTTTAATTGTTAACAATTTGTTTTATGTCATTCTATTTTATTTTCATTTTTTTTTTACCTCGCTTTATCCATTCTGTTAGAAAATGGGATTCCCTCGTCACTCTTTGGTGTACTTGTTAAATCAGCACGTATTCTTTTTCTGTAATTATTCATGTAATTCCTTCTGTTCTCCTTCTTGTTATCTTTTTGTAGGTTTTGCTGTTTTCTTCTTTCATTATAAAGTCTTTGTTTAATTGCGCTCTTTGTTTCACTTAGTGCTTTAGTCTTTGATAATTTATTTTTTTTGTAACGGTTTTTTATGTAGCATCTCGCTTTTTGTTCTCTTCTTCTTTTTTCCTTTCTTTCTTTATTTAATCTTATTCTATCAGTGGTGGTTAAATTTGTTTTGGCCTACAAGAACGTAGTTTATGCATAAAAAATTAAAATGACAAAATAAACGTTACGTTGAAAATCACGGAAAAACGTTACAAGATTGCACGGTAACAAATCAGACTAGACATTTCGATTTTCTTATTATTTTTTTGTCTTTCATTATTTATTTAAAATTCCTTTTATATGAGAAAGACTTTTAAAAAACACATTACGAAAACAATACATAAATTAAAGAAGAAGATACACAATTGATTTATATTTACATTCGAATTTACAACATCTTTATGAAAACGTACATAATTTGTGCATTTAGCACACGGTAACAAAATGGACTAGACAAGCAAAAAGTTAAAATTCGATTAGAAAATTCCACTTCCAAACCATATTTTTGTACTATTTGTAAACGGTATTAAAAGCACGTTAAGAATATATGTTTTTTTTTTCGTTTATATATTATTGCATTCTATAAAATTTCTTACCATAGAAATAATCCATTGTAATTTTTTTTCCCTATTTCATATGTCTTGTTACATCATCTTTTGAACATTTCAATGCATCTTGTAACTCGCATTTTTGAAAAAAATGCCCAAAACGTCGGATGACGTCATAGCGAATTGTGCTAAAATTTCGTTTAGCATTTCCCGCTAATTTGCGTGCAAAAATAAGATTTTCTGATTCAAATTACTAAAAAAACTCGATTTCCATGTTACAAGTTACGCTCATATTTTTTGACGTTTTTTTCCCTTTAGGGTTATTTGATTTAATTATGTGTTATAATTTTATTATTTCAAAGATATTACTATAAAACTATAGTCTTTTAGACATTACATATCATACCAGTTTTCATTTATTCTAAAAGACATGCTCAAATTAGGAAGAAAAAACGCGGAACTAGTAGGGTTCACCAATACTGTGCGTAACGTCGTACGCATATGTATCCTGTATCCTGCTTCTACTGGAAGCGAACGGATACATTTGATAAAGTCATTGTTTACGTTGCAGTTTACTTTGCGGTTTCCGTTAAAAATTGTCGTTTTTCGTTTTGAAAAGTAACATCGGTAAAATAAAGGTACATGTTTTCATATAAGGAAAATATACCATGTATTTGCAATCGCTACGAAAAGGAGGAAGCTCGGTGAACTTCGCCTTTCTCTCGCATTTACATTACAGCTTGTACATAAAAATGTTACTTATATTCCGACAATGAACGCATTTTGTATTTGTAATTTACAATGACAACTGGAAGGTGAGGTCTTCAGACTATTGATAGACTAAGTGAACGGCAAGCTTCACCAATTATTCAAATATTTAATACGCCCGAATCGTTAAAAAAACATTTGCAAGATATATAGTATTTTATAACATCTAAATGACTATTTTGCAATTATTACCTGGTCGGTCTTCTAAATCTAGAAGCCTACCGGCAAATTATAAAGCCTGTCAAATATTTTATACCTGCGCATATAACAAACGCACAACCATCGCACTTTAGCGTGAGACACCATCGTACTTAAGCGTAGACCATCGCACTTTAGATAGACCATCGCACTTCCGGAGCACCTGAGATCACCCCTAGTTTTTGGCGGGGTTCGTGTTGACTATTCTTAAGTTTTCTATGTTGTGTCATGTGTACTATTGTTTTTCTGTTTGTCTTTTTCATTTTTAGCCATGGCGTTGTCTGTTTATTTTCGATTTATGAGTTTGACTGTCCCTCTTGCATCTTTCGTCCCTCTTTTAGAGTACCATCGCATTTTAGAGTCCTACATTTGTATATAAATATATGTAATATATATAAAAAAATAAATAATAATAATCACAATTAACTCGAATTACAAAATCACAGATATACTATTGGATACCACTTAGCTAAACTAATGTAAACCTTAAACAAACAAAACTATTATATGGTTGACATGAATGTGAATTGAATTATTAAATAAATAAAAAAACTCGATTATGAACGACCTTGCCGGCCAGGAACAACCACACAAATCAAATAATGAAGTAAACTGAAAACCAGGTTCTGACCCAATACGACAAGTCGTCTCACGTGACAGACTCGGACGTGTAAGTTTCGAAAATATATAAATGCATGCATCATAATATACTCATAATATGAATGGAATTTAAATGTTGACCTGTCTGCGGCGGGCTAGTAAGTGATAATCTCTGGGGAAAACAATCCCGTTATACATTAACAATACGCTAGTACCGCAAATACAATAATTTCTCCCTATACGTTTACCGTATATTCTCATATTAGTTTATGAAGGCATGAATGAATACAATATATATATATAGTATTGCCGATAGTCCAGCAAGTTTAGAAATACTAAAAATGACTACAAAGACCAAATTATTTTAGAATGAAATTTTCTTTTCTAACATGTCTAAAGTATCTTCGATATAACCATCTTCAGTAAAATCTGTTTTCCACCTCCCATGTCGCTTTATTTGTATCTTTTATTACCATTAGACTTAGCAACTGCAGTTGTATCACCCGATCTTAAGGAATGAAGACCAAGATTTAAACTTGGGCTTAGTTCCTGTATGTGTTTCTTTAAAATTTGTTATTTGATATGGATATTACATGTTGTCCCTTAATTTCTTAAAGTTTTCTTTTTAAAAGTTTTGAGATGTTTGTTGTAAAATTGAGAATATTTGTTCTTATTGAAAATTTAACAACTATCCATCAAAAACAAGTAACGTAAATGTTTTCAAATCTAGGCCATCGTTCGGTTTCAACATTTAAAAAAACCCGTACTGCATAGTAATCTATATATAGAGCACAATATACACCATGTACACATTTATATCCAGTTTTATATTTTTAGTATGGGGAGAAGCATTTCATTACGCAGGATTACTTATTTATCATTTATCTGAAGGCTTATTTTCTCTTTTAGAATAGTTTCGTTGAAACTTCTTAAATATTTGAATGGTAATATTAAGTTTTGGAAGCAGTTGTTTTTCTATGCCATGGACATTTTTCTTAGCTTTTAATTCTGTTTTTTTTTAGAAAAGTTATTCTTGCTGCGACATAATATTAGCAACTTTGTCAACTTAAAGATTTATCCATTGATATTTGTCATTTAAAGTAAAATCGATTACAGCAATCGTTCCAATGCAAAGGTTAAAAAACAATGTTGTTGTCCAACGCACCGAAAAAAGCCGTTTAAAGATATTTAGGATGATGAGTATTCTATGTTGGTACCTATAAGTTAAAACTGATGTCTTGTTATTGTTTCAATTTCCTTTTTTGGAGGGAACGTAGTTGACAAATAACAACGTTCCCTCCAAAAAAGGAAATTGAAACGCCTTTTAAAATATATCACATAAAGCATGTTAAATTCGAAAATGACGAATCATCAGTTATTTGTTTCAAATGTAAAATTGAGAAAGGAAATGGGGAATGTGTCAAAGCGACAACAACCGACCATAGAACAGACAACAACCGAAGGCCACCAATGGGTCTTCAATGTAGCGAGAAACTCCCGCACCCGTAGGTTTTTTCAGCTGGCCACTTTAAAATATGCATACTAGTACATACTGAACTCCGAATTATGCACAAGAAACTAAAATTAAAAATCATACAAGACTAAGAAGGGACAGAGGCTCCTGACTTGGGGCAGGCGCAAAATTGCGGCGGGTTAAACATGTTTATGAGATCTCAACCCCCCCCCTTATACCTCTAGCCAATGTAGAAAAGTAAACGCATAACAATAGGTAGCATGGGTACGTTATAAAATTTTGGTCATTGTTTGTGTACTTTGTTTTTAACTTAAAGAGACTGACTTGGTTGATCGAGTTTAAAAGTGGCCAACTGATGTTGAATCTAAACTGTAAGCGAAACGGGCATAACAGGGCTTCTTATCATGTTAGTCTTTCCACTAAAAAAAATGCGTGCAAAAAACAAGGAAATATTTTGATAAAAAATATACTTTGAAAAAAAACAACGTTAGAATGATACAAAAAATCACTTGCAATTTTGTAAATGTTTTAAAAATAAATGTCTGATTTTATATAGTGACTTTTCAACAAGAACATTAAATTGCTTCTTTTGGAATGTGTTATGTCCGAAGCGCTTTTAAGACGAATGGAAAATTAACATGACAAGATCACAACTAAAACAAGAATACGGAATTTTCAAATAACATTTTTGCTTAATATGAATATCTTTTACTGTAATTCACCATAAGGAGATTGATTCGATTCATCGAGTTTTAAATGGACCAACATATGTTGATCTTAATCGCAAGCCAAACGGAACCTCTGTTTTCAGAGACAAAGACAAATATCTGTCATCTCTTCCCGATACATATGTTGTTGTTCTTGCGGACAAAGCTTTAAACTATATTGTGTATGTAAGTTGTTCTTCTATGATTGCCTTATAAATGAATTAGGAGTTTTAAATGAGCACTCAGGTAATTCCACAAACAAAAACATAGCATTTGACAAAGATGAGAATTTGGCGAATCTTAAATCCTTCATGACTTCAATTAACATTACATTGAAAGGATTTTTCTAGTAGATTAACAAAAATTCTGTCCGCAGTGAAAGATAGTCTTCAAAATACTGTAAAACTCTTTACTCGCGGAACGATATTAACCCTTTGTGGATTCTAAAAAAACTTTAAAGAACTTCCTGATAATTTTAAATCTCGATCTTTCTCTAATATTAACTATATTAGATCTTTTAATTTTTCAACCCTCTATACCACTAATCCCCATGTAAAATTGAAAAATCGTCTTATTCGAAATAATCCACAATGTTTTTCAATATAACAATGGCAGCATACGCTATAACTTTATTAAATTTTTGTTAATACTGAACAAAAAGGTAAATCATGTTTCATAGAGGAACAAGTGATAAGTATGCTAATGTTTCTCATTGAAAACATATTTGTTGAATTTGGAGGTAGCATGTTTCAGCAAGTTGTCGGCATTCCCATGGGAACGAAATGTTCGCCCCTCTTTGTCGAACTCTTCTTATTTTCAAACGAGTGAGAGTTCCTTCGGACATTTGTCAAAAAAAAAAGAATATACAAAAAGTCGATCGTTTAATTTCAAATTCAGATGTATTGATGATGTTCTTTCCATTAACAATTCAAACGTTTCTGATTGGGTTCCATTAATATATCCTCTAGAACCAGACAATAAAGAAAGACTTGCACCTATAATTCGACATACATTCGGTATTCTAGAGCTTGCAGTTGCTACTCCGACTTTTGAAAACGTCACCAGTGTCTGAGAAGAAAATTGATGAGACAAGGTTGTGTCAAAGAACGTCTCGTCCTGTTTCTACAAAATGTCATCGGAAAATACCAAGACCTTATTGATAAATATTCCGTATCAACTTCACAAATAAAACATGATGGTCTTGAAATCAAGATTCTAGGTACTGAAGTTGTTTATCATCGTAATTACGTTTTAAAATTCCGTTTGTGTGTCCTTGTATCTTTTTAAGTTAACTGTTTAGTCCATTCTTTAGTATATTCTTATAAAGGGGCTCAGTACTCACCCATCCCGTAATTATGTCATTGTGCTATCATGGTCAATTTTGAATTATTGTCTTTTATTTTTTGCTTTCTAAATTATATACTTCGTTTATATGCCATTTTGTGTTTCTTTGTTGAAACAGTTATTTGTTTTTATAGTGATTAAGATTATGTTACAATGTTGACTGTTGTACCCAAATTTTTGACGTTTTTATCTTTTAAGTCTGTTTGTTTTGCTCACACATTGTTGTCAATATAATGGAATTCAATATGCTATAGAACCAGGTTTAATCCATCATTTTCTACACAACGACACAACAGAAACACAACTTTAAAATGTAACACACACAGAAACGAACTATAATATAACAATGACCATTTTCATGACTTTGTACAGGACATTTTAAGAAAAAAATGGTGGGTGGAACCTGGTTTTGTGGCATGCAAAACCTCCTGCTTTTATGGCAATGTTACATATAACATTTAAATGACAACATTACATGACAGGACTACAATACAAATAAATGGGAGAACATATAGAAAAGAGAAACACACGAATAATAGCTAACAAAATGTACCAGTTTAAAAATTTAATACGCCAGACGTCCACGAAAGACTAACCAGTGACGCTCATATGATAAAAGTTTGAAAGCTAAAACAAGAACAAAGTTGAGGAGCACTGAGGACCAAACGTTTAAAAAGTTGTGCCCAATACGGCTACGGTTTTCTGTCTGGGATAAGAACATACTATTATTTAGAATAATTCATACTTTTGCAAACAGTAAATTTCATAAAATGACTATATAATAGATATACATGATAAAACCGAAGTGGTGATTAACTACAGAATAAAAACGGATACATTACATATAATCCAGCACATAAAAATACACAGCCGAGTTAGCCAAAGTCTCAACGCATAAAGTGACGTCACATTTCAAATTCTGAAAAAAACACAAAAAGTGTTTTCACATTTGAATTTTTAAAAAAAATCCCAAAAATCAGATAGAATTAGGACCGATTCAAGATTAGATTAGATATGACAGTTGTTTTCTATATTTAGTCCTGGTATCTATGATGAGTTTATTCATTAGTTAGATGTGTTTGAGCTTTCAGTTTTGCCTTTTTGTAAAGGATTTTCCTTGGAGTTCGGTATTTGTTGTTATTTTACTTTTCATTAAGCTAGTCTTTACTTGCAAGTTTCCGTTTTACAATTATCATATGATTGATTATAGTGCACACCCAACAAACAGATTTCCAATTTCAGTTTAATTTCTTTGGTGGTCGGGATTTAAGTACCCCCTCTCTTAACCTTTTCTTCAATTTTCGATGCAGGATCAGCAAACAAGAAAAAATAGCGGAACCTAACAAACTTTGAATTTCTCAATTATTTCAACCATTCAGTGCAAAACGTAGTTGTTAATATATATAGTTCTAATATACAATGTATATTAACAACTACCGAAGTATTGCGTCTATGACAATATGGTTGTCTATCGTAAATGAATACTAGTCCGAGGTTTGAAACGACATGTCTTTCATCTTGGTGGTCAATTGCATATGCGTCTTTATTCGGTGTTGTTTTCAATGAAAATCTCTGTAATAAAACCTTTTCCTTTTAAAATACTCTTTTTTAATCTTAATCAAAACGCATTGTCCATCTGAATGTGTCATCATTCTTCATGTTCTTAACAGCTACACAATACGGAGGGTCATCGGTATAGATTTCCTATTTCCTCAGATGGAATTTGTAATACTCTGCCAAAATATAGATGTAACCGAGCTTTTTCCAAAAATATAATAAAAAGTATTGGTCACCGTGCTATTTTCAGGCTACAAGTTGTGCATAATTGCTTAAATTTGCATTGATAATTCATGAAAAAAAAACCTGTATTGAGAATAAAGAAAATGTATGAGATGAAATTTTGAAATAAAATATAAGAAAACAGGTCTTATAACATGTATAATTTGCTTCAAAATATAAATAAAATGGTTGTATTTGTACTGAATTTTAAACACAAAATTTTAGAAACTTCGTTCGCGAAATATGAGTAATCTAAAATATGCCAAGTAACTAAAAAGACTCCTCAGACGGCAGAAGAAAAAAAATAATCAGAAAAAAATAAAAAAAGCATTTCCACAAAAAGTGGAAAGACATAAAAACATTAACATTTACATGTAAGTGAAAGGTCTGATTTTAACTGGTCAGACTGTACAGTCTTGATGCTGCACTTGTTGTTTTATATATATCCTTCAGAGCAGTTTCTCGAAAAGAACGCACAGCTAAGTTTGTCTCACCCATTAACTGGTAACATATGCCACACATTATAACTGAATTCAGGCAACTCGGAATAATTATTGCAGATTCACAATTTGTAAGTGTCTTTTGAGCTTGTTTAAGTCGATGCAATGACTGTCTACATGATGAAATGTCATGTAGATGGTAGTAACATAGGAAGCCTAGAAAATGTGCAAATGGTAACGGATGAAAAAGATTATCCGTGCTAGCAACATCTAGTTGTAATTCCTGCGGAATTATTGAAGAATCCTTTTGAAATGTACATTGATGCATTATTAAAGATTTCATTATTGTACCAAGGTTTTCTTTTTTCATAAGATTCAACACGTGTTTTTGAATAGGATTAAAAGTCTTTTTACAATCGAAAAATGAAATATCAATTTTCTCGTCTGTGCATTTCTGCAATGTATATGATATCATGGTTAATGAGGCTTCGTAGTTTTTATGAACATAGAAGAAAGAAGCTAACTTCAGCAACCCTGACACTACATCTGCATTTAAACCGATAACCAAATGATTAAGATCGTTTTTGTAACTGACGTAGCGATGTTTGTTGCCTGGGCTATTTGGATTTTGGTTTTTGTCTGCAACAACCATATATGCTTCTGAAATTTGTAAAGCGAATAAAACTCTAGATGTACTAGTTCTGGTACTATGTAGAAAAGTATATAACAGTCTCAAAACTAGACCAGATTTGAACGTCATGCGAATAGTATGAAATGTTGGCAATATTTGTTGTAATAATCTGCTGTTTCTGCTGATTAAGGATTCGGTGGATTCGTTAAACTGGTTTTTATAATCTTGTAGAGTCTCAGAGGATGCAAAACAATTAATTCCTTGTCGATAAAAACTCGTTAGTATTGTGATAATTTTTTCTTTGTTATCAGTATTTAACCTTAATAAGAACAAGTTATTCTCTGGAATAAAATAATGTGACAATATTGAGTATCTTACACAGTAGAGCAGTCTTTTAAGAGATGCCATAAAACATGGTATGAAATTATCTGGTCTCCATACATAGGGATCTGTTTCTTCTGATATCCAAAGCATCAGTGTTTTTACGAAATATGAACACAGTAAACCTTTCAAATCCTCATGTTTCTCTATTATTTCCTTCAGCAAGATTTTTAATATAGCATAACATAATAATTGTGTATGGCTGAAAGAAAATATTAAAAACTTTTCCGCTACAGAAAAAGAAATTCGCCATTCAATGTTCTCATTTATAGACCCTTTGCATCCAATCGGAACAAATAACACTCCACAGGATATTATTTTGGAAATAAGTTCAGGGGAAGGCCACGCTGTACGAGGTCTTCTTATCCATGGCTTTGCTTGACATATCCATGCATCGCATTTAAGACACCATGCGTAATCATATTTATCATTTTCACATGATATACATGGACCATGAACTTTTTTTGGCAAATTACCTAAACCATAACGTGACATCCAATATTGCTTATATTGTTCACTTGAAAGCACATATCGCAGGTGATTCCTTTCTAACAAATTTAAAAGTCCCCCAGAATCATAAAAAAATAGTTCTTCATTCTGATGATGAGTTACAAGATATAATTGTGTAAAACATGGTTGTGTCCCATCAGTATTCATAATGAATGATAACCTATGGCTGTCGAAAACACATGCTTGTGTTTCTGATTCATATACTTTAATGCTTGGATCTATAAACATGACATCTAAATCACTTCCTTTCAAATCGAGTCCTTCACCTTTACTACCACTAGTTATGGTATTAAATGTTTGTCTGGTGTCATTAATAACCAAATCTAACCTCCTTATTTTCACAACCTCCTCAGATCCAATCTTTTGGCAAAGATAATTGTAAAATTTTAGAGACTCTTGTTTCTCTTTGGTCATACCTTCCATTTTCAGCATACCAATCTACAGCATAAAATTGAATTAGCAATCCGTTAGTTATGTGTTAGAAACCTTAGCATGCTTGCAAACATTTAGAAAAGACAACAGCCACCAATACAGCGGGTTAATGCTTTCGAAATCTCTTTTTGGAAACCATTTTGAGCTTAAAATTTTCTTTGGATGTATGCTCATTGCTGATCAGATTTGACAACACATGCCTTACATGGCCTTTTATTGAGCATTTCTTCTGAAGAGTATCACACAATATGTAAGGAACCAGATCTTATGAAAAAACTATCCTCGGAAAATTGGTAAAAAAAACCAACAGCACCTCGAAGACTATCCATATTTTATTTTTTTTGTAGACTGCAATTTTTTTTTTAAATCTATTGATAAGTTAAGCAACAAGTACATAAAAACAATCGATACAAATCAGTCCAGGAAAAATACTTAACATATTATTAACAAAATAAGAAAAATGCTAACAATGAATACTAATTTACAGTATTTTTATAATAATGTTGTGTTAAACATTGACTTTGCGAAAATATTAGCCAGAGTGAGAGACAATAGTGCATGACCCGAAGTGGAGTGCACTATTGTCTCAAACACTGGCTACTATTTTCCATACTCAATGTTAAACACAACATTAGTATCATAATTATACTGACTGTTTACTATTTTAAATAGTGACAATAGTGTATTTCAATGTACAAAATGCTTTTTATGTAACCTTATCAACATATATTTGCTGTCTTAACGAGACTTAATTTTGTCTTCATATATAGCTGCTAGAAAGATTAACAACTTGTCTCAAGAAGGTTTACTCCAAACCCCTTCCATTAAATTTATTAACCTACTCCACAGAACTCTATAATTTAAAAAAAACCAGTAATATTAACTGTAAATTGTATTTATAACAATTTATCTGTAACAAATGACTATTTTGGTTTCAATAGCAGTAAACATATGCAAACAAATATAAAATAAAGTTTTAACAGAAACTACGGTATTTTAAAGTCTCTTAAATGTCCGCATAATTCAAATAATATCTACTACAATGCATTTTCTACTGTTGTTCAAATTCAACTATTGTAATAGTTGATATTAACAGTACAATTTGAAATATTCATCAATGGCATCATCTTCATTTGCTTTGGGGCACTTATTTGGTGGTTTGAATTCTCCACTGATTGGCAATAGTCCACCAAAACATCATCAGGAAGTCCCAGAAAGTCAATGATATCTTATCTGGATCATATGGTGCAGTATCAGCTGAAATAATTTAAACAAAATCAATACTATTAGATAACAAATTATTCTAGTTGAACAGAAAAAGTTTTGCACAAATAGTTCTTGGCCATATTTACACATATAGCGGTACATCACTTGTACTATTAAAAATAAGTAAAAGTATACTTAGTCTTTCATTTTTAAATGTATTGAAGAATTTTGAGACATAAATGTATTTACATGTATTAGATATGCAATTATTTCACCTGAATGCCATTTTGGACATGAATTCCATTATGTAACGGGACATGTAGATATAGGAGAGTGACTTTCAGGAAGATCTCATTGTTGAAGGCTATGTGAAAAACCTTTTGTCATTTATTTCATGTTGTTGACCCAGCATATGTTGAATAGTTAATACTATTTCAGTAGTACTTGAATACAAAAATGAAAAGGCGAAAATACCTCGTCTATCACTATTTCCAACAACGGTAAACAGTCTCTATTACTGGTAATGGTATTAGCTGTTTATTCTCATCCGACGTGTAAAAACAGTCTTTTCCTGGGACAAACTAACTGTAATAAAAAGAAGTCAGTTTGCTTTTGCACTATCTTGTATGTAAGGAGAACTATTTCTATATTATATACAGACTACATGTACAAAAGGAGTCATATGAACAGTTGTCTTATCTTGATACAGCCCAAGTTTAGTGGCAAATATTAGAATACAATTATCGGCATATATCCTCATAATAATGTCTATGCTTATGTTTAACAGAGTTTGTTTATATATGTAAATTAAACAGTTTTTTGGGGGGCTTGTTGATGTGAATTAATTGTGCTATAATATTTGATGGGAGTCAATGCTACAATGTAGTGTGCTATATTTCATGGTACCCATGAAACAAATAAATACATGCATTTCTCCCAGGTTATTTTTTCCTTGCATTTCTTTGATTATTTTGTTTAATTTGTTAGTTTACATGATTATACTTACTAGTTACACTTCTACTTTCTGTCTGTTGTAATGTTCCATAGGTACATTTACTTAATACACCAGACATACTCTTTTTTTTTGTTTATCTGAAATGTATTTATAAAAAATGCATATGACTTCAGAAAATGATTGACAGACAGTAAAATTAATTTATGAACATGCACAATAAAATAAAGAAATGTACAATAGAATAAAAAATATATAAATATTGTACTTTCACACATTAAACCCAATACCTTTTTGAGATTTTACATTAAAATTTTGTATAAACTCAGTTATGATATTGAAAGCAGAAATGTTCGTACACTATTGTCGCAATTCGATGTATATTTTTGTTATTATATGTGCATATCTTTTTCTATGTTGTATCTTTTAACTGTACTAAAATTTGAGCAATTCAACAATGACTATTAAGTATTTGTGTAACATTTACCTGAAGTATCATAACAGTAGCTTGATAAAAATGTCTCATTTCTGTGTCCACTGATAGTCTTTATTTGACGGGCTTGGAGGCCACAATAGTCCAGGACGGTTCTGCATGTTGAGCGGATACAGTGGTTTGTATATTCTCTAGATAGTTTTGCTGACTTGGGCAAATTCTTCATAAACACTTTGATGGTGTTTTGTCCAATGGGTGTGTTCCTGAACCACATATCATCTTGTTCACTGAATGAATTCTTTGGGTGTAAGAATAATCTGTTACTTCCATTATTGTGTTTCTTTAGATATTTAACAAAAGACATAAAAGGCCATCTATCTGTGCCAGTAGCATAAATCATCCCATCTGAACCCTCTGTCTTATTTGTAGTACCTTGGATGTTTTTTTGTTAGTTCTGTTGGAAGTTTACGGACACACATCTGCACTTTTTGATCCGAGTCAACTTTAAATTCATCAGCCTTCAATTGTGAGAGATTTTCTTGACCCTGTCTGCAGAAATATAAGATTGTCTCGAATATAGTTTTATTTATGAGGCCCTAAGGAGTAGACGTGCTAAAAACAAGTGTGTGTTCATAGAGCATTTTCAAATCATCCATTGACATAGCCTCATAGTGGCTGACAGTTCCTTTCCCCTCTTCTCTCGTTTTCCTGAGTAGGGAAGTAAATTTGTCGTTTGCTCGTGTAAATTCAGTGTCGGTTATTATGTAAAAAAAAACCAACTGTCGTTCTCATTCAGATATCTATTTATGTTCTGTCTTATGGCTAGAAGAGTGTTTATCTTGTAATATTCTTGACTTTTATTTCGATTGTTGGCATAAAAATATTGCAGTAAATTTGCGATTTCATCATTTGTGGCTTCCAAAATGTCAATTTCCATACTTCTTTCAACAATGAAATCTGACAAAACTTTATGGATGTGAAGTTAGCAGCCGGTTCGTTATTCGATATTCGATATTCAATATCCAACCGGCTGCTAGCAGTCGTTTGGATATTCAAACTTATTTGAAAATCATAAAAAAATAAATATTTGATAACATTAAAAGCATGATTTTCATAGCTGAAAGGAGCAAAAAGATACGTAGGAAATCGTTTTATGACCCCTTCAAGTTGTCTTTAAAAATTCTCGTTGTCCTCGAATATAAAACCTTGACAATGCTAATGTAAGTTGCATATTACTCTTTATGATCTAAAGGGTTTTATCAATAAAGCAACACCAAAAATGTTATTTTATATCTAATATATTTCTTCAAACAAAAACAAAAAGCGATTCAGTATAGAATAGAAATAAATATGGAAAGCCCAAAAATCAGAAATATTTAGTGTAAACCTACCGGAGACAGCTTAAATGACGGTCAGACCTCCACGTTCTTTCAATGTACATAAAATTGGACGAATTCATAGACACTATATATATATATACAGATTGTATCAAACGAATTTCAGAGAATAATGTCATATTCAATATCTACGGAGGGCTTAGATTGTCACTTTTCAGCTAAAAAGTTTCAAAATTTCAGGACAAAGGGCACAGGGCAATGGTGAGATCCACCTGATCTCTCTATCTGCCTAATATTATACAGACAGTTAGTTAATAGGTAGATACACACGTGACTTAAATGAATTAGGATACACTTTCTTTCTTATATGTTTATGGAGGGCCCAAAGAGTCAGTTGGATATTCAAAATATATAGCGAAAACCTACCTGAGAACGTTTAAATGACGGGGTCAGGCCTCCCTATTCTTTCAATGTACATGAAATTGGACGAATGCATAAACACTGTATATATAAAGATTGTGTCAAAAGGATTTCTGAGAATAATGTCATTTTCTATATCTGCGGAGGGCTTAGATTGTCACCCGCTAGCATGGGTAGGAATCCACCTTCTTTTGGAATTTTGTTCTTCAAATGGATAGTACTTATTTCCAGAGTCAGAGTACCAGCACCTTTTAGTAGGAGCTTGGTGATCTTTTTAATATGTCGCGGGATAAGCAACATCTTTTGTTCACCTTGCAGGTTTGTGTGGGCTGAACGAATGGTGACCGGGAAACCTCTTTTGACTGTTCCTTGTAATTTATTAGCTTGACCTTTTGTTCAAACCATATTTTTAATTGGCTATTTATTTATACCTCGCGAAGATGGAAGCGGATGGTGAGATGTTCACCGCTGAGATTGATAGGATCGCCGTCTTGATCGGTGAGGTATGTCTGCATGCGGGTTCTCAAGGTGACAGATTAAGTACAACAAGTTTGATGGGGTTTGAATTATCTGTTCGCCGAAATCGACTGCGGGGGAAAAGCTGTAGATGATGGACTGTTGGGTGCCGTTTACGTAGCTTCTATTGATGATACCACTGGTCACCAGGATATTGTTGATGCTAATGATGCTTACAATATATTCACCCTATGTGTAACCGTTTGTTGCCCGATCAAATGTGAAGAGCTGTCGCTTAAATCCGAATACGGTGTTGAAGCTGTTGACGACGTTAACATCCACTTGGTATATTTTGGACAGGGTTAAGGTAGCTCTCAGAATTGAGCGGTTTGCATCAATGATGATCTTAGCTTTGTACTTGTTGAAACGAAGCTGTCTCCGAACCTCATCGTTGATTTCATCGATGCCGTACGAGCCGGTTCTTAGTGCAATGAAAAACCAGTGGGTGCCTTCGTCGGAAGAGTAGCGGAAGGAATTGTTACCCACATGGATGTTTGAAATGGAGTAGTAGGTCTCCAGGTTTACCAATGTCATTTCGTAGGTCGTAGATTCCTTAAGTTGTAGTGGGGGTTGAACTGGGTAAAACTGAGTCTATCGTTTTCAGAGACAATGAAAGAAAATCCTTGTTTTGGGTCTGTGTTGTCGACAATTTGCTGCATCAGTGTGTTGTCCATTTATTTATTAAAACACGACGTTCATCTTCTGACCGTCAGATTCGAACTGGATGACCACCGTAGATTCTTTTAACCGCTTGGACTGATGACTTACATCGATGAAATCAGAGGGGTTATCGTTATTGAGGAGGATGTCAATGTTGTAGAATTTCTTTCTGAAGTCTGCAGCCTCTTTGAACGTTTGCAACCCTGTTTTGGGTAAAACCGGCATTTAAGTCGACGGCTGGGTAGCGTTAAGCCTTGAGGTTGATATAAATATTTCGCAATTGAACACGAAACTATTATAAGTTTGGTCATTACCTCTGTCGGTTTGGAAGGCAACGACGATATATCTAGGCTTTTCGCGACCACAATTGACAGTTAGGCGCCAGTTAAACTGTGAGGCTTGGGGAACGGCTATGGAATCGCACTGCCTCATGCGAAATTCACAGTGGATCTTAGATTTATTCTGGATGGTTGTGTACAGTCGCATCTTGTTTTCGTCTGAAGGAGTGACGTGAGGACGAACCAAGAGATCTTACACAGGATTATTTTGCCACGTTATTGACGGCGGCTGCCCTCAGAATTGCATTTGCATCTGAATTGCCAACGAGTGAGAGTTCGTGCCTGAACCCAACACTATTGTGTTGTAATCATCTGCGAATCCAAAAATATGTTTCAGGGGGATGGCAAACAGAAACGATCCTTTGTTTGTGGGCTTGGTGATAATGTATCCATGGTGGGCTGCAAATCCAGTGTTCTCAGTCTAGGCATCGATGGAAGAACCCTTATACCACAGTTGGTTGAGACCCTGCGATTTGGAGAAGTCGTCGGGGTAGGTTAACATTCCCAGCATAGTGGTGTCGATGCCGGGGTCGTTAATACGTTCAATCTGCTGGCCGGAGAGTCGATAGCTGGTGGTTTTAAAGAGATACATGATACTATTGTGAATGAGCGACACGATATCAACGTCGGCATATGCAGTGCCGTCGATCTTTTGAAGTCGTCCTTCTACCAAGAGATAACTCTTAGTGGGGTGGAGGAACAGGTCCTGCGTTTCGATGTTGATTCGGATCTCTGCTCTAGAGTTGGTAAGTTGGGCGTCGATTTGAGGTTCGTATTCGCGAACCTGGTATTAATATTCTTGAAGAATTTCACCGAAGGTCAACCCTTCAGTGATTGTAAGGATGTCAAACATAACGTATTTAATTAATAGCGTTGGACGATGTCACTTTGTCAACGACATGGTCGACGGCTTTGGAGGGCCCCTTTTCATCATCTTTCATGGCTGCATCGGTGGCGGCGCTCATAGCCTTACTTCCCAAAGTCTTGGCATCAGTGGAGGTGAACATGAGCCAAGCGATACCGACGATAGTGTCAAACAAACTTCTACCACCGTATGCATACTTTCGAGCATAACCTTTCTTGATTCTTAACATCTATTACTGGTATATCTGATGAGTTTATTTACAGGATACTACGATGGAGTTGCTTGTATTCCTTGATGCTGAAGTGTTCACCTTTCTTCATGCCATCGAGGATCGCCACAATCTCGTTGCGCACACCATTGTTTCCAGCCCGGAAAGCAGCGTTGCACAGATCCAAGCGATCGAGGAGGATTGAAATACGTAGACCGCTACCATGCTTATCTTGCTTGTAAATGTGCGACACAATCTTCGTCCACTTGTAACTCTTATTCGCCTTCGGGGTTCTCGAGAGGGTGGAATTGCCTTGCTACATGGCACCGGAACTTTTCAGGATCTCTGGTTTTCGGCTCGAACGATTCTGGTTTCTTTTCATCATGAGTTCCCAGAGGCTAAGGGTTCCTTTGTACCTCACACAATCCACGAAAATATCATCGTCGTCAGAAGTAACTGGTAAGCTTTCGATGAATATTCCATCTTTTTCCGATCGCGACCCAAAGGTGTGGTCGGCGGAAGGAGTCATACTGAGCTGCAATTACTGCTGTGCTTGAGGTCCGGGGATGGTGTCTGTAGGTATTGCGATGTGTAGTGGGTAGGAAAACTCAAGTGGTGATGGAGGGAGGGCTGGCATTGCTGCAGGAAGGTCTACAATCGTGTTGGTGATTGGTTAAGCTGCCTCTCGCTGAGCCTCAACCATAGGCTTGAATACCTTGGAAAGGTCTCGGTTGAGTCCGATCCTGTCGCGGCGATGCTGCATGATACTGGCTTGAATCTTCCGTTTGGTGTCTTGCAACTCCCTGGAGAGCACCTGACACTTTTTAGAGTCTGTAATCCTGATAAACGTGAACGCCTCTAAGCGATGGTATGAACGCACCTAAGCGTTGGTTTGAACGCCCCAAAGCGTTGATTTGAACGCCCCTTAGCGTTGGTTCGAACGCTCATAAGCGACGAATTGCACATGAAGGTATTACAAAGCTGATACGTATCCCTTTTCTCTGAAAGATTCAAGTGTCTGAGGCATAGATCTTTACGCGGTTGGCGTCGGTGTGTGCACTGATGGCCCCGAATACTAGTAGTCTTGGCAGGGCATTGCAATTGCGGTTGAGGAAAGCGCTTCACCTTATCATAATGGCGACCAGAATGCCATGTGTTTGTGATTCCTCACCTTGTACTCACCGAGCTCATCATTACACAGCCAGCTCTGTATGACCTCCAGGTGATTTTTCTTGTCCTCTTCCGTCAAGACCATCGGCTTCTTATGGTTGTTTTCGGATTAAATGGCCTTGATTTTATTCTCAAGGCTTTCAACAAAGACCTGCACCAGATCTTCTCCCGGCTACTGCATGGTACACATTACCGGTGCTTTGGCATACACACTGCCGTCAAAGCACTTGATGTAATAACAAATTTTTTAACAAATAAGGCTTAATATTTGTATTATGCATGTGTACATTTATAGAAAACCTTCCATAGATTTGATTTCTGATGATTATAATGAAGAAATATGTGTAAACATGGCAACAATCTGCATTTATTTCATACAGAATATTGCATAAAAGGGGGGTGAACATGTCACAAAAGTCTCCAAAATATGGTGAAAAGGAAAATTTCAATCAATTACAGTGATACCTTTCCTGAAATCAAAGGCATATGTCTATCAAAAGGTAAAAACAATCATATGAATTTCTGCTCGTGTTTCCATAAAATTGAATTTAAAAAAAGATCGAGCGTCAAATCTTTGTTGATAAACACTACAATAATGTATATGGGCGGTACGGATAGGAAAAAAAGAAATTTCAAACAGATAAATGCCCTATCAAACATGATAAGAACAATCTAAATGTTCATATAAACCCACTCAGAAGGCTATCTTATTCTTCAGTTATCTAAAAATCAATTTTTGTTGTACAAAAACTTTTATATTTAAAAAATTCACCATGGCCATATAATGCGAGACTAAACTTCAAACTATGTATTGCTACCTTATTGTTGTTGGCTTCAACCTAAATCACTCAGAGTCCGCGTACACAACGACAGGGACTCTCATCGAGTGGGTGTTGTTGTCAAAGGTCAGCTGGTAGGTCCCTTCCTTTGGCAGCTCGATCTTGACCGCCTTGTGGTTGACGCAACACTCTTTGTGGGTCTCCAGGACTTTCTTACTATAAAAGTAGTTCAAGCATCTGTAGCACAGGTAGATCTCTCCATCGTTGTCCGACATCTGGCTCGACACCAGCCGGATGTTATTTTGGATCCAGCAGTAGTGCGTTCGCCCGTCACCCTCGATCAGCAGCACATTGATGTTTTACATTTGCCTTTAATGTCCAGCCACTTTTTTCAGAGGTCCACTGAGCAATTGCCAATCTTTCCATCCATCTCCTCAAGGGTTTCAACCAAGTCCGTGGTTGAGGTGAAAATCTGGTTTCCCGAGTGAAAGTATCCCACGTTCTCACCATCTATCTTACTTTTTGGGTTAATCGTTACAAAGGTACAGCGCAACACCACATTAATTGTTGTTCCTTTCAATGTCCAATCTTCTGTAAGTTCCACCCGTGACATCCGGGAGACCTTAAGGAAGGTCTGCACATCCATGTCAATAATGGGGGTCATCTCCAGTTAGTAGATACTTCTTTAAAGGCTTTCTTCGATGGATGTTCCTCAATTTTATCCCCAATGGCTTTCCTATCTTCTCGTATCTTTTCCTGTACCTTCTCCAGCAGTCGATCTTACGACAGCCTGCGAACCCATATCAAACCATGTTTTTTGTCTGGGTGATACTCACATTCCTAGTCTAGGGTTGGGACGGCGCTCAAATTGAAGTTGGTCTTCGTTTCGATCAACTCAACCAACTGATTATTCCTCATCCGGGTGAACAATCGGAGGTGGTTCATTTTGGCAATACCTCTCAGGGCTTTGACGTTTTCAACAACTAATTCCATTTTAGATATTGGACCCATGTCTTTATCCTAACAATAAAAAAAAATCAATTTAGGTCACCCAAAACCACTATCCCTAATTCAATGGTTTTTAGACCCAGTTTTCGATCTTTCGATCCTACCGTCTTTATAAAAAAAAATATGGTAATCATACCTGGTGCGCCTGGATTTTTTTTATCCCATGGCTCACAACTTGCACAGCTCAATCGATCCTTCTGTTTGCACAGACGGTGGTCCGCTGCTTGTTTAATCTCTCACATCCCCAAGTGCGGATAGTTGGCCCTTCCATCACAAGGTTATAAGTTTTGCCTACCTATTAACAAAATGTCTGCATATTATTAGAAAGATTGAGAGATCAGTGTGCTCTCATCATTGCCCTTTGTCCTAAAATTTTGACAATATGTAGCTAAAAAATGACAACCTAAGCCCTCCATAGATATCGAAGACGACATTATTCTGGAAAATCCTTCTAATACAACTTTAAAATATACAGAGTCTATGATTAAGTTGAACTTTATGCACATTGAAAGTCCAGGGGGCACTCACTTTCATTTAAGCGGTCTCAGGTAGGTTTTCACTATATATTTTGAATATCCAACTGGCATTTTAGGCGCTCCGTAAACATGCAAGACAGGAAGTGTAGCCAAATTCCTTTTAGTCACGTTTGTATCTACCTATTAACTAAATGACTGTATATTATTAGAAAGATTGAGAGATCAGGGAGCTCTCACTATTGCCCTGTGCCCTTTGTCCTAAAATTATGACAATATGTATCTGAAAAGTGATAGTCCGGCGGCTACAAGCATATTTCAGACGAATTGTGCACATCCTGTTACAAGCATGAAATTTGGCATAGACCTTCCTCAACTATTACTCTTTTATTTCAGATAGGGAGGCATTTGAAAAAAATGTCTCACTTCCGGTAAAATCCAAAATGGCGGACGTCATACTTAAATCAGCCCAATATCGAAGGCTAGCGTGTAAAAATGTGTTATTATCATGCTACTATCATAATATTTGGTACAGACCTTTGTGTTTTACTACTTTTGGATAAATTAAATAGATTAGATGTCTTCAGAAACCCCACTTCCGGTTTAAATCCAATATGGCTGACATTGTACTTAAATAAGCTTATTTTTTAGGGAGGGTAACTGAAATGTGTTTAAACGTATTGCTACTATTATTAAATTGTGTATGAATCTTTCTTTGGTGTTTCTGATGGATGCAATGCATAAATTATATGTCTAAAAACCCATTTCTTCCGGTAATATCCAAAATAGCGGACATAGAAATATCAATTTTTTATTCAAATTTTCAACTTTTTTTCAAAATGGAAAGAAAATGATTTTATTTTGTGCTGGTCATTAAACTTTTAGCTTAAAGTTATCCTCAAAACCACTTATTTTAGCATGTTGTAAATATTTATATATAAAGTTGACACTTCCGGTTAAAAATATGACGTAAATTTCAAAGATGAGTCCTCAATCTATTTCTTCGATGTAGAGTTTTGGATAGATTGATTAAAACAAAATAAAATCACTATAGTACTAAAAATTATTTAAAATTATTACTATTTGGCCAAGAATACATGTTTATTCACAGTCACCATGACATGCACACATCGCAGTGCACGGAATACCCGATTTTCCACATTAAAATTGACCGCGGTATCCTTTCTTACATCCACAATGTATAAGCTTTTGACAAAATGATGAGGCCTTAAAAAGAGTTTTTGAAAAGTTATCCTCTTTGTCCCCACCTGGAGTGGGTAGCATAAGAGCCAATCCCAAGCTTGTCCCCCTAAACATCTACCAAAGTATATTGCATGATTTACATGCTGGAAAAGACTAGACCAAGTTGAGGGAATAGCCTCAAAAAGCCGTCCCTGTTGCGAAAATAGTTATTTTCTTGCTTCGTTAACCATGTTATACCCATTTGGTAAGTTTGTGCGATCTTACAGTAAAACCCCGGTCACTTAGGTTGATTAATCATCATTCTTTTTGTTAAAGTCACATCTTCAAATGCAATCAATGTCTCCCTCGTAGTCTTTTCCCCCCTTTCAAGCAAAGAGAGAACCATATCACAACAGGTAAAGACATGGATAACAATAATAATTTCAGATCACTAAGATCACTCATTGCCTAGTGCATTTGAAAGGCCATTGATAGATATTAATCTAAAGTCTTTTCCCCCTCCCAAACACAATCCATAGTTCGTCTACCCCTATACGGAATAGCGAAACAGTAGTGACAGCATCATCATTAACGACTGTTCGAATCATGACTCGTTTAAGTGCGTGTTTCACTGCATCAGACACATGCACCATGATTTTAGTGTCTGCCTCTAAATGTGAACTTGGTGCTGATCTTGAAATACATTACGTGGTGGATAAGATAGAATATCCTGACCATTTGTTGCTATAACTGCCATACACATCCAAGACTTCACCCACTCGTATTTCAGTTTCAAGGTATTTTATTTAGGTAAGGACATAATACCCAATCAGCATACTCAGTAGGCCGCAATCCACAATTGGAGAGCTGATTTCCAACATTAACAAAGACTGTAATATTGTTTCTCACATCCATAAATTCTGCAAAAACACATATTTTCTTGCCTTGTTAACCTAATCTGTTTCTTTTTTTTTTCGATCTTCCAACAAAACCACGTATCGTTTTCAATGACATTAAACATCAAATCCATATGGTGATGTTGGCTGGTCAATCATCATTCTAAATGCTATAGTCACATCTTCAAACTCCATTAATGTCACCAACGCAGTTCCTTTTCCAGCAAACGTGTTATCTTTTAATGCCTAGTGCATTTGAAAGGTCATTGATTGATATATATCTTATACTTTTCCCTTTCCAAATGCAAACCAAAGTTTGTCTGTCCCTATGTCACGGAAGAGCGAAACAGCAATGACATCAGTATCGACTGTTTGAGTCATGACTCAGTTAAGTCTATGTTTCACTGCATCAGACACATCTATCTTGATTCTAGTGTCAGTCTCTTCGTGTAAACATGGTGCTAAACTTGAAACATCGTCAAGTGGTGGATAACACTGAACATCCTGAGCATTTGTTGCTTCAACTACCTTGTACTAAAAATTGTATTGAGCAAGCTCTTGTGAATGAAAACTTAAAAGTTCTTTCTTACTGTCGTCATCTCTCAAAAAACTTTCCCAATTTTGAGGATGTTTTTAATTCTGGGTTCGTCTGTGTATTCCCTTTCCCCTAAATGTTGCCCTTGCTTCTTTTAGCAGCTTTCAAACTACCAGTATTGTCTACGTTCACATGTTACAGTTTCAAGATGTTTCTTAACGAGTATGATGATTGGGTATTATGTCCTTACCTTAATAAAATACCTTGAGACTGTAACAAGAGTGGATGAAGTCTTTGATGAGTATGGTAGTTGTAGCAACAAATGCTCAGGATATTTTATCTTATTCACCACGTGATGTATTTTAAGTGAAGCACCATGTTCACATAAAGAGACTGACACTTAAATCATGGTGCATGTGTCTGCTGCAGTGAAACACGCACTTAAACGAGTCCTGATTAACAGTCACTGATGATGCTGTCAATACTATTTCGCTATTCCGTGACATAGGGGCAGACGAACTATGGATTGTATTTGGGGAGGCAAAAATCTTTGGATTAATATCTATCAATGGCCTTTCAAATGCACTAGACAACGAGTGATCACACACTTTCATTTCTGACCCATACCTTATGACAGGTTGTGATACTGTTTCCTTTGCTTGAAAAGGAAAAAAAAAAGACTGCGTGGGAGACATTGATGGTATTTGAAGATGTGACTTTAACATAAAGAATGATGATGGATCAGCCTAAAGATCGCAAAAACTTTTCAGATCTAACATGATTAAAGAAGCAAGAAAGTCAATTGTTGCACAAAAGGGAAAACTTATTTTAAGTGAGGCTATTCCCACGACTTGTTCTAGTCTTTTCAAGCATATAAAACGTGTAATATTCTAATGCAGGTGTTTAGTAAGACGAGCTTTGGATTGACTCTTATGCTACCTAGTCTTGTCACTAATGGATTGCGAAGGGACAAAGAGGGTCCCTTTAAAAAAAACTCTTTCTGAGACCTCATCATTTTTCAGAAGCTTGTATATTATTGATGTAAGAAAGGATGCCGCGGTTATTTTTAATGTGTAAAATTGGGTCTCCCGTGCACTGTCTTGTGTGCATGTGGTGGTGACTGTGAATAAGCATGTATTCTTGGCCAATTAGAAGAAATTTTAAATATTTTTAGTACTATAGTGATTTTATTTTGTTTAAATCAATCTATCCAAAACTCTTCATCGAAGAAATAGATTGAGGACTCATCTTTGAAATTTACGTCATATTTTTAACCGGAAGTGTCAACTTTAAATCTTAGCATTTACATCATGCTAGAATAAGTGGTTTGGGGGATAACTTAAAGCAAAAAGTTTAATGACCAGCACAAAATAAAATCAGTTTCTTTCCATTTTGAAAAAAGTTGAAAATTTAAATAAAGAATTGATATTTCTATGTCCGCCATTTTGGATACTTCCGGAAGTAAGGGATTTTAAGACATATGTATTATACATTGTCTCCATCAGAGGCACCAAAGAAAGGTTCATACACAATGTAATTATAGTAGCAATACGTTAAAACACATTTCAATTATCCTCCCTAACAAATAAGCCTATTTAAGTACAATGTCAGCCATATTGGATTTAACCGGAAGTGGGGTTTCTGAAGACATCTAATCTATTTAATTTATCCAAAAGTAGTAAAACACAAAGGTCTGTACCAAATATTATGATAGTAGCATGATAATAACACATTTTTACACGCTAGCCTTCGATATTGGGCTGATTTAAGTATGACGTCCGCCATTTTGGATTTTACCGGAAGTGAGACATTTTTTTCAAATGCCTCCCTATCTGAAATAAAAGAGTAATAGTTGAGGAAGGTCTATGCCAAATTTCATGCTTGTAACAGGATCTGCACAATATTTCACAAAGCCGCCGGACTATGACAACCTAAGCCCTCCACAGATATCGAAGACGACCTGATTCTGGAAAATCCTTCTAATACAACTTTTAAATATACAGAGTCTATGATTAAGTTGAATTTCATGCACATTGAAAGTCCAGGGGGCTCTCACCCTCATTTAAGCGGTCTCATGTAGGTTTTTCCACTATATATTTTGAATATCCAACTGGCACTTCGGGCGCTCCGTAAACATGCAAGACAGGAAGTGTACCCAAATTCCTTTTAGTCACGTTTGTATCTACCTATTAACTAAATGACTGCATAATATAAGAAAAATTTAGAGATCAGGGAGCTCTCACTATTGCCCTGTTCTCTTGTCCTTAAATTATGACAATATGTAGCTCAAAAGTGACAACCTAAGCCCTCCATAGATATCGAACACAACATTATTCTGGGAAATACTTCTTATACAACCTTTATATATACAGAGTCTATGATTTAGTCGAATTTCATGCACATTGAAAGTCACCCTCATTTAAGCAGACTCAGGTAGGTTTTCGCTATATATTTCTTTTTTGGGGGCTCCATAAATAATTTTATTTATATTCCTAGATGTTTCTAGAGTTATAGGTTTTTCTTTTTGTTTTCAGAAATATCGTTTTTAAAGGTACATCTTTGAAGGTTTTTTTTATCTTCGGCTGATTTTGACGTACAAGTAATCCAAGCACTTGCATGGCATCCATTTTAAATGTACAATTAAGGACTTAATAGCGCTCCTTCGTTCAATTAAATTTAATAGTGAGTTAATAGACTATTAACGTTAATAAAATAAGGAGCGCTATTAAGTCCTTAATTGTACATTTAAAATGGATGCCATGCAAGTGCTTGGATTACTTGTACGTCAAAATCAGCCGAAGAATACCGTGACAGGCTCTTCTCAACTCGATGATTTGACGGACTGAGAGCCTCGCACAGCCGGTGATATCCCACATTGTACGATGTCGTCACAAAAAGAATTGTTTTTGTTATTATTAAAATAATAATAGAAAGAAGCAGATATAATTGTAATTCTATGATTAACCATTTTCATTATGAATCTATTAGGGAAACAATGGTTTTATTTTCAATACGGCAATTAAGTGTCATTAAATTGAAGAAAAAAACTTTTGCCCTCATCCTTGGAAGTATGCTTTGTTCAAACTGAAATATATTTCTTAGTATAAAATCCATTCTCCAAAATTAACAATTTTTAGAAAGCATGCATGGATGAAAGCATTGGACATTTGAAAACCTTTTATAACACATGAACAGGGGTGAGGAATGTGCAATCTCCGTTGACGCTTTGATAAAGAGTGCTTTCTTTCACGTCCGCATTTCTATTAAGTATGGCATGCCGAGTTAACATTTTTTAAAATGATTACTACAGATTGAAGAAATGAATAACAGAACAGTGCACAGTAACGTACAATAACATACACTGTTATTCGTAGGAGATAAGAGAAACTACGTGATAGTTTTGATCTTTTTTTTTTTTTATTTAAGATGGCATGGTGTATGTATATTGTCCATAATATTTATATCCAATACATATTTAACAAATTTTTTTGCAACTGAAAACTGTAATGAAGATGAAACAAAACTATCCGACACTTTGGTATATCTTGGATATAAACTTAAAATAAATATCTGATATTCACACGGGATAGGCCTAAGGGTTCATAATTTACAGAAATTATTGGACTTATTTGGGGTTGCCCAGATATTTCGACACATCATTATTCCGACACCCCATTGTTCCGACACCCCAATAGTCCGACAAAGGTTAATAACTGCAGTTATAGAAAATATACCTCACGAGTAGAGCTTCACGAGGGTGTGGATGTGGGTTTACAGAATAGAGAATGGGGGGAAATTTAAAGAATAGAGAAAATGGACCATATAACAAAGAATAGAGAAAAATGAGGTGTTTAAATATAAAGATTAGAGAATAATTGGCAGAAAGTATAAAGAATACAGATAGGAATTAACTACCCCCTCCTCCGCAATCCAGACATCCCTTCATAAAATAGTTGGCACTGTCACAGGAAGGTTCCAGTTTTCATTATTCCGATCGATTTACCAGCATTTTTTGCTGTTGTAAACTTGTTCTTACAGATTCCTCATATGCATAGACCGCGGTAAATTTTACAGAGTTCTATTTGGTTTAACACTGTCTTTAGAGTTCAATGTATAACTTTAAATAATTCACTCTTCAATTAAGAAGGGTATACACGTATTGTTGTATATAAACAAACTACACTAATGTTCTTCTCAAAATAATTCTGTAATGCGCGGTTACACCGGACTGCATCGTACGATAACAATATTGGGCCAATGGAAGGCGTCCCAGAAAAAAAAATAGCCTTGCCAGACGTCAAAATTATTTGGACTAGGTCAATATTATAATATTGTCAATGATTTTACTAGTCTTTGCTATGCAATAACAAATATGGCAGTTTTAAATTAAAGCCGTAGTTTTTCTTCGTAAAATTCTACATCCAGCAGATCGATATTGGTGTCAACATTGAAAATTAATACACATTTTCCCTGAAATACGATGTATAAACGAATAATGTGTAAATGTAATCTCCATTGAAGTTTTGAGAAAGAGTGCTTTCTTTCACGTCCGCATTTCTATCAAGTATGGCATGCAAAGTTAACATTTTAATGATTACTACAGATAAGAAACACAAATAACAGAACAGTGCACAGTACCATACATTGTTATTCGTAGGACATAAAGAGAAACTACGTGACAATTTTGATATATTACACAGTGAATTAATTTAGTTTTTTTTAAAGTAAAGATGGCATAGTGTATATTGTCCATAATATTTATAACCAATAATACATATCTAGCATTTTTTTTTTGCAACTGAAAACTGTAATATAGATGAAACGAAACTATCCGACACTTTTGTATATCTTGGGTATAACCTTCAAACAAATATCTTATATTGACATGGGATAGGGTTCATAATAACATAAACAATTCTTGGACTTTTGGGGATCGCCCAGATATTCCGACACCCCACTGGTCCAACACCCCAATAGTCCGAGTAGAGCTTCATGAGGGTGTTGAAGTGGATTTACAGAATAGAGAATAATGAGGGGGGATTAAAGAATAGAGAAAAATGAGGTCCTAAAATAATGGGCAAAAAATATAAAAAATAGAGAAAATGGCAAACATTTTAAAGAATACAGATATGACAGACCCCCTCCTCCCCAGCCCAGACACCCCTTGGTAGAATAATTGTTGACATGTTATTTGAACTATTCTTTCTAATATCACAGAAACAGATTTTAGCATACCACCTATAGGGTATAACTATCAAAGAAGTACCATGACCATGATGCATATAAAGAAACTGAAAAGTTTTGGTATAGGAAAATGGGAACACATTCTATTAAAAAAAAGAAATGTCATCAGCAGTTCAGTCTCTCTTCATAAAGAAAAATGTTCCCGTGATCAGGGAACGACCATTTAACTTCAAGAGGGTTGTTTTTTTCCTTAAAAAAATATTCTAATCCCCAATTTGATGGAAAAAAATATTTCTGGTCAAGCAGATGAAAAAAAATATTTGAATGCAGATTCCCCCATACCATATATATAGTGTTAAACAACACATGCAAACATGCGACACGAAAATTACTCTAACAACCAACACCACACCTTTTGACACTCACAACGGAAGGTGCCAGTTTTCACTATTCCGATTTACGAGCATTTTTTGCGTTTGTAAACTTATTCTAACAGATTCCTCACAGAGAACGCGGCAAACTTTACAAAGTTCTATTTGGTTTATCACAGTTTTTATAGTTCAACTCTTTAAGTAGTGTATAAACGTTGTTGTATATATAGACTAACTAAACTAATGTTCATCTCAAAATAATTCTGTACACTAAACTAAGCATCTCGCATACAATCGGCAAAGCGGTAAAGCCTAACTGGAGCCTTAACTTTCTAATTTCTCTGCTTTTGGATAGATACATAGCTGTGTATCGTCATGTTAGTTATTCGATAAAGCTTCACAAAGCTTATTTAGTTTGACAAAATGTTCGTTACACCGCGTCTCATTCATTCTTTATTTTTAGGGGTGAATATATCCGTCCACTTTCACTAATACATATCTACAAACCAACCGTGATAAATTGTCTGAGCCTGCTGCAAGACAAATTCGCGGAGGTTCCTATTCAATACTAGTATGTACTTTCATTGTCTAGTGGCAGTTCAAGTGTCATTGACCTTTTTTCATGGCGGATGGCAACTTTTACAGGGCCTATCTAATTATTTTTACTGGCAACTGATTGTTCTCGGCCTGAACATGCATGTCAGTAATATTTGCCACTGGACATCACGCAAAATTGAAATATGGTAAGTACTTTATGATATGTTACTTGTATTATTATTTTTAGGACTATCAGGAGGAATAGGTTTAACTGATGGGATTATTCTCTTGAAATCAAAATTGATTATTTTTAAAAAGTTGTTGAATTATTCAATGTCAGATTATTTGGGGTATCGGACTATCATGGGGTGTCGGACTAATGGGGCGTCGGACTATTGGGTTGTCGCACCAATGGGGTGTCGGACTAATGGGACATCTAAATAACGGAGTTGCCCCGATTTATGATACTTAATTTCTCCCCTCATGTATTTTTTCCGAGAATTTTCAATCCCTTGCAATGACAACACAAGCAATTTCTTGTATCTTGTTTGAAATAAATTAGCGGCTAAATTTTTCTCATGGGAGATTAAAAATTTCTGATTTTACCATGATTGTGCTAAATACTATAGTAATTTATTCGATTTCCCAACCTTCCATAAACGAAGTGAAAAATCGACTTAGATGGAGCCAGACTCTCGAAATGGAAGATATAAATATAGCAGGCTGCAGTTGTCAATTTTCTTTTGTAGACGTCGACATAACCCGAATAATTCAGTCGTTTATATTCCGCTGATCTACGAAGGCTACATTAACGCCTGAACGTCTTCCTCGATCAAGACCGTCAACCGGAAAATTCACACCGCTTTGCAATATGGGAATTTTGATTTAAATTGGCAGCTAAAGAAGGAGGAGTTCCGGATGTTAATTGATGATAAATGATGTAAACTGATGTTAATTGATGTTAATTAATTATTATCGGATTTGTGTTAATTGAACACACGTGTTTGGTAAGACAATTTCAAGAGAGTTGCGCAGACTCATATCCTGATCGCCGCTGATTGGCTCTCTCTCACAGAGAGCAGGCGACGCGGCCAATGATCACAAGGAGTTCAAGCCCTCGTGTGGGAGAAAATCGGACACGGAAAGGGCTTGAATTATTCGAGTTAACGTCGACAATAAACTTTATATTTAAATTAGTAACATAATGGAATTTAAGACTAATGCTTTTTTATTCCCCAATTCCCCTCGTTTTTCGAGACTTTTCTATCTCTTTCAATACAACATATGCAATTTCTTGTATTTTGGAATTATAGACATGTTTTGGTGTCAATTGAAAGTAGACCCAGGGTTGCGTTCAATATATTAGCGGCTACGTAGATGTATGACTATTGAACATGTAGCTAGCCTAGCAGCTACGTAGATATTGATAGCAGCTAGGCTAGCTACACGTTCAATAGTCATAAATCTACGTAGCATTACGTAGCATTATTTAACTGCTTCGATGTAGAACACAACCCCTTTGAAAAATGATGAAATCGCTGAAATCGTGTTGACGTCATGAAAATTTGATGAAAATCGTGAAAATCATGATAACGCCGTGAAAATGATGAAAATCGAGAAAATCGTAATGACGTTGTGAATAAATGATGAAACTCGCAGAATTAAATGGAGCTTAATTGACTATTAAAATGTTTATAGTCACTTAATTGTCTATTAGTTAATAGTATCCTTAAAAGTGGTTCGTGCAACGCTATTAAATCACTCTATTAACTAATTGTCAATTATATATTTAATAGTCTATTAGAAGTTAATAGTCTATTAACTTAATAGACGTTTGTGCAACCCAGTCTTTCGATACACACTGAATAGGAAATCATACGGTGACCTACATGTATTTATATTCGTCTTCGTGTTAGTTCTTAACTTTTTTAAATTCATGTATACCTTTAACTCTATCAAATGATCAACTAATAAGATAATCTTATATTCTATTGAATGACATTAACGTAACTCACAAAAGGGTCGGATGCGGAGGGTATATAATTATATCCCGATTTTCTGTTAATAAAATGTATTGCTATTCAAAAGACAATCTTTCTGAATTTTTCATTCGATTCAATTTAAAATTGTTAAAAAAAAAAGAAATGACATTACAAATAGAAAACAAAATACCTCCTCCCCCTTTCCCATAAACTAAGTGCTACAATAAATTACTTACAATGTGTTTTGTATTTGTCATACACCGTTATCAGATGGTTACAATACATTTGTGTCTTACTTATGCAGTTACAGTAATATTTTTATTGTGTATGGATAATAATTCTTAAAGGGTTTATATCTAGATTAATTAGTGAGTTTTATTTCACGTTCTAAATGAGCCGTAGGGCGTATTAAAACATAAACGCATTATAAAGGATAATTCCACCTTATGTAATAATGCTGTATTTTGATTGCATGAGAAACATGGTATTTTTTACTAATTTCTATATACTGAGATTTTCTTTTCTCTGCCGGGGTATTTGCCATTAGGGAATTCCATGTGCCGGGGTATTTGCTAGCAATTACAGCTGTTTAAAAATGGCGCCTCAAAAAAAATCAAGATCGGTTCAAAATTTCCCAAAAAACTTTTGTGTGGTTAATACATTACTAAGGTGCACCAATGTGCCAAATATGAACTCATTTGGCAAAAGTGGCATTCGGACGGTTTTACATGGTTTTCTGGCAGATTGGCTCTTAAGAAGTGCTTCTAGTATAGGAATGACTCGAAAATTCTTTTGAACTGTAGGAGATTGACATAGTTTGATAGTTGATAGAGCTTGATGGATGCCAATTGATGTTGACATTAATTAATGTGAGCGAGAAATGTAACACATAGCCTTTAATTGATTCCTTATACAGAAGAAGCATGCAAGATACAAGAAAATAGTTTATAAAAATAATTCTTTTGAAAATTTAAAAAAACCAAAAGCTCCAGTAAGATTTCTTGAAATTTATCAAAACTGCTTGCTTTTCAAGGCTCCTTTTTTGTTTGCTTGACTTTTAATTTTTATAATTCGAGCATCACTAATAAGGCTTTTTTAAGGCAACACATGCCCCTATTATACACAGATATAATACTGGTATCTTTGATGATTTATTTTGTTATACATTGTAGTCAAATACTTATTCTTTATTGTCATGACAGTTATGGAATAGCCGTTTCACAAATGATATCGGTTATGTTCCTTTCGTCGTAACTACAATCCCCTTCCCTTTCATGAATGTGACCTACCAATTAGACTATTTACCGGATTTGTTATCACATAAGCAACACGACGGATGCCACATGTGGAGCAGGATCTGCTTACTAACCTTCCGGAGCACCTGAGATCACCCCTAGTTTTTTTGGTGGGGTTCGTGTTGTTTATTCTTTAGTTTTCTATGTTGTGTCATGAGTGCTGTTGTTTGTTTGTCTTTTTCATTTTTAGCCATGGCGTCGTCAGTTTTTTTAAAGATTTATGAGTTTGACTGTCCCTTTGGTATCTTTCGTCCCTCTTTTCTTACCTCTTCTATGTATTGTTTTCTACTGTGACTCAATATTTTGAAGAAAAAAAATGATTTCTTTAGAGACTTTGAAACAAAGAAATAGAGATAACACTATATAAATGTTGTGCCCGGGAAGAGGTTTTTTTTAAGAATTGAATGCTTCTTTTTGTAAATTTATTGGGGTGTAAAAGCGTTGACCGAAGTACATTTTGTATGAAGCGCGGAAGCGCTTCATTCTAAAAATGTGCGCACGGTCAACGCTTTTACAACCCTATAAAGTTACAAAAAGAAGCATTCAATACTTATAATTACATTTTTTAGCTATGATCATGAAAACACGCTTTTATATATTTTTTTATTTAATTCACCTGTGCACTTTATTGTTGGACCACGTGTTATCATGAATGAAAAGTTGTATTGAGCAATGCAACTGCTTACGGAATAACACGTGATATGCAGTTAGCCAATCAGAATAAAGTATTATAATGAAACATACATCTAATGTAATTATATATAAATAAAATAAATAAATAAATAATCTTTATTTCAAGAGGATGATCCCATTAGTTAAAACTAATCTTCCTGAGAGTCCTCAAAATAATAATAACATATTTATAAGTACATAGAGTATTATAAAGTTATATTATACACAATATAAAATTGTATTTAAATAATAATGAAAAAGCATATTAATTTGCACAATTGATTTTTACTCATTATGGACAATATTAGAACAATGAAAAATTTACATGAAAAATATATATGAAACTACGAATTTGGAATATTTTGTAAAGAAAAATTTATGAGGGCGGAATAACATGTATCTTCCTGAGAATTTTGAAAATATATTCCTTATGTATTTGTACGCTGTTTGTTTCCATCTCGTGACTTTGTATGTTTACTTAGATTATCTACGTTACTTGATATGGATATTTTATATTGGCTTATTCTTGATAACTTAAAATCTTCGTTTTAAACTGTCTCAGATAATAAAGTGCACACTCTACAAAACATTTCCGGTTTCATTGTTAGTTTTTCTTGTGTCAAGGTTTATTTTAAACATGCTATTATGATGACGACAGCTGTTTATTTTAAAACATTAAACTAGACAATTTTCCTATCAATAGTAAATGATCTAATTCATAAAATCTGAAGGAAAATAAAAATGTGTGTCCAATCTGTAAAAGAATTTTTGTAAGGACAATTTCTCTAATTCTTACCCGATTTATCCTTTTTCTACTATTTTTATTCAATCAACCTATTGTTAGTTTGATCGCAGTTTGTCATTGGTCAAAATTGGTTTATAACGTCAAACTTTCTTGCTTTCCTCTGAAAATTTTATTGTGACCTCATGATATAAGGCGATCATGCATGATGACGTCACTAAAAGATAACACATCTTTTTGCTGATCACTTGAAAAGATTGTCTGTTAATGAATAGGTTGTCCTGCATATTGTTTAAAAATCATTAGGGAAACAGATTCCACCACCTAATCTCGTTTAATACGATAGCTATCCTCTCTCGACAGTTAAATTTTGAATATTTAATATTTGAAAATTTAACTGCCTCGAGTGGATAAATAACGTATCACACTCGATGCAGTGGAAGAATCAATATATATAACTAACATAGTGTATGTGCTAATTTGCTCTGTCTATATGCGTTTTGAGGAGTTTCTTTGTTTCAAATTCTTTGTACCATGGTAAATGTTTATTTATATATTGGTTTGTTATTATAGTTATTAAGATAATAACACCATGCTGACTGTTGTACCCCTATTTTTTAGAATTTAAAGCGGATTATTTTTTAACTTAATTAGTACATTAGTATTTGGGCTATATTCACTGTGGTACATACTTCATTTGATTTGTAAGAATATATAATAATGAACAGATTAAACGTAAATTAGACATTGACCCACAAAGGTTGAAATCCGTATAATTTGTTATCAGTTTTATTAATATTTTCATATAACTTGATAAGATCAACGAGTTCTCGATTAACAATTCTTCCCCAAGTAAACATCCGTACTTGTATATTAGAATCTGAAACGATGAATCATCAGGAATGATTGCAAATAAAACATAGTTGTTTTCAACAATTTAATTCCTTATTATGCACTCCCTTTTGCAGTCAGTGTGATCAGTTCATTCAGAAAATTACTTCAAGACAATCAATGACATGAGAGGGTATGTGTCCTTCGGGTCCCTAATAACAAAAAAGACAAAATACGCTGAAAGTTCTCCCAGGTACTGACAGCTAGTTCAAAGCCAATAAAACGATTACAAAAATCATGTATCTTAGACTAAAGTAATAATCAGTACACATCTAACATCAAATGGATTTAGTGTAAAGACGTCAATAAAAATAAGAAAATGACCTTGTACAATGCTCAAATATAGGTATCGACAGGTTGTAGTACCATGAAAGTACATATGTGTTCCACAATAATATTTATATAGTTAGTATGTCTTCAAAGTACTTGAAAGATAAAATTTAACCCACAAATAAGACAATCCATTGTTTTTAAATAAGTTTAACTTTTAGCTTTAAATGTTTCTTTTACATTGATCATCATTTTTTTGTTTTGTTTTTCCATTGTCATTGAACTTCTGATAGTTTGCCTCTATAGCAACTCTACACTTAATTTAATGTTTTGAAAATAAACCACTCATTTATATTGTGATCACGAAACAAGGACATCATAACAGGGGAAAATTGAAGAGACAATTCTAAAACTGAAACTAAGAATGTAGAATTCAATTTATTGAAAAGCATAAAGGAAACAAGGAAACGAAAAGAGCAACGCTTAAAAAACCTAAAAATACAAAAAACAAATTAAGATTAAAAGAAATATGTCCATACGTTCATTTTGGTTAAATAACCTATTCATGACTATGCTCATTTTCTTAATTTATGACTGTTATTTGATATGATTATTTCATAATTTACTTCACAAAAAACAACAACCTTATATCACTTAAAATCTTCTTTTTCCAAAATTCTTAGATAGTTGAATATTTTGCAAACCCTACAAATAAGTTTCAGTTTTCATTTTCGGGGGCTAGTATATACTTTATATAGGACTTTTTTTCTGAAATAGGCTATTTTGGTGTTTTCTTTTTTGTTTTTTAAAGTGTGCAATATATTGCTGTTTAACAATTTAGCACAATGTTCAAATATCTACACATAAATGGAAAACACTAATGATACAGTTGCCACGATTCATTAGAATGATCATAACTGTATTTGCATTACACCCTTTGCAAGTGCTCTGCATCTGCACGCTTGATAGAAAGTATGAATCTGACATGTTATTATATGGACTGTTTTCCACTTTGTGAATTGACAAATATGTCATTGATGATAACAACACTTCTCGTGGAAGTTTGTCTGATGCTTGGTCTGTTTCTGTGTGTGTTGCGTTTTAATGTTGTGTCGTTGTTCTCCTCTTATACTAATGCGTTTCCCTCGGTTTGGGTTTGTTACCTCGATTTTGTTTTTTGTCCATGGATTTGTGAGTTTTGAACAGCAGTATACTACTGTTGCTTTTATTTACAATATTTAACAACATTACATCTCCGTCTGATCATATTTTTGATTGCTTATGCATTCATCCTTCACATTCAAATTATTAAGGTTTGGGGTGCGTAATGAAGGTTGATCAAGAAAACGTTTCGAACGCACCAAATTGATTTATGTCTGTTTTCATATCTATGAGGCAAAAAAACAAATATGAAATATTATAGGATTTTTTTAAAGCTCGACAGAAGCAAATATGACTTCCAATTATAAATCAACGGATAGTATACACTGTTTACACATTATTTGGAGCCAGTAAACATATTACAGTATTTCCAGCATGAGTTATCTATTCACTACAAAAATAACGTTGATGTTAAAGGGAAAAATATTGGTTTATTGTACGTATTTGGATATATTTTAGTTCGTTTTGGTTTTGTCTGGTCCTCAACAGAACGTTTACTAGGTTTTAGACTTACAATTGGGTTGGTCTTCAGCAAGACTATAAGCACATTGTTAATAAGTTTCAAACTGTGCATCTGGTACTATGAAATTGATACAGTTGGTGTTGATACTGTTACTGATAAAAAAAAAAGCCATTTATATCGATAAATAAGCATACGTATACGCATTGTATCTCAACTATCACATGATAAAAAATCGAATTTATTAATGTCAGATGGTCATGTGAGGATGATTACAAGACAATGAGTTTAATCGGAACACTGGTGCGAACAACAAATTTACGACAAGTGTAAACATCGATAAGTGCAACAAAAGCTAAAATTTTACAATCCGTATTACATGGCAAACGATTATTATAGCGTATATAAAGTAACTTACATTCCCCAGCTGAGATATGATGCAAATCCTGAACCCAATTCGTACGCCCTTAATTCTCTTGGACTTGTTCATGAAGAGGCTTGATTTGCAAATACCAAGTCTTTTTAATAGATGTTAAGCTGATTACAAAGATATGTATTATCGAGACTTGTCAAAATATTATCTAAATGCACAGATTGGGGAAACATTATTGAAAACCAACGTCATCCTTGTATCTTTAGCTATCATATTTAATTTTGAATGATAAGATATTTAAAATTTCTTTATTTAGAGTTATTGTTATATCTAAATATGTGTAATCGAAAAAAAAACATATCAAGGCATTTATAACGTAGGTTATTTTTGACATACAAAAACTGAATATGAAAATTAAATTAATTGAAAGACCACAAATAAGCAGAATGTTTAATAGATTGTGTTTGGGATTCATTACTCGACAAGTGTCTTATTTGTACAAATTATAACTTTCAAGCAGTTGATTGTCCTATCTTGACATGTTATTGTTGTCAGTTTATGTTTTTCTTGTTATAATTAGAATGTAATGCATTTGACGTCTACATCTATCATACCTCAAAAACTGAGCAAGTTAAGTAATCTAATAACATTATCACAAGCAATCTTTTAAATGATTAGTTGACAATGAAACCATCTGATTTGATTTGAGGAACAGCGGATAAAATACAGATGGACTATAAATTAGTTTACTGAAGTCTTCCTAAACAATTTCGTTTGTTCAGATTTTAAAAAAATGTGAAAATGGTCGGGTTGTTGTCTTTTTGACACATTTCCCATTTCCATTCTCAATTGTAAGTCTCCTTTCACATGAATGTCATGTGTAACATATATTTTTTGGGGAAGGGTCTAAGTTCTTATTAATTAATGTTTGGTTTTACAGCGATTAAGGTTTAACAAAAACTAGCAGAAAAAAAATCACTAAAGTGTAACTTTGCGTCATGAATATCAGTAAAAAGTAAAATGTTGAAAGCTTTACGTATTTGAAACAAAACAAAAATAGAATCTTTACATGTTAAACAAAATGTGAAATATTAGTATATGATAATATAAATGAATCATGTCCATGTTTATTTTTTCATTTACTTTGTTTAATTGATGGGTGTCTGTAAGTTTACACTAAAATGATGAGTCATCAAATTTGGATTATTTTCTGTGCCCATGATAAAAAATGCAGCACTTGTTACATTATACATATCAAGCTTATCAGCTACTTCGAAAGCATGTCTAGCAATGTCTGTCTCACTTATTAACTGGTGGCCTATGCCACACAAAATAACTGTGTTTAGGGATTGAGGATGATGAACTATAGTACCACAGTTTGAAAGTGTCCATTGAGCTTGTTCAAGTCGTTGTAAAGACTGTCTACAAGATGTCAGGTCATGTAGATGGTAGTAACATAAGAAGCTTAGGAAATGTGCAAATGGTAACGAATCAAACAAAGTAGGCGTGCTTGAAACATCTGCTTGTATTTCCTGTGGAACTACTGATGAATTCAAGTGAAACCTAAAAACTTGAATTGTTAATGATTTCATTATTGTATGAAGCTTTTCTTTTTTCATTAATTTCACCGCATATTGTTGGATATGATTAAGTGTGATTTTCTCATTTGAAAATCTAAGATCAATCTTCTCGTCTGTGCATTTCTTCAATGTATATGTTATAACAGTTAATGAGGCAAAGTAGTTTTTGTGAACATAGAAGAAAGAAGCCAACATCAGCAATCCTGACACCGCATCTTAATGTAACCCGATCATTAAATGACTCAAATCATGTTTGTACATTAAGTATTGGTATTTATTTCCGGCACAATTTGGATATCGTGTTTCTTCTGGAACAAGCATAAATGCAGCAGATAATTGTAAAGCGAATAATCCTTTAGATAAATTTGTTTTGGAATGATGTAGAAAATCATACAACAGTCTCGCAAATCTATCAACTCTACCATAAAAACGAATAGTAGAAAATGTTGACACTGATTCTAAGAATCTCTGGTAATGGCTTATTAGTGAGTGTGTGATGTTTTGATTGTCATGTAGGCTATCAGAATATGCAAAGCAGTTAATTCCTTGAATATATGCATTCTTGAGTATGGTGGTCAATTTTTCATTGTTATTGAACCGTAAAAAGAATAAATTATTGTCAGGAATAAAATAATGTGACAATATTGAGTATCTTACACAGTACAACAGTCTTTGTAGACATGACCTAAAACATGGTATGATATTATCCGGTCTCCAGGAATATGAATCTGTTTCTTCTGAAATCCAAAAAACTAGTGTTTTTAAGAAATATGAACACAATAAACCTTTCAAATCTTCATGTTTTTCTATTATTTCCTTCAGCAAAATTTTTAACATAGCATAACATAATAATTGTGTATGGCTGAAAGAAAATACAAGAAATTTTTCAGCTACAGAAAATGAAATTCGCCATTCGAGGTTTTCATTTATAGACCCTTTACAGCCAATTGGAACAAATAAAACACCAGAAGATATTATTTTGTAAATTAGTTCAGGTGGAGGCCATGCTTTACGAGGTCTACTTATCCATGGTTTTGCTAGAGCAATCCATTTGTCACATTTAAGACACCATGCAAAATCATTGTTATCATCTCCATCTGTAATACACGGAACATGAATTTTTGCAGACCATTTTCCATGATAACGTTTTAACAGCATACATTGCTTATATTGTTCACTTGAAAACATATATCCCAGGTGATTTTTTTCTAACATATTCAAAACTCCATCAGAAACCTTTACTAGTGTCTGATTTTGAGGATGAGTTACTAGACATAATTGTGTAAAACATGGTTGTGTCTCATCAGTATTCATAATGAATGATAACCTTCCGCCTTTCATTACAACTTCTGTTTCGGATTCATATACTTTTGAACAAGGATCAATAAACATTATATCTAAATCACTGCTATGAAAATTTAGTCCTTCGCCTTTACTTCCACTAGTAATTATTGTTTCGTTTTGTCCAATGTCACTTATAACGAATGTCATCCTTCTTATTCTCACAACCTCCTCAGATCCAATTCTCTGGGAAATATATTTGTAAAAATTCAACGATTCACTTTTTTCTTTGGAAGTTCTAGCCATTTTTTTCAGTATGTCAATCTACAAAACAAAACATAAATCATATATAAAATCACCTAGCAGTTTTTTTTATATTACCATACCTAAGATAAAATTAGTATGTGTTTAGAGGGGAAAGAGGGGTTTGATTGTCATTTCATGACCAATACAGCCTATCATAGGTATTACATCGATATCTCTGATGAAAACTATTTTTGCTTTATGCTACGAATCAACAAGAGTTAGTCACATTATTAAGAAGAAAACTGCATTTATTTTGTAGTAAGGTTGAGGAAGAGTCGGTGAGATCCTGTTGTGTGAATAGTTAATTGATGACTAAATATCTTATTTGGCACTTGCGCATAAATATGCCGATGGGGTTAACCTTTTTTTTTTTTGAGAATAATTTATAAGAACACGACAGGTTTACCCAATATTAATCTTGATTAATAGTCTGGCAAAACTTTCAGGAAAGCTTAAATATAATAACCTACCATATGTCCTACACTCTAATATCCTTTGCATTACTGCGACCTTTTAACTTTTATGATTCGAGCGTCACTGATGAGACTTTTGCAGCTGGCGTACACAGATATAATACTGGTATCTTTGGTGAGTTTTTTGTTATACATTGTGGTTATTTATTTAGATTGAATTGTATATTTAGTTTTTGTGCTATGCTTCTATTTTCATTAAAATTCTTACCTTCTCACTGTAATGCTTGTCCCTTGATTCAATATTTTGAAAAAAAACAAACTGATTTATATAGTGAATTTGAAACAAAGAAAAGAAAATAACACTCTATAAATGTGGTGCTTTTTCTAATTTTCCGTCATTAGGGACAATTTTAAAACAATGAAAATTAACATAAGAAATATATGAAACAAAGAACATGAAATATATATTTAAAAAGCAACAATGAAAAGGGAAATAAAAAAAATCATTCCGAGAATTTTTTTAAATTTTTCCTGATGCACATCGCTTGTTAATTACCATTTCGTGACTATGTATGTTTTCTTAAAAAAAAAAGTTACTTGATATTATCTACAGTAATTCCACATGCGAAGTATAGGTCAATTAAAACCTTCCTTTAAAAAAAAAATCCAGATCATTGAATATAGTGCACACATTATAAAATATTTCAAGTTTCAGTTTCAGTTATTTTGGAGTGATGATTACTTTTAAACATGCCATTTTGCTGACGACAGCTGTGTATTTAAGAAATAATTCATGAAAGCCATAGAATTGTTGGATAATTATACATGGCCTGATTGTTAGCGAGGGATAATATTAACGAATATCATGGCCCAGGCCATGTGTAAATTTACAACAAATCTATGGCTTTCAAAAATTATTTCGATTCTTATAGGACAAATACGTCATAACAAAACTGTAGCGAGGGTGGGTATGCCTTGTGTGTGGCAGTTCTATTTTACCTCCTGTTAAATATAAAGGCTAAACATTTCTAATAAATCTATAGCTTGCATGAATTATTTCTTAAATAATTGCTAGAAAAAATGTGTTTAATTTCTTTAAATTCACAACATTTGCCTTTTTTAATTTACATCTTTTTCTCGTAAGCTACCGTCAAATCCACAGTTAACACTTTGTAAATAAGGCGCCACCATGTTGGCTTGCTGAAATCAGTAAATGTGCGAATAATGCAACAGAATAGAAAATAAAACAACACCTACTTCAAAATTTTAATGCAATATTATCCGAATTTGAAGGGTTAACGCAACAGAAAAACCTTCAGCTTTTTGGCGTTTTCACTTTTTGAAAAGACTTTAACGCGCCAAAAACAATAATGGAAATTCGCGGAATTTTATTTTATTTTCATATTGTACATTTTTCCGAGCTCGAATGCATTATTTTTTTTTTTGTTATGTACTGTGTTTTTTTTTCAATTTCAAATTTTAACACGGCGAAATTTGGATAGCGTTTGCACATAGGTTACGATATATGTGGATTTACGTGGAGGTATGTTGTAACTTCCATTATTATGTACATCTCTGAGTCTGCGCAAAGTATGGATATATCGAGAATTTTATCACGGTGTTGTTCACAAAGCGAAAGAAGCACGTCATATTAGAATATGACATATTACACTAGACTATTGTCCTATAAATGGTAAATGATCTCAGTGACAAAAGCTGTAGGGATGATAAATATTTGTGTATAACCTGTAAATCAATGTTGTGAGAATAATTTAACAAACATGATATGCTTCTTCTATTTAATTATAAGGATCTTGAAATCTTCATTTCTGACTTGTTTATTTTTTAGGATTATTTTTTGTCTTTTTTTTGTAGATCTCAAATCTCCGCTCAATCTCAAACACTAGTCTAGCAATAAGTACATATAAGAATACAATTCAGTACAGGACTTTTTTTATCATTATCAACAATATATAAAAGGCACAACTATAACAATATAGTGTTATCATATTACATAATTTTGATGTTTTCTAAAAGAAAGTTCAAAGTTCCAAACCTGTTCGAAACAACATCTCGCAGTCCAAAACTTTAATGTAGGTTGCAAAAATGATTTCATTTAACAACGTCATAATTATAATAATATGTAATTCCAAAGGTTCGTTATAGAGATATATAAAAGATACATTATACTGTGGATTCATTTTTATTCGTTGGATACCAATTTTCGTGGGTTTCGTAGGTACATGTGAAACACGAATTCCAATGTTCAACGAATTGCAAATTTTCTAAAGGCTTTGTATGCAAAAAGTGTGTCAAAACCGATGAATCAAATGTTCACGAAAATGCACGATTAACCTCCATCTACGAAAATTGATACCTACGAAATTAAATGATTCCACAGTAATGTTGTTTCACACTATAAATTTGTTAATTAATGTTTATTCTAAAAGTTTAAGACCCAATGAGCATCAACAGTATAATTGAAATCTTTATCAATAAATTCTTTAGCCGGGATGCAAAATAGGCTTGGAATTTGTTAACGAGGAAAAAAATATATCTTCATCCGGCGTGCCGCTCTCTTTTTAATGCATTTACTTTTTACCGCTTATTTAACATGTATACAGATTTTGCCTATCCTTCCGGAGCACCTGCGATCACCCCCAGTTTTTGGTAGGGTTCGTGTTGCTTAGTCTTTAGTTTTTCTATGTTGTATTTGTCTGTTTGTCTTTTTTCTTTTTCAGCCATGGCGTTGTCAGTTTATTATCGATCTATGTGTTTGAATGTCCCTCTGGTATCTGTCGCCCTCTTTAATAATATGAAAATTAAACATGTTTAAGAATAAAACAGAAAACCGCCAAAAACTTCAACTTTATTTTTTTAAATTCTTGGCGTTTCTGTTCGATTGAGTTATTTTATTCTATTTTATCTATTTTTTTATATGAGTATCTCATTTGACTTTGATTTTCAGCTTTTATCAAAATTCCGGCCTTTATTCTGTAATAATGGTAAATTTGATTCAATAGGCTGGTGACCAAAGTCGGTATTATGAAATTTTAATCGTCAAAAATGGTATACGGCTGTATTATACATCATTCGATTCGAAAAAATGTGTACTTTGAGAGTATTTTGGTCCTCAAAAGAAAATATGGTGCAGTTTTTCAGAAATCAAGATCAAAGGTCACATGTCGTTTTCTAGGAAAAACAAAATTGAATATTCAACTCTAATTTAAAGACACTTTTTACTGTAGAATGATTGAAAACTTGAATTCATTTTCCTCCTTATTCAATTTTATTTTATCAAAAAAGTGGAAACCTATCACTTAATGAGATTTCCGAGTAAACGTATCCGACTTTACAAAAAGGGGGGTAGTTTTCAGTTTAAAACGATGTATTTTGTTCAAGTTATAAGAACAACGACCGTCAAAACTTTACAAAGTTTATAGAAAATTATGAACAAATATGTATTTGTTAATATAACCATCTAGTATGCCTCAATGAAAGGGGAAACCTAGTTTTGGCCATATACGTTGAATTCGGTACATGCAAAACTGGCAACGAAAATTATTTCAAAACAAACTTATAATTGAATTTCTACAATGTCACGACGATTTCTATGAATATATGATTTGTTAATCTGTGTCAATATCAAAGTAAAAAATTGAAAACAACACGTTTAATAATTACAATGCGTCCGAAGTGCTTTTCTGGATTTACCTTCATCAGGAACGCTTAAAGCCAAACATTTGAAATCCGTGGATGTATAAGTATCGAAACCGTCAAGATATGAAGAAAACATTCTAATTTCTTTAGTACCCTTTATCACAAAGCTCACTGGGTTATATGAATTGTAAGAACATATCGACTGACATTTTGGTAAGAGACAAGAAATCTTCAGGATATAACAAGAACAAGAACTAAGCAAAATGGTTTTCCTTAGGTCTGTGTAAAGGTTATGCATTTCCAATTGCAGTGCAAACTGTTAACACTGTTATGTTATTTAGACTTATGCATCATTCGTATCCACTTTTAAAAGAAACAATTTCCAAGCAAATAGAATGATCGATCGAACTAAAGTCACAATCATTCGCGCACTTTCGGGTAAATTTCATCATTACACCTATCAACTGTGTCAAAATACAACAGTTTACTGTACGTGGTAACCAATATTTCCACTTCCGCATTTAAGAAAATAACAGTAGTTAAGGGATGAAACTTTTTGTTTGCTTCTTTGTAAAGCCAAGTTTCAATGAACTTTCTAGTTTTGTCATTTTTGGGGAATTTTGTCGGATCCCTATTTCATAGATCAACAACTGAAAAACTTATTTTGCCTCTTATATATATAAAACTATATCAACACAACCTCAAAAACAAATAACGGATACCCAAATGATTCAACAAAACAATAAAACATCAACAAAAAACAAGAAATATCAAGTCCAAAATATTTGATAAAAACTATATGTATTCAGCCCAATCATGGACAGGACACAACTATCCGGAATTGTTTTAAGTAAATCTTTGAATAGAAGAGATTTTTGAAAGTTTAAAAAATATCGTTTTACAATCTTACCTCATAAAAATTTGTGTACATGAATAGAAAAATTGTAGTTTTATTACATTATAGTCTTTACGATATAATCCATTCATCAGGGCTCTATTTTATGATGTTGGAATCAGGTGAAACACAAATTGTTCCGTTTACAGAAATGTTTACTTTCATAATTTGTCATCAAAAGGCTTTAAGAATTTTCTTTTTCGCCTAAGGCATAGAACATTGTGTATGAAGTTTGAATAAAACAAAAAAGAAGCAGCGTTTGAATAAAAAGCCAAACTGCATGCCACTAATGATCTGCATTTGATGTCAAATTTGCTGGCTAAAAGCTAAAATGAAAAAAATAAATGCACCATACGACTTTTTGACGACCAATCTTAAATTGAAGTTAAATCATTTTTCTAGGACTGTGCCAATTTTTAGCCGTATACCCTGATGTGAAATTAAACTCTTTTAATAATCGACTTTTTCCTATTCCGTCACCGCACTATTATGGTCATTCTGACCATTTTCAGTATGTCATTCTACGAATTAAAATATGAATCCTATATAAGTATGATTTAACAGCATATATAGCAGTTATTTTTTTAACATGGAAAAAGAATGAACACATTTTATTACTTTTTGACAGCGATGACTCTCATTGTATGACCGATACATCTGGTTAAAGCTTCGTGTATAACATTGTCCTTGATAAGAAACAACAGAGTTTTCAGACTGATAACAAAACTTCCTTATCAGTACAAAAATGTATACGAGTAAATCAATGGCGGCTTGTGACGACATTTTTTTAATTTTGTGCATCAGCTTTCTAGTGGGAGATATTATGGACATAATTGTGCAAATCGTGATACAAGCATGAAATTTGGTATGAAGGTTGACTAAATGATACTTATAAAAAATCCGCTGCTGGCCAGAAAAAAAAATCAATTTTTCAAAATGGCCACCACACATTTTGAAAATGGCATCATTACAAATTGGCAATAATTTCTTAATCCTTTGAAAGGTGTGTTATATGTAAAATCTAATGTTAGATTTGATAAAAAGTAAATGACAGTTCCTAAATTACGACTAGACAATACATTAATGAAACTAAAGGTGACTTCCGGTTTCAAAATGCCGGTAAAACAGTCAAAAATTTCAATTTTTATACTTTCAAGCAACTTCACAAGGGATTTAAATCCTTGAAAGATGTGTTATAGGTATAATCCAATGTAAGTTATGATAAAACGTTAAAAACAGTTCCTAAGTACGACAAAACAACAAATAAATGAAGAAAAATAGTGGTTTCCGGTTCCAAAATAGAGGCAAATACGTAGAAAATATTTTTATAATTTCCATCAACTTATCAAGTGATAACACTCTTTGTTAAGTTTGAATGCCAAGTATGGTTAGAAAGACAGGTTGCTTATCTTATAATTATCTGACAGTTGCCTAAACAACCCGTACAAGGAAGGCCAGAACGGTAGCATTTACAGTTACCAACACAGCTGGATTTTTGCCTCCGCATTTCAAAAGTTCCTGACACGAGGATACAACGGCAGTCACAGAAGTCCATTTCGGTTTCCAACTGTCATTGATTCTTTCTTTCAACCAACCCCAGTGTTCATGACTTGGTACATGTACAATGTACCTGTCGAATACATGAATCAGGCTGAGCCCAAACAACTCTTCCTTGATTTAATTATCTTTTGATGTGCTCTGGGAAAGAACCTCTTGTAGACGGAATTGCATCACAATGCCGCTGCTTCCTGGAAAACAATTCACATCGTGCCTCGCTTCATACTTCAGCCAACAACAACGTCCTTTACATCTGAAAAACCTTCCATTGTTCGCCAAGCTGATCTCTTCCCTTTCCTACGACAATTCGACATAGTGTCACATCCACTGAATGTATGGACGAAAGGAAGAGCAGCTACACAAGGACCAAACGCATTTGATATGTCACGTACAGGAAGCCATCAAAAGTTTTTATTCCTTCAATAACCTACCCACAATGTGTTCTACCTAGTTTTCGATTGCTGTAATTCTTGATACTATTACATCTGTGTCAGTACTACCTAAAATAAAATTTTACAACACTTTTCATAATCATGCCGAAAATGGACAAACATTCGTGTATCTGCTTCTTCATGATTACAAGGGGTAGATAGGAAGTATCCTTATTGAAATTGCAAAGAATATTTTCACCATGATTAACATACATATTTTTATTAGTCTGTTAAGAAGCAATTTTGTCAGCAAGAAACTTGAATAATTTCGTTTCGTTGTCATCTTCACAGAGAAAACTACTCCAAACTCTTGGTGTTCTACCAGAACCAAGACATTTCCATCTGGCACAAAAACCTTGTCTTTGTCTTGTCACAGCCTTTAAATTATTCATTTAGTAAACATCAAATACAATGTCTACTCTTGAATACTTATCGATGCAAGATTTTATGTAAGGCAGTATGACATCATTTGCATAATCATCAAATATATTTGCCCAACTTTGTGACCTGGAATTAACCATTGCTGCTCAACCAACGATAAATGCTTCCGACTTTGGATCAGAAAATCGCAGAATATTTCAAGTAAACCCATTTGCAGCAATTTAATACCACTATTTCAAGAAACATCCTGAGATAAACACGGAGGAGAAGTTTGGTTTTTATGGATAAAGAAATATTCCAAATTAAACTGTCTATTGTGAAAGGAACTGAAAAGTCTAGAAAAGATATCGCAATCACTTTTTAGGTTCTCTAGCTTAGTTTTTGACAAAGACGTTTCCAGTTTCATTTTGCGGCCAAAATAAGAAGTTGTTATTTTTAATTTGGTTATAAAAAGCAGGTTCTCCTTCATTTGCATTTGCTTCAAAAGATCTTCGTATTGTTTGGACCAATATCTTGGAGTTTATTTATTTACATATCTTACCTGTTCAACAATATCCTAAATGGAGTATTTTTTTTTACAAATCTGACGACTCTTGAAATGAATTTCCAAACTCGTTCATCACTTTAAAAAGTCTTTAAAGCTGTTAAAGACATCGTTTTGTGTTTTCGCAGAGTCTTCAGTAGGTCGTTTATCTGTTATCGAATGACCCAAACCACAAGATCTTTCAAATTCATCTTCTAGTATACCGATTCCTGGTCCAGCTCCGATCAATTAGTCTAAATTGGATCTTCGGTTAATCCTATGGCACCACTATCGCCCTTCACAATTGCATAATTCTGTTTTTGTGCCTGATCAATTGTTTTATTAGAAAGAAATTTGCTGGTCTTACGTACAGTGAAATTATCATTTTCAAATTCCATTGCCACCTGTGAAGGGAAGTCATATCTTGGAGATGGTCGGTAATGATCGAGCATAATTTACACGATCAAGACCTAAAACAATACGCTATCATGATTTATATTGATTGTTTGTAAAGTATGAACACTCACTCATAAAATGAGCATAATACCAAAATACCAAAGAAGAAGTTCTTAATTTATAATTGAACGCCAGGAATGAAACTGTGGTCGAGATGACTCTATACACCAGTCGTTTAAATAATTGAATGTCACAGAGTAATGACATTATTATACTTTCTGAGTTTAGCTTTCATAATCCGAAATTAACAGTTCAAGCAAAATACATGCAGTTGTCTGAGATGCACCTGTTTAGTCCTAGATACATTTGAACATACATAATTGTTGCAATATTGGCTTCAGTAAGACAACATTTTCATCCCCTATCACGCAATATATCACTCAGAGTTTTATAACAAGTCATTTCAATGTGCAATCCACCAAACATGACGCTAAACCTATCTTTTCCGTAAAAATCAGGCCATTCCCATTGAATTTGCTTAGGCATTTCCATAAGTGGCTGATCTGCAGTTACAATTGATGTTTCTCCGGGATTCGCCACATTTTCGCCTTATCCATCGAATACCTGAGAATTGCCTGGTTGTGCATACAAATCGCTCTTGATGTCTATAAATAGTTTGCACATGCGCAAAAGTGTTAAACACATGTGTATCATAACCTTGAAAAATGTTATTAAACCAATTCATAATATCATTAGAAATCCAAAAATACTAAATATATGGTAAATAGTTCAAATGTTTTGAAAAGAATTTTTTAACATTTTCGCGCATGCGTAAATACTGGAAATGTCAAATATTCATTTTTAATAAATATGTGATGTAAGGAAGGTATAGCCGCCAAACCTGATAATTGGTTTTTACTTAAAGAAGTTCAAAGAAAAGTTTTCCAGAAAAATCAGTATTTTCAAACTGCAGAAAAGGGCCATTTTAGAAAATGGCCGTGGCCATCTTGAAAAAAATATTTTTTTTAATGGCCAGCAGTAATTTCTTAAAAAGTATATAATAATGATGCTTTGTGGTAATTTTCATGCTTGTATCATCATTTGCACAATTCCCTCGATTTTGCTTGCTAATATCTTCCACTATTCTTGCTTCATTACGGTGTTTGCTGAAAATTTGTATTAACTGTACAGTCACATGATTCAAGTTTACAGAAATTAAAAATGCCAAACTTGCAAGGTAGCTTAACACAAATACAATAATCATAATTTTTATGTTAATGTACAAACTGACAGAAAAAACTAATTTTGAGTAGTTAAAAATTCTTACCTTTTATTTCTATTATACTGTAATTGATTATTTATTTGCATTGTCTTTTTTCTGACCAACCGACTTTCTGTAATAGTTGAACCCTTGATTCAAAATTTGATAAAAGTAACTGATATTTATAGTAACTATGAAACAGGGAAATTAAAAGAAACATTTTATACTGCTGCGTTTATGTTTAGTCGGGGATTAAGTATCATTATGAACAAAATGTATACAATATAAAATTTATATGACAATTATATGTCACTAAGAATATTGAATATATTGAAAAAGAGCAACAATTGGAAAGGAAATAATAAAAATCATTTTGAGGATTTAAAAAAAAAATTTCCCCGTTCACTTTTGTTTAGCATCTCGTGACTTTGTCTGTTTTCTATAAGTATCAGTGTTACTTGATATGGATATTATACTATGTAATTCTCCATGCTAGTTCATAATGAAACCGTATGTTTTCTTTAAGTATCAGTGATTCTTTATATGGATATTTTATTATGTAATTCCCCACGCTAATTCTTTATGAAATAAGATTTTCTTAAAAAAAATTCTATGATAATTGAATAATAGAGAACACACCACAAAGTAGTGCTAATTTCGATTTTTAGGGGATATTGATTTATTTTAAAAATAATATTTTGATGACGACAGCGAAAAATATCATACCTGACAATTGTCGTAAAAAAGTAAACGATATGAGTGGCCAAAACTGTAGTAAATATGTGTCCAGGCTGTGAATAGAACGAATATTGTGAGAACAGTTTAACTAATATAGTATGCTACTCTTATTACTCATAAGGGTCTTGGAATCCTCATTTCTGTATTTTAGTTTTATGTTTGTTTCCGTCTTCCAGAATTTACCATTACATTATTCTGTATTCTTTATTTTCCCTGAGCCATTTTTTTTTTTTTTTTTTGCATAGTATACGATTTTATTCAGTTGTCATGTCGGATTGGAAAAGATTAAATGTCAATTTGCTTTTTATATCTTTGTTTGCTTACCAGGTGCTTCTTGAAACAAGTCACTGAGGATTTTCACTAGTTCAAAGTCTCATCGTCAACTACATTAACATATGTAAATAGTCATCTTACTATTTGGTCATTTCTGGGTGTTCTAATTGTGTTATTGTTGGTAAAGGTAAAATTCGTTGCAATATTACATAAATGGTGTGCTTTAATTTGGAACGACGAATAATCACTCATCATTGCACAGCTATGCGAGATCAAAGTCAAAATAATGATAAGAAAGTGGATATAACAACCCAAACGGAGCCCCTTCATTACTTTTGTCAGCCATCAGGTCAGCAAAATGTTCAGCAAGCTAGAACATGTGATGCGTATCACATATTAGGTAAGTTGTAATCTGTGGAATGGCAAAACATAGCGACACCTTTTCCACCTTTACTTTAGAGCATTTATATATTGGTTTCCATTGGGGGTTTTCTTTACCGTTATTCGGGCCTTTATATACTCTTATAGCTGCCAAAATGTTGAGAAGAGCTCGGGGGAGAACAAATATATTTCTTCAAAAATTAAAAAAGAAATAGATGTTGCTAGTCCTTTTTATTAAGGCCGCTGTCAGCTTACTGAATCTCCAAAAGAAGGAGGACGGTTAATTTAGTGTAATTCATCCTAGATCTTATCCTGAAAACACATCCAGACATAATTTCAATGATCCAGACATATTCATTTGTTCACTCGAATATTGACGATGACGTTGAGTTATCAAAGTGTATGGAACTATAACATAAGCTAGTCAATCCGAGGTTCAATCAGCTTTCGCAGATTGCTTTTGATCTTTCTTGGTTCTAATGTAAATCAAGATTTTTATTTCGATAATTTTTCTCCCTTTCAGTGCTTCAATTAGTGGTGCTTTATTATAAGAGTTTGTGTCCTTTCTTCGTTTGGGTATGAGACAATCTGAGGGCTCTATCGTACATTACCTTGATCCCTTCTTATTTCTATATTGGACGGAGCAAGTCAATGTGCTGACCTACTTCATACTTTCAAGGTTATCTGCTATCTGGTTATAAGACGGGTGGGGTTATCCAAAACATTCAGTGAACAAGATACCAAAACAGACTACGATGCACAACAGACGTCCAGAGCCAATATATAAGGAAAAGTCCTTTGGGCCATGTGAGCAAAAAATGAGATAATTTTACCTACCTGCCCTTTTTGTTTCGCACAGTGGCAAGATACATGCAAGCATATTGTTTGTCCTTACGAGTTCTTAATATTATGTCCTTCATTCATAAGAAGAAAACATGTTGACAAAGTGAATATACATTGCTTGGATGTACTACAAACACGTACAAGACAACAGATCTAGCAAAATCCCCACACTAAGCTGACCTATCTTTGCCATTTGTTTTTCTAAGTTTTTCTAAAATGCCACAGTATAACTTGACATATAAAAAAAATATTAGTTAAACTCTCACAAGTATCCTGGCCACAACATAATGCACTCAAATCAGTCTAGTCATAATGAAACCAACAACAGTAAAATAATATTTTAGCACATTTCAAAGCAATTACTGAATAAACAAGTGTTCTAAACTAAATGGTTTAATAGGTTTTCTAATAGTTATATTATATCTGCATGGCACATTTTCAAGGAGAAACACTAATAATCGTTTTAACAATTTATTGTACTGAAATACAAATTATACAGTAAACAACATTAACAAACAAGTATTTTCTACATCCACACATTATATATCATAGTCAGAATATCCCAGGTGTCCACAGACAATATGGCAGACACCTAATAATATATCCCAGGTGCCAACAGCCAATATGGCAGACACCTAATAATATATCCCAGGTGTCCACAGCCAATATAGAAGGCACCTAATAATATATCCCAGGTGTCGCAATTCAGTATGGCAGACACCTACACTCCCTAACAATATATCCCAGGTGTCCACAGCCAATATGGCAGACACCTTATAATATATCCCATAATGCTACAGTCAATATGACAGACATCAAACAAAGTAATAATCTACAATCACATTAAATATATATCACAGTTTGTATTTGGCTAAATAATACAGAAAGACAAGTTAAATAGTTTGTTATAACACCTAGTGAAATAACCCATTTGTACACATTCAAAGAAGCATCAAATGGAAACAATGTTCAGATTAATTTATATATAGAATAAAAATAATAAGCTATCTATTACATATAGATGAAAATAAAGAATAATAAAAATATGGCTCTTAACAATAATTGAGCAAAGCAAAGCTAATCATATGCTGTTAAAAATAAGTCATGAATATATATCTCAACTACCTTGTTTTAAGCTAGAAGTTGTGTGCAAAATTCGACTATCTCTTACGTATCGAGTTGAGGGTGTGATTTCATTTCTCTATTATGAGTTAATAAATGGAATAAATATTCAACAGTAGATCAATTTTTTATTATAATAGGTAATCTTAACATTCCTATTTTTTACCTAATCATAAACCTATAACTAGTTTCTTTCTACTTTCTACACTATTGCTTATGTGTTAAGGTGGTACCTAACACTACAGGGAGATAACTCTGTAAAATCATCTAAACGTTTTAATTACGTTGTGTTATTAAAGGAATATTAAGCTTCTCAATGATCAAAATAAGTGTTTGTCAAAATGCTATTTAACCAGTGTAATTTTTCTGATATGGTTCAAATTTTTAGAAATTTTTTATATTTTTGTAAAATGGTCAAAGTAAATACTTTGTCAAAATTTTAAGAAAATTAAACGAGCCAAATTAATTTTAGTTAAAGTGTTGGGTACCACCTTAAAACATTATATTCTATCTAAAAAAAACATAGACTAGAAATTTTAAAAGCTAAAAGAATTTTGAGGTGAATCAAACTACATTCTAAATACATATATATTGTGCTTATTTCTGTAAAAGGCATATTTTTTGTGAATTCCTTAGAATATAATTTTAACATAAAACGTGACTTTTGTATATAAAATAGCTTCATTAGGTGATTTTCTTATTTCAAAACTTCATGAATCTATTCATATAATATATTATATATTATTGATAATTTTTTTTTATGTATTTTCTGTTCATAAACATGTAATTAAATTTAAAAAAAAACAGAAATGTATTCTGCATGAATGTATCAGGTGTCTTTAGGACAAATGAAGCTCAAATTACAGAATTACATTATCATGTTTAAGGATTTGTGAAATCTGGGTTGAAATCTGTATTTCGCACACATTTAAAAATCTTCTTATTATAATGAGCATGTCTACTGAGTGTTCTGTCAATGTTACCATAACTTCATAATAAATAGTTATCAAAGGTACCAGGATATAATTTAGTATGTCAGACGCACGTACACTGACAAAATTATTTATGCTAGACTTTATCTACATTAAAATTTATTAGTTTACTGGCATAAAGAAGGAAGCTCTGACTGGAAAAAATAATGCTTATAAACTATGGTAGGCTATGGATTAAAATTGGCTACCACAATAAATAAAATTGTACATTAATGAACAAAAAATAGTGGTGGTACATTGAAGGGATACAGTTAAAAAATGATACTTTTATAAACATCTTAATAAACCTGTGAAACATCTCTAATGCTACAGAAACTATTCCACACTACTTTCTAATGTCAATACCACATCTCCGTATCAAATTGAGCTGCATTTTTAATTTATAAGATAAAATGAGAAGCAAATGCAGACCTAATTGAGGTAACATTATTCATATGCTGAAAAAGCACCCATTATGACATTTCATGGTTCAAAATATTGGTGTTATGATTTTACAACTTTTTTTTATATTTTGAAACACCTAGGATTTATTCTAATCTATAAATTGACCACGTTTCCCTAACTTTCTGAATACTTTCAAGAAGTTGCATCTAAATACACTTCTTCACATACCCTCCCCCCCCAAAAAAAAAAACTTTAAAAAAATCTAATTTTCAATGTAAGTACTTTAAAATACTACTTAAATTAATGCTATGAGATGCAACCCAATGAAGATAATACTTTTAGGCTGGGATAAAGTTTTAAATTGGAACTTAACAAATACCAGTGTAAAAATGAAATTTTATAAATATTTACGAATCCACAGTATTTTCAAGACTTTTTTTCATTTCTGCTTCATACAAAATAAAGTACCACATAGTTTATTCCACTTCTTCTTTCTTCAATATATATCACTCGCAAAAAAGTTACATTTTACTAAAAATGAAATGCAATAATTGGAATAAAAATTGACATGTAATATGCAAAAACATTTTCATTGAATGGAAATATTCAACACTGTCTTAATAAATAAACTGAACTTTAATGGAACTTTGGATTGATAATTGTACAACAAAAGCATTAATATTGTTGATCTAAGAATGTTTATTCAAATTTGTCAAGTCTTCTAGAATTTTCTGATTTCTTTATGTCAATTTTTACTTCACAAAAGCAGACTATTCTGGACATTTATCAATTCTACATTTGACTTGATCCTGTGCGATTGTATGCCGACCCCAGGCTTCTTGACTGAGATGGGTTTTTCTAAGTCCAGTGGAGTGAGAATGGACTACATTGTAGGTAATAAGCTGTTAGAATGGACTAAGTAATAAACTAGAGGCTCTAAAGAGCCTGTGTCGCTCACCTTGGTTTATGTGAATATTAAACAATGGACAAAGATGGATTCATGACAAAATTGTGTTTTGGTGATGGTGATGTGTTTGTAGATCTTACTTCACTAAACATTCTTGCTGCTTACAATTATCTCTATCTATAACAGTACTTTCTGTGGAAAATGTTATTGAAAATCTTAAATTGTTAAAAATTGACTATGAAGGGCAATAACTCCTTAGGGGGTCAATTGACTATTTTGGTCATACTGACTTATTTTTAGTTCTTACTTTGCTGTACATTATTGCTGTTTACAGTTTATCTCTATCTATAATAATATTCAAGATAATAACAAAAAAACAGCAAAATTTCCTCAAAATAACCAATTCAGGGGCAGCAACCTAACAACCGATTATCAAATTCATCTGAAAATTCATGGGCAGATAGATCGTGACCTGATCAACAATTTTACTTCCTGTCAGATTTGCTCTTAATGCTTTGGTTTTTGAGTTATAAGCCAAAAACTGCATTTTACCCCCATGTTCTATTTTTAGCCATGGTGGCCATCTTGGTTTGTTGGCCGAGTCACTGGACAGATTTTGTTAACTAGATACCCCAATGATGATTATGGCTAAGTTTGGTTAAATTTAGCCCTGTAGTTTCAGAGGAGAAGATTTTTCTAAAAGATTACTAAGATTTATGAAAAATGGTTAAAAATTGACTATAAAGGGCAATAACTCCTAAAGTGGTCAACTGACCATTTTGGTCATGCTGACTTATTTGTAGATCTTACTTTGCTGAACATTATTGCTGTTTACAGTTTATCTCTATCTATAATAATATTCAAGATAATAACCAAAAACAGCAAAATTTTCTAAAAATTACCATTTCAGGGGCAGCAACCCAACAACGGGTTGTCCGATTCATCTGAAAATTTCAGGGCAGATAGATCTTGACCTGATGAACAATTTTACCCCATGTCAGATTTGCTCTAAATGCTTTGGTTTTTGAGTTATAAGCCAAAAACTGCATTTTACCCCTATGTTCTATTTTTAGCCATGGCGGCCATCTTGGTTGGTTGGCCGGGTCACCGGACACATTTTTTAAACTAGATACCCCAATGATGATTGTGGCCAAGTTTGGTTAAATTTGGCCCTGTAGTTTCAGAGGAGAAGATTTTTCTAAAAGATTACTAAGATTTATGAAAAATGGTTAAAAATTGACTATAAAGGGCAATAACTCCTAAAGTGGTCAACTGACCATTTTGGTCATGTTGACTTATTTGTAAATCTTACTTTGCTGAACATTATTGCTGTTTACAGTTTATCTCTATCTATAATAATATTCAAGATAATAACTAAAAACAGTAAAATTTCCTTAAAATTACCAATTCAGGGGCAGCAACCCAACAACGGGTTGTCCGATTCATCTGAAAATTTCAGGGCAGATAGATCTTGACCTGATGAACAATTTTACCCCATGTCAGATTTGCTCTAAATGCTTTGGTTTTTGAGTTATAAGCCAAAAACTGCATTTTACCCCTATGTTCTATTTTTAGCCATGGCGGCCATCTTGGTTGGTTGGCCGGGTCACCGGACACATTTTTTAAACTAGATACCCCAATGATGATTGTGGCCAAGTTTGGTTTAATTTGGCCCAGTAGTTTCAGAGGAGAAGATTTTTCTAAAAGATAACTAAGATTTACGAAAAATGGTTAAAAATGGACTATAAAGGGCAATAACTCCTAAAGGGGTCAACTGACCATTTGGGTCATGTTGACTTATTTGTAAATCTTACTTTGCTGAACATTATTGCTGTTTACAGTTTATCTCTATCTATAATAATATTCAAGATAATAACTAAAAACAGTAAAATTTCCTTAAAATTACCAATTCAGGGGCAGCAACCCAACAACGGGTTGTCCGATTCATCTGAAAATTTCAGGGCAGATAGATCTTGACCTGATGAACAATTTTACCCCATGTCAGATTTGCTCTAAATGCTTTGGTTTTTGAGTTATAAGCCAAAAACTGCATTTTACCCCTATGTTCTATTTTTAGCCATGGCGGCCATCTTGGTTGGTTGACCGGGTCACCAGACACATTTTTTAAACTAGATACCCCAATGATGATTGTGGCCAAGTTTGGTTAAATTTGGCCCAGTAGTTTCAGAGGAGAAGATTTTTGTAAAAGTTAACGACGCCGGACGACGGACGACAGACGACGGACGACGGACGCCGGACGCCAAGTGCTGAGAAAAGCTCACTTGGCCCTTTGGGCCAGGTGAGCTAAAAACTTAAATAATTGATATTGCCTAAGGAAAAATAACTATAAAATATAATCTATGATCTTTCAAACAAAAGGAAGTTTCTCTTCTACATGTCATCTCATGGCTATCACCCTGCAATGTGATTGAGGCAGAGAAAGCCCTCTTAGTTTTCAAAAACATATAAAATTTATTTTAACCAATGTCTGACTGACCTAAGAAATAACTTCTGAGATTACAAATTGTCATATAAATATCAGAACTACAAGACATTAAAATCGTATCAACTGCCTCTGTCAAAAAAGTCCTTATGTTTCCGATGTGGTATGACTTCTACGTGTGTCTCACCTGACTGTTTACTTTGTCTATGAGGTACAACCTCTATTTGGGAATCGTTGGACTGTTTACTTTGTCCCACAGATGTAAATTTCAAGCTCGGAGCATCATAATTTGTTGTAGTTTTATAAACGTTCAACAATCTTACATTCTGATTTCCTGAGCTCGATGTAGATTTAACTACAGAATTTGTATGTGAAATTGAAGGCAGATTTGAGGTGTTGTTTAGTTTAGTTAGAGTGGTATAGGCTGCCATTGTTTCTGCTCGGTCTCGCTCGTGTTGGACACTGGTGTGACCGGAGACAACACTAGACATTGAGAAGGTTGTTATTGGCACAGAACGAGGTGCATTGGAGGAGTTAGCGGTAGAGGACACCCCAGAAGACAATGGTACGGCAGATGCCACTTTTGCTGGACTTGATAGTCCCATGGTCACAGTGCTTGATTTAACGTTGTCAACTTTAGCTAGTAATGATGGAAATTCTGACCTTGGCGGCGCTATGTTTGATTTTTCAGAGGATGTATCTGCTGATTTTGTAGCGGTTTCATTTGAGCTTGCAATACTTGCATTCACAGCACTTTTATCATTCAAAGGAGACAAAACACTGACATTACGTTTATCCGACTTAACATTAGCTGCAGATCCAGCAGTAGATGTATTGGTCCCAGTCGTAGTAGATGCAGTACTTGTAGTACCTACTTGAGCTAAAATTGATTTAATTTGATCCAGATTTGGTGCTGTACTTACAGGTTGAATAACAGGTTTGGGTGCTTGAAGTGTCAAAACACCATCACTATTTAAAGTCCACACACTCTTTGGCTCTTTACTCCCGTCTGAGTCATTGACTTGATTCCCATTTTTAGCACCAATCGCCTCAGCAGACGACACATGAGTCATTTTTAATGGCACTGTTTTAGGCTCAGCCAGAGGCTGTTCAGAGGTCATCCCCTTCGAAGAATTTTCTACAGATTTTGATACAGCATTGCTTGAAGAGTCCTCCGATTTTTTACCACTTGTTGATGCTAAAGGTGTGCTACTTACAGACAATCTATGTCCAGACCGACTGGTCTCGTTAGCATGACGATTAGTTTTAGATGTGGCAGTGGTAGCACTTGAAGCAGTGACCTTTAACCTTTCATTTGTCACTGGGGACACACTTCTTGTTGCCCGAGGGGGGATTGTGTTTGCTCTTGTTCCACAATACAAAACAGAAAAATTCTTCAATGTGTTAAGTGGCAGTAACGGTTGGTTTTTCTTTGTTTTCTCAAAACATTCTATTGCAAGATCTGAAAAAATAAAATAGCTACAAATAAATAACATAAATAATTTGTTTAAGCAAATTTAAATCTCATCAGGCATTTCTATAAGAGACAGTATCTTGTTCTTTTATCCTTTTAAAGGTGGTAAGTTATGAATAAAATGGTTCACTGAGTGTGCAGCTGGCTACGACCGCAGAGATCAAACCCTAAGCAGTTTGGGCAAAAAATGGACACATTATTCACGCTTGATACAGGCCTGAATTTGGATTGTAATTAAATATTTGACACATAGTATGTTTCTGACACAGAACTGTAATAACAAAGAATTAAAAATTGGTTATAATATATGAATTTATAATCATTATTTTGCTTTTGTGCAATACAATATGCTGTTGCAAATTGACCCCCCCCCCCTTTCCCCCCTACAAAAAATCTCTCTGTTTTTTATGTTGCTTTTATTCAATACACTATGCGTTTGCATATTGACCCCCCCTTTTTTTTTTGGCAAAAAAAAAAAAATTTGAAGAAACAAGTGAAACTGCGAGCTACTGCTCACTGATGATACCCCCGCCCCAAGTGGATAATATTAATTGTGTAAAAATATGCAAGTGTTCGGTAAACAGGAAGTTGTCAAGTGATGAATCTGAAAACGCATCACACGGTATAGCTGACTTATATTAACCCTTAAACCAAATTTCAGAAATCCTTGTATTGTAGTTCCTGAGAAAAATGTGACGAAAAATTTTCAACTTGGCTATCATGTGTAAAATCAAACAAGTGTTCGGTAAACAGGAAGTTGTCGAGTGATGAATCTGAAAACACATCACACGGTATAGCTGACTTATATCAAGCCTGAAACAAAATTTCAGAAATCCTGGTAGTGTAGTTCCTGAGAAAAATGTGACGAAAAATATTCATGGGATGGACGGTCTGACAGACTGACGGACCGATGGACTGATGGACTGATGGACTGACGAAAGAACAGACAGAGGTAAAAAAGTATACCCCCTTTTTTTTCAAAGCAGGGGTATAATTAGGGGACCCAATTCCATTCAATTCGATTCACATTTAGCTAATTTTATCTGCTGGAAGAGTGCTTTTCCTCATAAAAATCTGCAGTTTTCACAATTATAGCGCTTTCTCATTTATTTATTTTCCACACCATACCTATCATGCCTATGATACCTCAATATGATTTGTAATTATTCAAACTACTCTTCCAATCTTTCCTAGAGTGATTTCCATCACTTTGATTTTTGTCCCCTAATTCCTAAACAGTTGGAACCATAACCCTAAAAATCAATCCCAACCTTCTATTTGTGGTTATAAACCTTGTGTTAAAATTTTATTGATTTCTATTAACTTATACTAAAGTGATTATTGGGAAACCATTTGTTTTTGGACAACTCTAACGACGACAACGTGATTCTGATACACGACCAAAAAATTTGTTTAAAAACCAAACAGATAAATCTTTTGTACATCTTTATATATGTGTGTAGTAAGTTTCTAAGCATTTTTCCCCAGAAAACGCATAATTTCATAAGTACAACAGCAAAATTAAGTCATTCACTCTATATACTTTTCCCTACTGTGATTCATTTATTTTCGTTAGTACCAATTTTCTTGGAAAGATGAAATTTGACACTTTCATGGATAATTAATTTCCTGTTCTTGCCAAAGTCTACATACAAGCCAATGCACAACATAGTTAACCTGCACCCTCATTATCCACGAAAAATTGGCATTCAACGAAAATATTAATGAATCCACACTATTTTGTTTTGGTCAAGAAATAACTCATAACAAGCCACCGCTTTTTTTGGTTAATAAAACTACCATTTACCACACTTTTGCTTAAGATAAACGACATATCATTTGTTTTTTCGTAATTCTTTTTATCTACTAGTCGTCCCTCCCCCCTTTTTTCTTATTTTGACACACTGTACTTACACAAAGACTCCTCTACTACTCCCGGTACAACCTCCTTCTGGGCACCACATGTCACAGCTAAGGAGGGATTCACATTTATTTCAATTAACCAGACCTACAATAAATTAATTTACAATTTTATTTGATTTCGATTTTCAGAGTTCGAATCAAAGCTCAAAAAGCTTTTTAAACAAGAGAAACATGACAAAAGATAGCTTCAGGTTTAGGGAACATTCATTAATTTCGAAATAATTATCATAAAGTTGACCTCTAAAAGTATGGAGAGCCATTGAAGCCAAATAACGGTGGTTTGGCTAAGCCCGTCATTTATCGGTCACAGCATGGTAAGGGTTAATAAAGATTCTAAATAGTAAACAGGTGATAAAAGTGTTGAAATGCAAGATGATAAAAGGCTTTTACTCTTCTTGTTTTTTCAATAAATGACATTTAAGTGAGGTTTTAATTGCTCACATCCTTAACTAAATATCTCTGTCTAAAGTCAGAAGCCTAAAATTCAGTGGTTGTTTTTGGTTGACAACTGCCATATTCTTTTTTTCTGTTTATAGTTTCAGCTGGTTTTTCTTCATTGAATTGTTTGATATTGTTTATAACAGGTTTTTTACAGCTTACAATAGGGTATGGCTTTTGTTCAATACTGAAGGCTGTATAGTGAGTGACCTATAGCTAATTGCATATTTTCTTTTATGTCACATGTTTGGTCAATTATTGTACACCAACTTAGTTTTATGTCTAGCTCTTTCTAACCTACTTCACAGCTATTTGTTTCAAGATTCTTCTAAATTTTATGAAGTATCTATATAGGGAAAGGTCCAATTGTTGTATATTCACAACATTTTTTCCCCTAATAGTACAGGAAAGTCAAAAACAAAAATCCCATGTCAAAATTCAATAATTTACAGTGTGTGTATACCGTTGTGTAGCTACTTTCTCATTCCCCATATATCTGTGCCCACCATAAAATCCAGGCAAAACAGATCAAAATATCCAATTTCTGGACTGTGAACTATATGTTATTTGTTTCATTGGCAACTTCTTAAAATTTTATTATTGATCAAAGCCTTTAATTTTCTAGTTAAATTTGTTTCACTGTGTTATATTGGAATATTACTATGGCCTTTTTTGGCAAAACCTTTTGGAATTTATGGTTCTAAATGCATTTTAAGGATGTACTTTGGTCAGTTTTAGAATTTTTGTCAGATATACAGACTCCTTAGTTTTTTTTTCCTACGATACAGGGTAAACTATATTGCCCCATAACACACATTTTTGATTTCATATAAGACACCAATTGTCATAAAAAGGTGAGTTACTAATATTTAAGTAGATTCTAGTTTTCTTTTCTTTCAATTTGAGAACCGAAAAATACCAATGCAAATATAAGGTAAAAGTCTGAGTCAGCATTTTCCTACCATATATAAAAATTAAATATTTTCCATAACCTATCAATTTTTTTAGCTTATTTTGTTCCTAAACTAACGCTCTTCTAACTTATTGTATCAATTTTCAACTCCAATTCTAGATTCTATTTTTTTTTTTAATTTCACCTAAGAGCATCCTTAACTTCATACTTCTTTTTTTTTTTTAACATTTTCTAAAACACACCTTACTGATAAATCTTTTGAAAAGGAAATGCACATCTGGCATACAAAAATTCTCTTTCATACCTTGAGGTCGGCATCCACCATAAAATCCAGGCCAAACAGATCAAAGTATCCAATTCTCTGGTTTAATTTATGTTTCACACTGTTAAAACAATGAATCATTATCTTCTGCATTTGTTTCTGAAAAAAATATTCCAAATAAATTATAAAAAGGTTGAATGACTCTGTTAATTGGAGGTAGCTCTATATAGGACAGATCTACTAAAAGACAAGACAAGATGGCTTCTTTGTGAGAGGTTTAGATAGCTATCAAACCAGGTTTAATAAACCATTTTTCTACACCAGGAAATGTCTATACCAAGTCAGGAACAAATAGTTTGATGTGTTTCAGCTTTTATATTTGCCATTTGATAAGCAACTTTCTGATTTGAATTTTCCTTGAAGTTTGTAATTTTTGTTATTTTTTGTACATGCATGTTCAGGATCGGACTAAATAACATATTAATAAATATGCAAAGTGAAAATTTTGAATGAGCACGCCCACAAGGTAACAGTTGACATTAGGACAATCCTATTTGTTCTTATTCTGGGCCAATCAGTCTGTAAACTACATTTCTTCTTCCGCATGTTTCCTTTCACAATCTCTAATGTATTTAAACAAGAACATATGACACTTTGAAACACTCTCATGTTTATTGACACACAAGGATTTTAAAGATATTACGGTAATGGCACAAGCCTTTTCATTTTAGTTATATTTAAATTTCCAACATTTTTATATTCTTTTTAATTTACACTCAGTCATGCAATAGGGTAACAGAGTTAACATGCTTCAGCACTATATGAAGCTTTTTTTTAATTGTTTTATTGGGGAGCAGGAATTGCCAAATCTTCAGGAGCATCTTTGTTGCCTTTTCATGTTGTTTTGTTCAGCTTGTTTGTCTTTTAGTTCTTAATTTTGCCCTTTGTAACTTCATCCTTTTTATTGTAAATAATCATAAAAAGATGATTAACCAACCGTAAGGATATTTTTAACCCAGTCTGGTTCCACACCAGATTTTGCAGCTATTTTCTCGTTGAAATAATCATTGAACTTTTCCATTGACCAGACTGTATCTTCTTTGATATCCTTAAAGTTTGGATCCTTCTTCTGAACAAACTGTAAAAAAAATTAGGATAAACTGTATGTAATCTTCCTTTGAAGGGTGAGGGATCTGCAGGCCTTGAAGGCATAAAACTTTGCTCAGTGCTTGGAGCACAAAAATCATGCTCGAAACATGAAATCCAGCAATTTGATTGGTTGATTTTCGAGTCTGAGTACAAAAATCATGCTCAAAAGTTTTATGACCGTGAGGCCTGGGATGAAGACTGTAGGAGTTGATTACCAAATATGTTACTAGTTAAGTGATAATGGACGTCATATTAAACTCCAAATTATACATGCATGAAACTAAATTTAAAAATCATACAAGACTAACAAAGGCCAGAGGCTCATGACTTAATTGGGACAGTCGCAAAAATGCTGCATCGTTAAACATTTTTTTTTGAGATCTCAACCCTCCCCCTATACTGTTACCTCTATAGCCAATGTAGATAAAACTATATATTATAACAGAGATAGTTACCTGATTTGTGAGATGAATGCTCAGATTGTGGTCCTCCCTACAAGGAGACAGAAAGGGGATATAACTTACTATAACAGAGATAATTACCTGATTTGTGAGATGAATGCTCAGGTTTGAGTCATCATTGTCGTATTTGGCACAACAAAGTCGCACATATCCTTTGTGGTACAAGACTAAGAATGGTACTGTGGATGCAATCAACATATAGGCTCTGACATCAAACTTCCTAGCAGCTAGTAACAATGGGTTCATAATGTACCTGGAAGAGAGAAGAATTAATCATTGATTGCTGAATGTCCAGTGACAAATATGTCATGTATGTTCAGCAGAATGTCCAGTGACAAATATGTCGTGTATGTTCAGCAGAATGTCCAGTGACAAATATGTCCTGAATGTTCAGTGGATAAACTCTTATCCCCAAATGTCTACTGAATTAAGACTTGTTACTGGTTTCGTACAAACATGAACAACATGACAGGTGCCACATGTGGAGCAGGATCTGCTTACCCTTCCAGAGCACCTGAGATCACCCCTAAATTTTAGTTAGGTTTGTGTTGCTTGGTCTTTAGTTTTATATGTTGTGCTTTGTGTAATGTTGGTTGTCTCTTGCTTTTTTCGTCATGTTTATTTTCTTCTTATGATCTTGAATGTCCCTTCCGTATCTTTCACCTCCTTTTACAACAAGAATATAAGTCCATATGACATCATGATTGCAGCATCCCTTTCCTGTCCATCAAAGAATTTGAGCAAACACATCATCTGTTTTAAATTAGTCAAACTTTTATATTTCATTTTTTTTGTTATGATTTATTCATTCTCGAGAAAACTTTTTTTACTATATTCTTTAATTCTTGTCTAATAGATATAGGAAGAAGTGGTACAAGTGCCTATGAGACAACTCTCCATCAAATAACAATCTATAAAAGTAAACCAGTTAAGGTCAAGGTACGGCCTTAAACATGGAGCCTTGGCTCACACTCAACAGCAAGCTATACAGGGCCTCAAAAATTACAAGTGTAAAACCATTCAAAACGGGAAAAACTGTTTGTTAACTGAAACCACCCAAATTACAACTTGGTCTGCCTTTTGTGGATATAAACACTGTGTGTAAGTTTCAAACATTTGGTTGAGGCAGACTAAAGGTGGATAATGGAAACCAATTTCCAAAACATACATACAGATGTACACAGGTAAATTTAAATGCCTGCCTCGATATGACAAGGACATGAAAATATCAAGATTTCATTGAAGTTATTACATACCTGCCAACTGTCACTATTTGCAGGGGATATCTTCCCACATGGAGGCTCCCAAATGGAAATTGAAAAAGCAATTTTGTTCACAATTTTAAACAAAATAACTGATTTTACAAAAGCTTAAGGATTGTGAAAGTATGAAGATGCCAAAAAACATCATTACAAAACATTTGAAGGCCCCCTTCAAAGTTTTGTTGAACTATGAGAGTTATCATGCACCTAAACCCCCCATGGGCTGTTATAGGCAGGTATAGGAGTATAACATTAATGAGTTATGTACCTTTGAACAATCCTACTCATGAGAGGTTTAGTAGAGCGTGACAATTGTTCCTTTTTCTGCTCCCTTTCTTCCAATGTTTTATTGATTTCATCACGAGATCGGATAATGAAGATTCCCTTCCCTTGGTTCAAACCTGTAGGCTTACAGATCCACATTTCTCCATCTGAAAAAATTATAAATAATAATACTGAAAATTTAGAAATTATTGTGTGCATTTATTATTGCAATTTTGTCAATTAAGACTAAAATGCGATTTATTTTTTTGTGATATTGAAAAAAAACAACCTTACAAGTCATATAAAAAATTTCAAAATGCGAGTTTAAATTATTGCAATATTTACCCTATCGCATTTTTCGCAACAACAAAAATATCGCAATAATTTCTGAATTGACATTAGTTATTAATTTTTGCTGTAATTACAAACTTTTGGATGCTAGATTGCATATTTCCTCAAGCTTTTATGTCTGAAAGTCACAAAAACATGGTATTTTGACAATCCACAATATCTTAAATTTAAAGCCTAACACTGTACTTTAATGAAGCGATTTTCAACCAAGAAGTAAGACTTTTGAAATATTCTATTTACTGTAAGAACCAAATTAATACAATGACCAATAAAATTGTAATTTTATGATAAAGTTTAAAATGCAAGGCCATATTTGGCCTAAAATTCATTTCCTTTTACAAAAGACAAAAAAATTATAATATAACTAGGTCTAATTTAAGGTTTTTTTGTGTACTCAGGCAAGCCAGACAAGTCGACTGAAAAATCTACTGGTCCGGCTTCACATCAACTGGTCCTGCAAAAATAATATTGATTTGACAAATACTAATATAAATGATAGATGTTCACTTTAATTCCTTGGGTGCTTTCCTCCCTTTAATTCTCATAGATTTTTTGTGCTGTTCTGATTGTTCATCAGCATAACTTAAAATCTGAAGATCCCATTACAAAAATACATTTCTTATCTAGGTCTCACTGCAATTTTTTCACATGTAATATGGATTCACTCAAGGTCATTAGATTATGGATCCACTCAAGGTCAGGCCATAATAAATAATAGGTTTGTTTGCCCAAACGCTACCTACCCAGAAAAAAGCTGCCTACTCAAATTCTTTTATTGTCCTGATTTGAAGAAGTTTTTTTTTAAACCAAATAGGCATGAAGACTAATAAACACCTGATTCTTTAATTTCTTTTTTGAAAAAAAAAGAAAATGCCTACCTACCTACCCACTGTCTCAACCTTTGGGTAGGGTTTGGGCAAACCAAAATATTTTTAAGGCCACTTTTTTTTTATTAGTTGGTTTACGGGATTCTTCTTCAAAAAGGAAGGGTAGGAGGTCGAAAAAAAAAATAATGAAAAATAATGAAAAAATATAGGGTAGGAGGTCGAAAAAAAAATAAAAATAAAAATTGGAATTAATGCTGGTTTTTTTTTTTACCAAAAATGGAGAGAAACAACAAACAATGACATTACTCTATATAATAGTGTATTATACTAACAATGTATGCAGATCGTTTCATAATTTGGTATTAATTCTTGCTGTTTTATTTTAAATTAAATGTGTTACAAGGAGTCAAATGTCAATGTAGATTGATGAAAGAAGATATATATATTAAATGTCCCTGATGAAAGGGAAGTGTCTTTTCCAATTGCATTTCTCTTTGTTCTGTGTATTTATTTATCAAATTTAGATCGGGGAGTGACACAATTCCTCATAACACAATACAATTTTATTGAGGAAATACCATATGCGCTCTGCAGGTCATATGCCTTCATATGTGGTACATGAAAACATGTCCTTTTTAGGCTTTTTATGCTATTTTACACTGCTATAAGTATTAGCTTATATCTCGAAGTGTCCTGTGATTGTCCCTTTTTATAAATGTTGAAGTGATTTTAATTGTCCTGCATTCTATGACAGTAATACATGTTCTGATTTTGTGTTGGGATATTGTTCACCATACCCCATCTCTGTTCCATTAATTCTTAATGGGTACCGTGGGAAGGTATTTATATAATAAGGCCAATTAATGACACCCATCCCTGGCAGCAAGTTAAAAGATCCTTCCCTTTAGTGACGTCTGGCAAGGCTATTTAAAAACAAATCTGGGATGCCAGGAAGCCTTGCCAGACATCATAATTATTTGGACTAGTACCTGTAATGGAACTAAAACAGCCCCTTTCAACGGGTCTCAGACTTTCTGATCAACACTTGAACCAAAGTTGACCCGCCGTCAACCTCACTGACTGTCTGAAACAGGGATTCAAACACGGGCACTTGTTTCTATCCATAGGAAGGTCGACTATCCATACAAATAGAACTTCTAGAAACAAGTGCCTGTGGGTTCAAACTAGCGATGGTCCGACCTTTTAAACCAAAATACCCAAACGATCTCAAAAATAATTTTCATTTTTATTATTCATGTCAGACTGCGATGTTCAATTTGTTCAACCGCTAGATTTACACCGAAAATCTCCAACAATTAATGGGTAAATCTAAGTACGTAGTCTTTAGTCTTTACAAGTACCAACTTCCAAGCAAGGACCGAAGCTCATAAACTCGGCAATCAATAGGGTGTGAAACGCAGGACTTCAGGAATGTTTGGAGAGCCGACAACCTTGCTTCGGAAGTTGTACAAGTACGTATCTGGTCCTCCATTTTCAACTGGTTCCTTTTCACCGCATTAGATCATGATGAAACGTTGACTGAACAGGGAACTGCCTTTCAACTGGTTCCTTTTCACCACATTAGATCATGATGAAACGTTGACTGAACAGGGAACTGTCAACGTATATTTGTTCCACCTAATAAAAGTTCCAATGGAAAATTTGTTATAAACAATGTCATAATATCTGTTCCTGTTGGAACAAATATTCTATACCATTTATTCCGTTGGGAACATTTAGTGTAATATTTATTCCAGTGGAAATAATATTCCAGAATATTGTTTCCATTTGGAACTTATATTATGAAAGAACTTCTATTCCGTGACAGAACCGCACGGGATTTTCGAATCCACTCCGAGGGTATTCCGACTGGAAGAAGAAAGACCGATCTTTTTTTTATCATGTTTTTATTTTCATTTGTACTTCTTCAAACAGAAAAGGGTCGGCGGAATTAAAAAAAATCTTCAAAATCGTTTTTATTTTTATTTCAATATCGTGAAATACAGGGTCGGCGGATCCGTAAACCAACTAATAAAAAAAAAGTGGCCTAAGTGTGGCCTCATTAAATGTCCTCAATACACTACCAATAGACAACTTTCGAGTTCGGTGCATTTCCGTCAAAAACTCTGGTTTTAGTGAACGTCATTTGTGCATTTAGGGGCGTCGTCACTTCCATTCCAATGTTGAGCGAGTGGTTGGAAAACTATAATTCTATATTGTACGAATTATTCGGCAAATTGAATTCTCAAAATTGACAATCAGCATTGCTGTCATTAGGGAATTGTCATAATGTACCTACAAAACAACCATTATTTCTAGTTTATCCTGCACAATGACGATCACTAAGACGCTTGATGAACGTAAATAGTGCAGGGATACAGGCGATTCCCTCTATCTGGTAAATGACGTCATAAAGGCGCGTATAATTGACGAGTTTTTGCCGGTGACGGATGAACTCGAAAGTGGTCTATTAACCATAAATTTGTATTTTTACCTTGATAAACTTCCAGAAATATATCTTTATTATTCTTTTCATCAAGTCTGTAAGTCTCTGGGAAGAAATCATTAAATTTCAATCTGGGTGGTCTCCCCTTAGTTGACAAGGTAACACGTTCATATTCCTGTAAACTGTTCAGTAGACCTAGCTTGTTGGTCAACAGCTGACCATTAGGGATATGGTTGACTAACTGGTCACCTGAAAATAAAAATATGAAAAATATCTCCATGATGTAGTCTTGTTTTTTTTGTAAGGTGAAATAAAAAATGTTCATATAATACATTTTCATTACAAATATTATTTAAAAGCGATGATACTGAAAATAATGATATAATAGGTTATAAAAGATTTAAGAAAACATTAGAAATTATTATCCTGTATACTGTACACTGTAAACAAACATTTTTTTTGTGTATACTTTTATTATAATCTACTTAGTAATTATTCTTTTTCAATATTTTAAAATTTGTTATTAATGTCACATTATATATAATGGAAGCTTTGTTTTGTGAAATTTTCAACTGAAAAGTTGCTTGAATAAATCACTTGCTAAAATCTTCTTTTATATAAATATATATACTTACAAAATTATAAAATAAATTTATAAACAACACTAAATGTTAGAAAACACATGAAAATAGATCACCCTGAAATATGCTAGCAGAGGCAAAACAAAACTAGAGGCTCCTGTGTTGCTCACCTTGGTCTATGTGAATATTCAACAAAAGAAGCAGATGGATTCATGACAAAATTGTGTTTTGGTGATGGTGATGTGTTTGTACATCTTACTTTACTAAACAGTCTTGCTGCTTACAATTATCTCTATCTATAATGAACTTGGCCCAGTAGTTTCATTGGAAAATGTTAATAAAAAATTTTAGCCAAATTTCAGGGCAGATAGATCTTGACCTGATAAACAATTTTACCCCTTGTCAGATTTGCTCTAAATGCTTTGGTTTTTGAGTTATAAGCCAAAAACTGCATTTTACCCCCTATGTTCTATTTTTAGCCGTGGCGGCCATCTTGATTTGATGGCCGGGTCACCGGACAAATTTTTTAAAACTAAATACCCCAAAGATGATTTTGGCCTAGTTTGGTTAAATTTGGCCAAGAAGTTTCAGAGGAGAAGATTTTTGTAAAAGATAACTTAGATTTACGAAAAATGGTTAAAAATTGACTATAAAGGGAAATAACTCCTAAAGGGGTCAAGTGAACACTTTGGTCACGCTGACTTATTTGTAAATCTTACTTTGCTGAACATTATTGCTGTTTACAGTTTATCTCTATCTATAATAATATTCAAGATAACCAAAATCAGCAAAATTTCCTTAAAATTACCAATTCAGGGGCAGCAGTTCCCAACATTGTCAGATTCATCTGAAAATTTCAGGGCAGACAGATCTTGTCCTGATAAACAATTGTACCCCTGTCAGATTTGCTCTAAATGCTTTGGTTTTTGAGTTATAAGCCAAAAACTACATGTTTTATTTCTAGCCGTGGTGGCCATCTCAGTTGGTTGGCAGGGTCACCGGACACATTTTTTAAACTACATACCCCAATGATGATTGTAGCCAAGTTTGGTTTAATTTGGTCCAGTAGTTTCAGAGAAGATTTTTGTAAAAGTTAAGGACGACGGACGCAAAGTGATGGGAAAAGCTCACTTGGCCCTTCGGGCCAGGTGAGCTAAACAGGACACAAGTGTTTGCAATACTAAGTTGACTTGCAGTCATCACAATTATAAGTCATAAGTTTACCGGTACTATTGACTTCTCAATATATAAATAAGGACTTATTACGCAGCGAAACTGTTGTTGAATAATATCTTTATAACTTAAGGAGTGATATCTACTGCATAATACTTTTTATAGAGATTTTAAGACCTTTTATAATGGTTGTAAAACTTTATACAATGACAGCAGCAATAAAATAAAGGTTGGCAAGAATGAAGTGGATTATGATGTCTATATGTTTAATGTTTGTAATTCATTAAAATTTATGCAAAATGCTTCTCAATTTCCTCATTTGGGACTTTTAATTTTAATTCAAACTCCTATAGTCTAATCTTTCCACTAAATTGGCTTCATACTTAAGTTACTGTTAACTATAAATAAGCAATTTTTGTTCATTTTTGTTCATGTTTTTGAATAGACACTGTAAGGGAGAATACTTGATTTTTTCTATTGAAAATTTGGTTAACGAAACTGTATCCATGTTTGCATGAGGAGATACTTCATTGGTTAACACTTTCAGTATGTATGTTAATCTAAACATTTACTTGTACTGAATTTGAAATTATTCACATGAAGTGTTAGCATGCATAAATAATTACAACAAACAGCAAAACTGCATTTAAATCCTTTTAACAGAAATATTGGTGTCAATACTAAATTCAAACATTAAACAGTATTAAATTTGAATTTTGAAGTTTTTACATGAATAATTAATTATAACAAACAGAAAAATGCATTTGTAACTAACACTTCATACAGAAAAGTGGCTGAATGGTAAATACAAACATTAACAGGCATTGAATCAGAAATTTGTAGATGATATGTGCTTACATGAATAAATAATTAAAACAATTTTCAATTCTAAATTTTACAGAACAGTGGTTGAATTGTAAATAGATAAATATCCATTGATCAATGTTTCGACACAATTTTAATATTTAAACAGTTATACAAAAGTATCGTATTTTGTTACTAACAGAATCAATAAAATTTATCGTGTTAACTCGAAACGTAAACTTCCTACTAAAATATGTCCAGAAAAGAGACGTTCCGAACTTCAACAAAACTTAGGAATATTAATGTGTATAATAAATCTCCAAAGGTCAACCAACTTGGAAAGAGTTCAAACATATGTGTACTCCAAACTAAATATAATCAATTTTAAAAGTGAAATAAATATTGATCAAGCCTGAATTTAGGTTTAAGTTTGTCAAAGGTCTTGTAAAAATAAATTCCGTTGATGAAAACGTCCACTGTTATTTGAAATTTCTATCATATTGTGACGATATTTCTGATTACTACTTTAATCATCTCGATATTTCTGATTACTACTTTAATCATCTAACTGTCTGACAATCGGCTATTGTAAATATTTAATTAGTCGAAACGATGACTTGAATACATTCCAACAAATATGAGGGTCTGAATGAGGAGAGAGGGGGGTCCTTCATTTCTGTATCTTTTATATTTTTTTAACATTATTCTTTGTATTTTACCTCTTTACTCTAAGGGCCCTCTTCATTTCTGTATCTTTTATATTTTTTACCATTTTTCTCTATTCTTTGTATTTCATCTCATTACTCTAAGGGGGGAGGGACCTTCATTTCTGTATCTTTTATATTTTTAACGTTATTCTCTATTGTTTGTATTTCATCTGATTACTGTCTATTCCTCATTTTTTGGGATCATTTTTAACTTTTCTTTATATTTGTTTACTTTTATTCTTTTTTCTGTAAACCCCCATCCATTTTTAACTTTTCTTTATATTTGTTTACTTTTATTCTTTTTTCTGTAAACCCCCATCCATTATTCTTAGTCTTTATATTTTAGCCCAATATTCTCTAATCTTTATATTTTTCTCTAATATATAACCCCCATCCACAACCTCAAATACGATATATATTGTGTGACTCTTATGTTATTTATTAACATAAGTTGTATCTGTTAATTTGTATAATACCATTACTATAATATTACAGCATGGTCCTAATGTTTGACAAAATACGATTTCATTAAAAAAAAATATTTGTGTATGAATTTACCCAATAGTCATTTGGAGATATTTCTATTTAGCATAACAAGTTTTACATTTCTTCAAACTGAGGCTCTATAATTCCATAAAAAATTCCAGTAGCAAAATTAATCGTCTGCTTTGAGAAGTCTGTGTTAACCAGATGCTTTAATAAGTCGGTGTTACCCAGATGCTTTAATTTCACTTGTTCTGTTGACGGATTAAGAATGTTTTCCCTTTCAAATCTTTATATGCACACATGTCATTTTTTCTTTTATTTTATGAAAACATCTAAAAACAAGAGGCTCTCAAGAGCCTGAATCGCTCACCTGAATTTTTTTGGTTTAATCTCTCATCAATGATTATTTGAGCTTTTCAATTTATTTAAATGTTCTTTGAATCGTCCTATTTTCTTCAAAAGCAAAAAAAAATCATTTTCTCCTATGTTCTATTTTAGCCATAGAAGCTATGTTTCTTGACATACAAGGAAATGAAATATAAAATTTATACTAGATACTCTGAAACTCTGAAACTCATTTAGCCTAAGTTTGGCTGAAATTGATACAGCAGTTTCATAAGAGAAGATTTTTTAAAGTAAGTCAACATGATGAACAAATTGTGAAAAAAGTCTTTAAAGGGCAATAACTCCTAAAGAGGTCAATTGACAATTTTGGTCAAATTGACTTATTTGTAGATCTTACTTTGCTGATCATATTTGCTGTTTACAGTTTATCTTTATCTATAATAATATTCAAGATAATGACCAAAAACTGCAAAATTTCCTTAAAATTACCAATTAAGTGGCAGCAACCCAACAATTGGATGTTTGATTCATCTGAAAATTTCAGGGCTGATAGATATTGACCTAATGAACATTTTTACTCCATGTCAGATTTGCTCTTAATGCTTTCGTTTTTGAGATATAAGCCAAAAAACTGCATTTGACCCCTATGTTCTATTTTAAGTAACGGCGGCCATGTTTTTTGACGGATCAAAAATCAAAGCACACACTTTGTGCAGGATAATCTAAGGAACAACCATGCTAAGTTTTAACCAAATCCATTCAGTAGTTTCAGAGGAGAAGATTTTTTAAAGTTAGCAAATATGATGAACAAATTGTGAAAAATTGTCATTAAAGGACAATAACCCCTTAAGGGGTCAATTGACAATTTTGGTCATATTAACTTATTTGTAGATCTTACTTTGCTGATCTTTTTTGCTGTTTACAGTTTATCTTTATCTATAATAATATTCAAGATAATGACCAAAAACTGCAAAATTTCCTTAAAATTACCAATTAAGTGGCAGCAACCCAACAATTGGATGTTTGATTCATCTGAAATTTTCAGGGCTATATTGACCTAATGAACATTTTTACTCCATGTCAGATTTGCTCTTAATGCTTTCGTTTTTGAGATATAAGCCAAAAACTGCATTTGACCCCTATGTTCTATTTTAAGTAACGGCGGCCATTTTTTTGACGGATCAAAAATCAAAGCACACACTTTGTGCAGGATAATCTAAGAAACAACCATGCTAAGTTTTAACCAAATCCATTCAGTAGTTTCAGAGGAGAATATTTTTTAAAGTTAGCAAATATGATGAACAAATTGTGAAAAATTGTCATTAAAGGACAATAACCCCTTAAGGGGTCAATTGACAATTTTGGTCATATTAACTTATTTGTAGATCTTACTTTGCTGATCTTTTTTGCTGTTTACAGTTTATCTTTATCTATAATAATATTCAAGATAATGACCAAAAACTGCAAAATTTCCTTAAAATTACCAATTAAGTGGCAGCAACCCAACAATGGTTTGTTTGATTCATCTGAAAATTTCAGGGCTGATAGATCTTGACCTAATGAACATTTTTACCCCATGTCAGATTTGCTCTAAATGCTTTCGTTTTTGAGATATAAGCCAAAAACTGCATTTGACCCCTATGTTCTATTTTAAGTAACGGCGGCCATGTTTTTTGACGGATCAAAAATCGAAGCGCACATTTTGTGCAGGATATACTAAGGAACAATCATGTTAAGTTTCATTCAAATCCATTCAGTAGTTTCAGAGGAGAAGATGTTTGAAAAATTGTTAACGACGACGACGACGGACGCCAAGTGATGAGAAAAGCTCACATGGCCTTTTAGGCCAGGTGAGCTAAAAAAACCACACTATTAAAAGATACCGGGGGCTTATAATTTTGTACTACAGACACATGTCTAATCTAAAAGACCCTACAGTGACACTCAATTAAAACAAATGGAGAATGTGTCCCTGGGACACAGATGAAGCCCCCGCATGCATATAAGGATATAAAGAAACATAACAACGTCACCCAATTTCAAACTAGATCTGTGTTTTATAATGTAAGAAGCATTGTTCAGAAAGTTTCATTAAATTTGGTGAAGGTAAACTAAAGTTACAGAATGGACACTTATTTTGGGACATACAGATAGATAAGGGTAAAACTGTGGCACGGGATAAAATTTGTTAGGCCAAATATAGTACAAAGTTAAAGGCGCTAGTTAATTTCGGATAAAAAATTGAAATTTATGAATATAAAAACATAAAGCCATCTTCAAAATATGTACACTTTGTATATAAAAATTAGTATATGAATTAGTTTATGGAGATCTCTAGATTTTGGTCTGCATTAAATACTTGAAGATATTAGTACCGTTATATAATTAATTAATGTTAGGCATATCATTCTATTTTGGTTAAAAGTATTTTATATATCATTACCCATTTTTAAATTCTATGTTTATTCAAAAAACAAAATATTTTGCTTATGGAACTCTTTCCTTTCTTAGCAGTAAAAAAACTACAACTAACCTGACTCTCCGCTATTTGTAATTAGATACTAAAGTTTAGAAATCAGAGTCACAATTGGTCTTAGGGAAAAAAAGTTAAAAATAATAATAAGAGAAGTTTCGGAAGTATATAACCAGAGAAGTCTAATTGGCTCAGGAGTAGAAAAAAAATCTACAATTATTGACATTAAACAACAAATTTCATCAAGAGAAACAATGAACAACAGTTCTATCAGGCAACTACAATTTACTACTTTAAAGGGAGATAATCTAAACATTTCTACTTTAATGGGAGATAATCGTAACATTTCTATCTATTCAAATTGCACACTACTATAATTTTACAGACTTTTTTTTTAAGGATATGCCAGTTGTGTATTATAATTCTAAACACATAGACAGGTTTCATGTCAAATTATTAATTTCCAGTAATGTAGATTTTATATACCCATTTATTTGTGGAATATTAATTTTCTTGCAATTGCTGGGTAAATAAGAAGTGTGAGGTACATATTTTCAATAGGTCTGTAGGTTGCATTTCTATACACTTAATAAAGACGATGCAATTTCTCATAAGAACTTCTTTTACAGCTTAACCCTTTCCTCCATAGTGACGCTTTTTGACACCACCCCCTTTACTCCATAATGACGCCTGTTGACGCCTGTGTAGTACCTCAGTTGAAACGCTTTGGCTACAAAATGTCTGCATCAGACTTAAAAAAATTAGTATCCAATATGAAAAGGATATTCATGAAAATCTCTGATTTGAATTTCATTGATGAAATATTCATTTTCACAATGCATTAATACTTTAAACCCAATGAATTTTTTTTTATTAAAAAAATCCTATGCAAATCAAGTATGTAAGAACAAAAATTCCATGGAGGAAAGGGTTAAACTGTATCACTTTTACTATGAAATTTCTTAAAAAATAATATTCTAGAATTTTGAAAGCTCATATGAACTACATTTTTTATTCAATGGTCAAAAGATAGTGCTGTCAATGATGAAGATGGAAGTTTTAAATGCTGAAAACATTCCCTAATATTGTCTCTATGAGATAAAACATAAAATAATATCTGGGAACCAGTATGTAAACAAAACAAAACTATCTATGAATATTACATATCTCCCCAAAAGAGGTGTGGTTTGTCATATAGCTGTAGTTACATAGTGAAAACTGTATGCAAACTTTGACAAAACCATGAAATAAAATATTCACCAAAAATAACATTTTTCCTCAATCTGCTAAAATTGGTACCCTCGAAAATATATGAATCCTCAGAACCTTTCAAGGACTACTATGTACTCTTACTTAGCAAAAACATGAAGAGCAAATACGGGTGACTAAATTATTACACCAAACATGTAATACAACACACAATTTAACTAATGAATACTATTTACTCTGCAAATATATAATGTAATAGATATATTATATAGTTTTGGCAATTTATTTTTTCAAGTTTGTAAAACTGCCAAAAGTCGAACTTTTCACAAGCAAGAGGTGTGACCGCTGATAATGTTTTGCACATAATTCAATTTTAACACTGATCTATAAATATCAAAAAGATAATACAATATTTGTTTACAGACAGGTTTTTAACTAACAAATCTTTTCATAGGAACTTTAAATGAAAAGTTGAATTATTAAATCTACTGTTGATTTTACATGCTCAGATATTAAAACTTTTGAAAATGCAAAATATTTATCTAAATCTTTTATTTCTTGCTTAGTTATAAAAGTTTATAGCTTAATAAATTTATCATAATATGATAAAAATTATGATCAAGGAAAACTAAGATTCCTTATTCATTAAATCACTGTTAATTCATATATATAACCGTATTTTTCAGAATTATTTTTTACAATTTTTTGTCAACTTAAGATTTTCTTTGAATATATGGATAAACCTGCAAAGTAAAAAAAGACCATACAATGAAAGGTCATTCGAAAATCAAAAGTCCAATAAATAAATGGAAAATGAGTCTGTCGAACCAACATGATACCCCAACTTCCATATAAAGTTATAAAGGGGCAAAACTCAAGAACAGGAAAATGAATGCCATCTAAATTTGAACTTGATCTGTGTTTTGTGGTAATTATCATTGTGCATAAGTTTCATGACATTTGGTTGAGGCAAACTAAATTTGGAGAACAGATACCAATTTTGGGACGTAGGGACATCTGACAAGGGTAACACTAAATGCCCCCTACAGTGACAGGGGGGGGGGGGGGGGCATTACAACAGACAACCTATGTACAAGAATAAAAAAAATGACTGGCAGACAAATAACATTAACAAATCATTACAAGCTATTCACCATACTGGTAACTCTAGTTTCAAATATATGACCTATAAAAATTTCACTGTATCATTCCAAAGTTTGAGAATAAAATCATTTTTTACACCTGATGCAAGTTTTGTCTGCAAAAGACTAATCAGTGACACTTGAATCAAAAACATTAAAAAAGCAAGTAAAGTTCTCTGATGAAAAGCTCATAGGACTCAAAATTTTGAAGATTTTGAAAATACAGCTTTGGCAAAGTTCTCTGATGAAAAGCACAGAGGACTCAAAATTTTGAAGATTTTGAAAATACAGCTTTGGCAAACTAAACCTAGGCTGGAAAATTATTAGAATTTTAAGAATTTCAAATTTTTGTGAACATTCAATTGATCACAATGACCATATCAACAATATATACGGTTGTATAAAAAACATAAAAGGTAAAAGACCTATGTTAAGACAGACTTTTCACTCCTTACAACTGATTTTTCAATGTATCATGATGTGTAAACACACTAAACCTCTTAATAAAACATTACAATGTCCTAATCCACACATTTTTCATCCCTCTTTTAATCCATAAAGATTATTAGATCAAAATAATTTAACACTAGTATAAATCCCCCCTAATCCATCTTTTCTCTATAATTCAAAATCAAGATATAGTCATACAGTATTCTATTAATCTAAATTAACCCTATGTCTACTTATGTACCAAGTTTTAAAATACCATGGAAATTTGTTAATCAAAATTAAGGCCAATGAGTGTGGTTAAACTTTTGCAATTTGGTTAGAATGGACAAGAAACTATCATCAGAAATGTCTGTCTGTCGCTTCTAAAATGTTATTAATTACTAATTTTTCAACAATTTTTTTTCTCACAAACAGGCTTTGAAAATTTTACCAAAATGCATGCTCTCAAATTCTCGTATATGAAGTTGAAATTTTTGTAAATGGCAGTGAAATAAAAACTGATATTTCTATCGATCTGGATTACCCCAAAATAAAGAAATGAAAAAGTATTAAGATTCCCAAAGCCATTATACAACAATTTTCAAGTTTACACACATTTTGGAAGCAAACTTTAAAAACAATAGAGGCTTAAGCAATTTTGTAACATGTTTTATATCAACGATTTCTTTCCACAAAAATGATTTGCAGGGGCGGATCCAGCTATTTTATAAGGGAAAGGGGGAGGGGGGGGGGGGAAGGGTGCCAACACCGGACAAAGGTGGGGTTCAACTGGGGTTCAAATGCATTGATCGTCCAAAAAAAGTGGGGTTCCAACCCCCAGAACCCTCCTGGATCTGTCACTGTTTTGTGTCAAAAAGTAATTTAAGCCGAAAAAGTTATATACAACATTTTGGAAGCCCAGCGACGAGTCAAGTTTCTTTTAGAAAAATAAATTCAACCTTATTGTATACCTATATTCAGAGAATATACATTTAAGGATTTAAACAGTTGAAGCATATTATCTTTTATGTAGATAATCCCCCAAAAAATCAAGAAAGTCTGTTGTTATATAAAGTAGAAAATGAACTTTCAATGGAGGTTTAAACTATATTCTATGCATGCTCATGGCTAGAGCAAGATGATAAAAACCAAAAAAAAACATAAACAACAATTTCATGCAAACTTCTAGGCTACACTATCACTACAAACAAAATACCATATTAAGGTGCCATTTGCAAACCAGACAGGTGAAATTTACATTAAGCAATGAATGCAACAAGTAAGATACTGGTGTAAACTAGGCTAGTGACAGGGGTTAATTATACATTGATGCATGGTGGGTGAAATTTTTAAAGCTAGCGAGAGTCATTTACAAACCAACCGACTGCCACAAGGAAAGAGCTTCATTTACCTTCTTTAAACCCACCATAATTTATGCGAGTTTTACACTCTACCCATTTTAGACGGTATTTCTCATCATATTTATCTGTTGTCCTTTTCCATCCTAAAGCCACCAGAGGTCCTTCTACCCTGTAAGCAAAGTAAACATATATTTTTTTATATAATACAGTGAAACCTGTTTAAACCGAACTTAAGATTTTGTTCGGTTTTGGCCGATGTTCGGTTTAATCAGGTTCACAATGCATACAATTTGATAGACAGGGCTAAAGAATATGTTTGGTTAATACAGTTTTACTGACTATGCGGTATGGGCTTTGCTCATTGTTGAAGGCTGTACGTGACCTATAGTTGTTAATGTCTGTCATTTTGGTCTTTTGTGGATAGTTGTCTCATTGGCAATCATACCACATCTTCTTTTTTATATTAGATAGACGGGGCTACAGAATATGTTTGGTTAATACAGTTTTAGGTGTATGCAGGATTCGGTTTAGCCAGGTTTCACTGTATTTTTTCTTCAGACTACATGAGTAAAAGTTTAACTTTTCATTCCATCTTCAACAGTTTTGAACCTTTACAAGCCAAATCCCTTCTAGACAGGTTAGGGTGAAGGTTGGTGCCTGTTTAAATGTTTAAACCCTCTACATTATTATGCACGTGCCCTAAGTCAGGAGCCTGTTGTTCATTAGTTGTCTTTTGTTGGTGTGGTTCATAAGTGTTTCTCATTTCTTGTTTTTTTATATAGATTAGACAGCTGGTTTTCCTGTTTGAATTGTTTTACACGAGTCATTTTGGGCCCTTTATAGCTTGCTGGTCAGATTGAGCTGAGGATTTGTGTTGACCTATAATGGTTTACTTTGAATTTGACCTATAATGGTTTACTATAAATTTTGACCAGCTGTATACTACTGTTGCCTATATTTACTCTTACACATTACGACTTGGATGGAGAATTGTTTAATTGACACTCATACCACAGCTTCTGATTTATAATTACAGTCATAAAATGTTCTCTCACTAAATAATTCAAAATTTGGTGACTATTTTGAATGCATTTATCCCATCAAAAGAGAGATAAAGTATTAAACAACAGATACAGATAAGTCTGCCTCATATCTTGACTTTCATCTTGAAATTGACAATGAGGGTCGATTGAAAACAAAACTTTACGACAGAAGAGATTATTTCAGCTTCCCAATTGTGAACTTTTCATTTCTATGTAGCACATTTCATCAGCACCTGCATACAGGGTATCTATCTCCCATTTGATACAATATTTCCAGGCTTTTATTTCCTATCATGATTTCCTTGATAGAGGGTTGCTGCGCAGAGGGAAGCTATTAAACCAAGAGTTCCAAATGGTGAACTTTAATCTTCCCTTCTAAAATATTACGGACGCCATCACGAGTTGGTTCCTTATGTCGTAACTACAATTCTTCCCTTTTCATAAATGTGACCTACTGAATTAGACTATTTACTGGGTTTGCAATAACATGAGCAACACAACAGGTGCCAAATGTGGAACAGGATCTGCTTACCCTTTTGGTGGGGTTCGTGTTGCTTTATCAATATAGTCTTTAGTTTTCTATGTTGTGTCTTCTGTTCTATTATTTGTCTGTTTGTCTTTTTTCTTTTTAAGCCATGGCGTTGTTAGTGTGTTTTCAATCTATGAGTTTGAATTTCCTCTGGTATCTTTTACCCCTTCTTAAACATACTCGGACACAATATTCATCAAATCAAAATGTGGAATTTGGTGATTCAAGCACAAGTTTTGTGCTACGAGGAACAAGTTAATTAAGTCAAGTTTTATGACTTAGAGCCCTAATTTTTATTCCATTTATTTATTTCTTTTTGTTTAATGTCCAGTTGAATATAAATATTGTAATATTATAAATACAGTCAAACCTGTATCAAGCAGTCACTCTCTTTGACCCCCAAAATGAGGTGACCTTTTATTTAAAATGAAGTTCTGAAAAAAATTGTTATAATTCCGACATTGCCTGGGGCCAGGATCAGGGAAATTGTTTCAAGTGTTTTCAATCGTTAGAGTTATAATTCTTGAGTGAACGAAATAAAATATGGCAAATTCCAGTTCTGTAAATTTGAGTAAAACATTTAAATATTTTTAAAAAAATCTTAAGATTCTGAGAGTTCTAAAGTCCCCCCCCCAAGTTGCACATATTTTATATGTTCTGTAAATTTAGGATCAATCACTAACAAGACCAGAAGGACACCTGGTATTTCTATGTCCCCTGCAAGGTGATCTGGGGGGGGGACAATTATAATGATAACTTAGCAGAAATACGTCAATTATAAGATTTTGTTTTCAATGGAAATGGAAAGGAGTGGAACATGAGGAATTCCTAAATTGACCTCCTATATGGCAAACTCCTTTTCAAACTGGTTTTGATGTTCTTTTTGACTTCCATACTGAACACATATTTTTTATCATGATTAATCAGGCAATCAAAAATTTTAAAATAACCGTAATGTAAAAGTTAATCATGGAAGATTTCATGCAAAAACAATCTGACCACTGACCTTCTTAGCCAGGTGACCGCTAATTTGAGTTTAATTATATAGAGAAAACATATGGGAAGATCTGAAAGTGACCAATAGAGGCAGGTGACCCTTGAAACAAGGTGACCTTTAATGCCTGTTTACTGTAGTTTGACTTACAAGGACACTCCATTTCCCCCACCGATGTAAAATGTCGGCTGCATGTTGGATGGTAAACTGCATTGTGGGAGTTTAGTTTGTCGTGTGCCAGGTGATTTTTTTCCACGTTTTATGTGTGCCTTTTCTTCTGCTTCTTTCACATTGCTCTCTGTTGCTGGCTCATTGGTCTCTGGAAATGTAAAAATATAAAATTGAATTTTTCATGTGACAGTATACATGTAGAGGGCTCTGTGAGTGTACCCCTGTCCCTCTTTTCAAAATTCCCTCAGGTCACCTGGTTTCTTTTAAGCAACCATATATTATGACACAGAGATGAACAGAACAATTCTAATGCAACATTTTTCAAGGTCCTTTAGAATGAGACATCAGGTAGCCCTCCAAGGTCATAGGTCAGATTTGACCTTATTTACTGGAGCGACCTATAATGTAGTCTTTTACATTTATTTATTGTATATATAGTTTAATCTTTAGTAGTATATGTAAAAATGTCATTATGTTTCTTAAAGCAGTCTGCGCCAAAAACTTTTTCATCTACTAGTCTGGAAACTAAATATCAAAACTTGTCCCTATATATATATATTTTTTTAAGATTCACTAGTTTGAATCAATATTTACTAGTATATATGACATTTAAGAAAACAGAAGAAACCTATGATCATGTTGAAGATAACAAATTCAGTTAGGGATTTAATTATTGAGAAAATGAAGATATCAGATGGAGATCAGAAAGGAATATGTTTCTATTTTAAGTTATATATACCAGCCCTTTGTTTAAAGTTGAACAGAAACATTTTATAGTTTAAACTGTATATATATGAGTGAGCATTTAAATTCAGCATATTTTTATCTATTTAATGCTGAGTTCACACGTAATTCGAAATTCGATTCGCATTCGAAATATTTTACGTCCTAACGTCAATTCTAATTCAAATTACAATGCGCGTTAAATTCCCTTTACTGTTCAAACGACGTTAACTTTTAATTCATATGCACAAAAGCGTATTTCTAATGCGAATTGGATAATTAGAATTAGCCGATTTCGAATCAATTCAAATTAAAAAAGAAGAGTGTGTGAACGAGATAGGCGAATTCGATTCACATTTGTTTCAAATTCAATTCGAATTAAATGTCCATGTGAACGAGGCATCAAATGACCCTTAATTATCCTCCATTCAGAAAACTGCCGGACTCAAGCCTGGATAAAGGAGGGAAGTCAATCATTTAGTTGATATATATTTATGACTAAATGCAAAAAAGGTTCATAAAATTGGCACAATTAGATGATTTTTTAATTCACGCACATCATAATAGTCCATAGTTTTTTAAAATTTAGTGGCGCAGAAGTGGTATTGGCGCAAATGAGTTTATTTTCACCAAGTGACCTATACAAAAAGTTATCAGGTCGTCTTGTTTAACTGTACACCAAGCTAATTAAGTGACCTGTACAAAGAGTTATCAGGTCACCTTGTTTAACTGTACACCTAGTGACCTGTACAGAGAATTATCAGGTCACCTTTTTAACTGTTCTCCTAGTGACCTGTACAGAGAATTGTCAGGTCACCTTTTTAACTGTTCTCCTAGTGACCTGTACAGAGAATTATCAGGTCACCTTTTTAACTGTTCTCCTAGTGACCTGTATAGAGAATTATCAGGTCACCTTTTTAACTGTTCTCCTAGTGACCTGTACAGAGTATGTATAAGTTCATACAATATAAAAAAAGAAGATGTGGTATGATTGCCAATGAGACAACTCTCCATGAGAGACCATGTTGAAAATGACACAAAAATTAACAACTATATAGGTCACTGTACGGCCTTCAACAATGAGCAATGAGATAAGCCTTTAACACAAAGTCAGCTATAAAAGGCCCCGGAAAGACTAAAATTTATTTTCAATTTTCCAATACATATTTTATATATCTAATTTACATGACTAAAAATAAAAACATGCATTTCCCAATTTGTTTACCTAAATCTATATATTTTGAACTTTAAAATGCTGCCATCACATAATTAATGGTATAAATTAAACACACATATTCCTTTTCAAATAGGGAAAACTGTTATACTTGTTCAAAACATGACACGATAGATTATTTTCAAGGAGAGCAGAAAAATTAAAAAAATTATCCCATGTACATGTACATTAATATCTTTAAAAACAAAAAGCACAACACAAAACCTTTTTGTGTGGCCTCTGAATAAACATGTAGCGTCCCACATATATACCAATATTAATAAATTCACTTAAAACTCTAATTATATTGGCAAATATTTCAAATATCACATCACAATAATCCCATTTTTCTCATTCATCTTTTATTCTATTTAAGGAAGTAAATACAAATAGAGATATCCCCATATTTTTTTTCAATTTCAATTTCATGGTTGCTATTTTCCGTTGCTAAAACTGTCATCATAATCAAAGAAAAGTGTGTCAATTTTTAAATGTCAAAGTATGCTGGAGGAATGAATAACTGATTAAATATGGATCTATCTATAAAAAAGAATAAAAATTTCTAAGGATACCCAAGAGAAAACGAAAACGGGATCGATCGGGATCCCAATGCAATCCCGGTGAAATTGTCGGATAAGCCAGGATAAACATCCGGAGGCGGGATCCCATTCGGGAAAAATATCTGAAACTGGGATCCCATTCGGGATAACTGTCTGAAGCCGGGATTCCAGTCTAGATGAAACGGGATAAATATCGGACACTGGGATCCCAATCGGAACTGTTTAAAGCCGGGATCCCAATCGGGAAAACTATCTGATACTGGGATCCCAGTCTAGTTAAAACGGGAAATTGTCTGAACCATAATTAATTTATGTTGTTGAAAATATGCAAGTGTTTTGTTTGTGTATACATATGTCTCTAATAACATCAAGTATAGGTTATTGGTGTTAATTAACAATGTGTATGACACCAAAGCTGTCAGGTGAAGCCAATCACATTTAAGTGTCACTTAATATTCAGTTTGACAGATATTTATGATCATTTATAAGTCAGAAAAATGCCGAGATTTTCGCGATAAAAATGATACTGGAAATGTCAACGGGTGTTTTGCCAGACAAGCTTGGGCGTTTCTAATGTTCCCCAAGTTCTCATAAGTGCGTTTCTATTAGTTGTCGTCCGGCATCAATGATAAGATAATGACTGACGTCGTAAAACGTTGGTTTCTCAACTTATGTAAAATGTTAAAAAAAAATGATGACCACGTGCTTTGTTTTCAATTGTACCAGTTCGACCCAAGAAAATACTGTCCTAAATAATGCGGCCACTATCTTATCCGCATGCACCAGGTGCCGATTACTAAAGTATTCTTTTCTTATATTTAGTCAAAACTGGCCAGTAATTAATTCTTTTATGCGATACCCTTAATTTATTTATAATACCGTTACGGAGACAGATCAACTTGGCTGATATAATTTGGGGCGAGATTGTCACGTCGACGTTTGTGTACTGGTAAAAACGTCATCAAAATTTGTTTACGCTGAATTATGGACAGGACGAAGATGAAGATGTTTTCAGATAAGTGCATTAATAATTTAAATTAACATGTGTATATGTGCATATAATGATTATAAAAATAATTTATTGAGGAACTATGATTTGTATGGTTTTTATCTGAGCAAATCAACATCAGAAAGTCTGAAAGCATAAACTGAAAATATATTTATTTTTAACATATACAATGAATAAACTTGTTAACTTGTCACATAACAGGCATAAAAAGTAGGTATGTCAAAATTTAATTCAGTTGTGTGTATGTTTATTTGGTGAAAATAATAAGTCGCTGCTAGTTATTTATCGTCAGGGGATAAAAAAGGGGGAAGGTAATTAATTTGCAAAAAAATTAAAATAACCTTCCAAGACTTCATAATTATTTGGACTAGCTTCCAATCTACTGTATTCTATAAACATTAACATGCAATAATATTTCTATTGAATTTGTTGCTTCAAAACGTATTGAACAAATGATTCTTTGTGGATTTTTTTTATACTTTTAGGGGATATACTGATCTTTTTAAATGGAGCTGCCAACGAAACAGATTGCATGCAGATATTCCAGTTACCATAATTTACTCAGCAATTCTAGTTGGAAGTACAGAGACAGCAATTTAATTAACAGAAAGGAAAACATGACATGTATCCTTTTGCATAAATAACCCAGGAATCCCAGTGGCAGTGCAATTTGAATTGGTGCATGTATATCCTGCTGGTATTTATTTTTGGGATCCCGCTTTTTTTTCCGGGAATCCCAGTATATTTCCACTGGGATTTACATCGGGATCCCGCTTCTTTTACGGGAATCCCGAAATTTTATCCCAGTACATTTACATCGGGATCCCGCTTATTTAGGGGGAATCCCGAAATTTTATCCCAGTGGGATCCCAATTGAATTCCCACAATATCCCAGTGGGATCCCAGTATATTTCAACCGGGATTTACATCGGAATTCCCGGACTTTTGGCGGGATTCCCGAAATTTTATCCCGGTGGAATAAGGTGGGATCCCACTTGGAATCCCATCAAAATTCCAGCCGGGATTCCAGTGGAATTCCAGATTTATTTTCTCTTGGGTATTACTTAATACTGATTCTATAACTAATTAATTCTATTGAATCTGAAAAATTGGGGCCACACAAAGGGATAAAAAAAATGGAAAGGAAAATGTTGACTGGCTAACCAATCTTCAATATGTGACCAAGAACAATTTATAGTCAACAAAGAGGTCTAAATGGTGTGTACAGTATTAGGAGTATTAAATGGACCAAAAAATAAATTAGAAAAAAATGAGAATAATTTTTTTTAGAGAAAATGCACCATGAAAATAGAGACAATTGATTGGGGTGCAATAAAAATATATAGAAAAGAGAAAAATAGCCTTAAGAATTAAAAAAATACTGAATTGAAGTCTCCACCCCTTTCAATCCAGACCTATAGGTACACTAGCCCCAGTTTAATGCTTATATAAATTGAGAATGGAAATAGGGGAATGTGTCAAAGAGACAACAACCCGACCATAGAACAGACATTCTAATGCAACAACGTTTGTAACGTTCATTTTGATTGGATAACGTCACTTTCTTACTACAATTGATGCTATGGGACGTAGGCGCAAGCGCAGACGGCATATGACAGATTTTAAATACGTGTTTTAACGTTGTTTTCTGTCAGTTTCATTAGAATGGAGATAACAATATTGTATTTTAAGCTCCGACGGCTTCAATTTGGGATTTGGTCGCAAATACCCGTTTACTGTCTCCGCTAACGTGTCGCCAGTAAACATAATTTGCGACCATCAAATCCCCAATTGATGCCGTCGGAGCTTAAAATACAATACAGTTATCTCCTATACAGCAGAAGGTCACCAACAGGTCTTCAATGCAGCGAGAAATTCCTGCACCCGGAGGCGTCCTTCAGCTGGCCCCTAAACAAAAATATATACTAGTTCAGTGATAATGAACACCATACTAAACTCCAAATTGTATACACAAGAAACTAAAATTAAAAATAATACAAGACTCAACAAAGGCTAGAGGCTCCTGATTTGGGACAGGCGCAAAAATGCGGCGGGGTTCACATGTTTATGAGATCTCAACCCTCCCCCTATACCTCTAGCCAATGTAGAAAAGTAAATGCATAACTTTGTATACATTGTTAAAAGATATTCTGTTTTAATTTTGTTGCTTATACTTCCAACTTTTATTTATTTCATAATTTATTTAGTTGTTACCTTTGCATTATGCAATAAAACATTGCCAGTCAACTTCTCAAAATCTCCATGGGGGATTTTAAGCACAAGACAATGTAATGCATCTCTTTAACATGTCAAAAGTGATTTTTACGTTATATACTAATGGTTTGAAAGAGTAAATATGTGCTTACTGGTAAATTCCATTTATATTTCTTTTGAATGTCTGTGAAAGGTATTCAGTTAATATAATAGAGATTTTCAAGAGTCGGATCAACACCTATAGATCATGGTGGAAATCCCCTATTTAAATCTTGAAAGTCTGAAAAAATGTATCCCCAACAACTGTGATTGTCAAAACATGCGGGTTATGATGAAGTTCAAGGAATTGAGACATTTAAAGATAAGATTAGGAGAAAAATTGGTCTTAAAAGTAAGAGTCAAGAAAAATAGACCCCTGGTCTCCACCCACCCCCAAAAAGAGAAAAGAAAATAGGAGAGACAAATGAAGGATATAGAGAATAATTACCATAAAATTACGGAATAAACAAATGAACCCTCCCCCCCCCCCCCCCAATTTTAGACCCTCCTATATGTTTGTTCAAATACATGTACATCTCAAACAGTTCCGGGAAAAACATTTTCAAATTCTAAGCTGTTAGTCTTTAACATTTTTCAAACAGTTAAACAGACATTTATTTCATCTCATATATTTGATACTCAATTCTTAAATATCTCAAAAACATACAGACATATCTGGCTTTTTTTTCTCACCCATAAATGATGAATCACTCGCTCAATCTAAAAGAGGTCTTTTTTTTAAACTGCATGTTGCTTCTTATTGTTACAATTTTTTTGGAACAAAATAAATTTTAAGATGATTGACCCATACCTTTTGTCAAAACTGCAGAAAAAATATTATTCATGTTTTTGTGAACTGCTCGAGGCAATTAAAAATATGCTTTGTAAACAAAGAAAAATGTTTTGACAACCTTCAACAATGATCAAAACCCATACTAAATTAATTATGTAAGCTATATACAATACCATGAAATGACATATATAACTATTCAAACAAGAGAACAAACAGTTTGATTCATGTACAACTTATTATACAAAAAACAAATATGATATACAGCAACAAACAATAACCACTGAATTACAGGCTCCTGAAGACAGTACCCACATGATGTTTTGTTCAGGCCAAACAACATGTTACATGCTGAAAAAAAAGGGTATGTTACGGCAGGGATTTTTTTTTTTTTTTTTTTTTTTTACATCGAATCTATGGGAGCAACATTGTGACTTTAACAGTGCTTAATCAAAAATGGCCAAAGAAATTTAGGGTAGGTAATAAAAATTAGGGTAGGTAGGGTACAGTAAACACACATTTTTTTTTTTGGGCCTCATGTGGCAGCCATATAACAAAATGTACTTTTGACGAAAAGAGCAGACATAAATAAAAAGAAATATAAAATTTCATTTTGTCTACTTTTTAAATTACTCTTAAAAACTTAATAACCCTTATAATTAAGTATATTGAATTTCTTAATAATGAAAATTCAATTAGTTCCATTTAAATGACAATGAAATTTACACCATTTTTAATAAACTGCAATTTACATGCGTTTATTTGCTGTAAGGCATATTTCAATAGCAGTTGGAACATATTAAAATTTTAAACTGTCAGATTATATATTTAGTACTTAAGAGCCCTGTTGAGAGGGTCTGAATGGGGTTTACAGAATGACTAGAATATAATGGGCATAAATTATGAAAACTAGAGGCTCTAAAGAGCCTGTGTCGCTCACCTTGGTCTATGTGCATATTAAACAAAGGACACAAATGGATTCATGACAAAATTGTATTTTGGTGATGGTGATGTGTTTGAAGTTCTTACTTTACTGAACGATTTTGCTTCTTACAATTATATCTATAATGAACTTTGCCCATTAGTAACAGAGAACTATATTTGGTAAAAATTTACATATATTTACCAAATCAATGAAAATTGTTAAAAATTGACTATAAAGGGCAATAACTCCTTAAGGGGTCAATTGACCATTTAGGTCATGTTGACTTATTTGTAGATCTTACTTTGCTGAACATTATTGCTGTTTACAGTTTATCGCTATCTATAATAGTATTCAAGATAACCAAAAACGGCAAAATTTCTTTAAAAATTACCAATTGGAGGGCAGCAACCCAACAACCAGTTGTCCAATTCATCTGAAAAATTCAGGGCAGATAGATATTGACTTGATTAACAATTTAACTTCTTGTCAGATTTGCTCTAGATGCTTTGAATTCATAGTTATAAGCCAAAAACTGCATTTTACCCCTATGTTCTATTTTTAGCCGTGGCGGCCATCTTGGTTGAATGGCCAGGTCATCGGACACATTTTTCAAACTAGATACCCCAAAGATGATTGTGGCCTAGTAGTTTCAGTGGAGATTTTGTAAAAGATTACTTTGATTTATGAAAAATGGTTAAAGATTGACTATAAAGGGCAATAACTCCTAAAGGGGTCAACTGACCATTTTGGTCATGTTGACTTATTTGTAGATCTTACTTTGCTGAACATTATTGCTGTTTACAATTTATCTCTATCTATAATAATATTCAAGATAATAACTAAAAACAGCAAAATTTCCTCAAAATTACCAATTCAGGGGCAGCAACCCAACAACCGATTGACCGATTCATCTGAAAATTTCAGGGCAGATAGATCTTGACCTGATAAACATTTTTATCCCATGTCAGATTTCCTCAAAATGCTTTGGTTTTTGAGTTATAAGCCAAAAACTGCATTTTACCCCTATGTTCTATTTTTAGCCGTGGCGGCCATCTTGGTTGGTTGACCAGGTCACGCCACACATTTTTTAAACTAGATACCCCAAAGATGATTGTGGCCAAGTTTGGATTAATTTGGCCCAGTAGTTTCAGAGGAGAAGATTTTTGTAAAAGATTAATTTAATTTATGAAAAATGGTTAAAATTGACTATAAAGGGCAATAACTCCTAAACGGGTCAACTGACCATTTTGGTCATGTTGACTTATTTGTAGATCTTACTTTGCTGAACATTATTGCTGTTTACAGTTTATCTCTATCTATAATAATATTCAAGATAATAACCAAAAACAGCAAAATTTCCTCAAAATTACCAATTCAGGGGCAGCAACCCAACAACCGATTGACTGATTCATCTGAAAATTTCAGGGCAGATAGATCTTGACCTGATAAAGATTTTTATCCCATGTCAGATTTGCTCTAAATGCTTTGGTTTTTGAGTTATAAGCCAAAAACTGCATTTTACCCCTATGTTCTATTTTTAGCCGTGGCGGCCATCTTGGTTGGTTGACCGGGTCACGCCACACATTTTTTAAACTAGATACCCCAATGATGATTGTGGCCAAGTTTGGTTTGATTTGGCCCAGTAGTTTCAGAGGAGAAGATTTTTGTAAAAGTTAACGACGACGGACGACGACGGACGCCGGACGCCGGACGCCAAGTGATGAGAAAAGCTCACTTGGCCCTTCGGGCCAGGTGAGCTAAAAAGGTGAATACCCCTGTCAAAATGCAACCATGGTTGACTGTGCTGAAAACCATGGTTAACCATGGTTAACCATGATTGTGACCATGGTCAACATCTGACCATGGTTGACCATGCTCTATTTAACCATGGTTAACCATGGTTTTCCACGTTTGTGACCATGGTAAACATCTGACCATGGTTGACCATGGTCAATTTGACAACCATGGTCTAATCAACCATGGTCAATTTGACAACCATGGTCTTGCACCTGACCATGGTCAACTTGACAACCTGGACCATGGTGAATAAATATTGATCTGGATTATACCCATGGGAATTTATAACAAATTGTAAATAACTTTGAGACTTTCAATATTAAAAAATCGTGCTTGTTTTTTCAGTGGTACAATGTTATTGACAATTTTTAATTTCTTTCTTCCCAAGAGGTAAATTGTGACCTTTCATGATTATTTCAATAACAATATATTCTCTATACATTTTAAAACACACATAAACTGAGCAGTAAAGCTATAGTGGCAGAGAATGCTATTTACAGTCGGGTCAAATTTGGGACTTACAAACTTTTACAAACTGGAAGTTGGAACTTACTTTCGATCAGTATTCCTTGTTTTTTAACAGTTGTACGCTGTCATTTAACGATGTATTTCTTTCTTCCAAAGACGTAATTTCTGACTTTCTCTCCAAGTTCATAAATCTGCCTTTCTTTATCATTATACGGCATATTTTAAGAACTTGAAAACATTTCAGAGTGATATCTTTAGTCTTTATTGTTTATGTTTATTCCCCAACCGGAAACACATGCGACGTCATGATCAATTATTATCACCAACCGTTAACAATGATTCACTCAGTGCGAAACATTTAAATGACTTGGAACAAACGTCACGTGATCTCAGTAAAGTTATTTCGCGCTTTAAAAATCAAGTGAAGGATTTGACGTCCAGTGTTGTCACGTAAAGAAGATTTGTTATCAGATAAGTACATTCACAGGATATCTGTTTGATATTTTGTTTAAAAGATGTAAAAATTGTTACAGTATTTGATTTGGCTTTCATTAATTGAACACATGCCTTTAAATTTTTTTTGTCAGTGTCAGTTATCCATATCAACATAAATTTTATATTTAATTGTTTTTAATTCCAGGTGTAACTGATAAAACTGTACAATATGAAAATTTTGTTAATGGTATAATAATTTACACAATCATTCTTTTGTTTGAAAGGTAAACCAAAAAAAAAGGGGGGGGGTACAATTATTTGTTTAAACAAAAACATGTTCATAATGTTTATTTTGTTGGGTGTTTTTATTATTGAAAATTTGCAAAAGAAGATAAAACATTTTTGATCCTTAAAATCTGTTATTGTATACAAATTATCAAGAACAATTGATTCTTTGTGGAAAATTTTATGTTCTTGCAGGTGGAAACTGCTTTGCATTTTATGGATGAACATTTCTGCAAGGGTAGCTTTAAGAGTTTCATGCAATTTAGCATTTGTTGGTAGTCCTGACACGAAAAGGAAGAGAAGTATACAGGCTCCATAACAAGTAGACTAACTGTTTCAAGATAATTGAAGATTGATTTGACAAGAATGTAAAATGGCCAACCATGGTTTAATGGAGATGGTTGACCATGGTTGACTCATTAATAACCATGGTTGACCATGGTTGTAACCACGGTTGACCATGGTTCCTACCATGGTTGACCATGGTTCTAACAATGGTCAACCATGGTCATTAAAACCATGGTTAACCATGGTCAGCCAATTAACAATTTTGTCAAACCATGGTCAACCATGGTCATACAACCATGGTTGACCATGGTTAACCATGGTTCTAACCATGGTTCAAACTGCACACTGACAGGGGTTAAACGAACAGAGAAAATAAGGCCAAAACAAGAATGTGTCCAAAGTACACGGATGCCCCACTCGCACTATCATTTTCCATATTCAATGGACTGTGAAAATGGGTAAAAAATATAATTAGGCATTTAAATTAGAAAGATCATATCATAGGGAACATTTGTACTAAGTTTCAAGTTGATTGGACTTCAACTTCATCAAAAACTACCTTGACCAAAAACTTTAACCTGAAACTCGCACTTTCATTTTCTATGTTCAGTGAACCCTGAAATTGGGGTCAAAAGTTTAATTTGTCTTTAAAATAAGAAAGATCATATCATAAGGAACATATGCACTAAGTTTCAAGTTTATTGGACTTCAGCTTCATCAAAAACTACCTTGACCAAAAACTTTAACCTGAAGCGGGACAGACGGACGAACGGACGGACAGACAAAGGTAAAACAGTATTCCCCACTTTTAAAAAAGCAGGGGTATAAAAAATAAAGAATATATGACAAAAGAAAAAAGAATAGAGAAAATAAGTTAAAAATTAATAAATGAAGGAACTTCCATCAAGGGCCTCTTGTTAAGGTGAATTAAAGTACAATATCAGGATTTAAATTAAATACAGATTGATTACCTTGACATTTGTCACCTATTTTTTTAAACAATTAAATAAATATATACACATGTAGTACTTATAGGTATGAACAAAATTGTCATTTGAATAATACTGGAAAAAAGTATTTGAAAAGATTGTAAATTATGATATTAATGTACTATGGTCGTGGGTCCTTCATTTTTTTTTATTCTTGATTCTTTAATTTTTCTCTATTTCTTATACTTAGCAACCACATTTTTCACTATTCTTTACTTTTTTGGCCTATATTTTTCTATTTATTATATATTCGGATTATTTTTCTCCGTTCTTTATATTTTAGCAGCCTAATTTTTGCTCTATTCTTAATTTTTTTTCGGCCAAACTTAAATTTGATCTTTAAATTTTTTTGGATATTTTTTCTGTGGTATTGCCTCATTATTCTCTAGTTTGTAAACACAATCCAGACTCTCATTTTCTTAATTCAAAACATGTACTTACACAACCCCTGAAACCAAATTTCAGAAATCCTAGTTTTGTAGTTCATAAGAATAATGTGACAAAATTTTCAACTTGGCTTTGATGTGTAAAATGATACATTAGTGCTCGGTAAACCGGAAGTTGTTGAGGGGGGAGGAGGAGGAGGGGAAAGGGGAAAGGGGGGGGGGGGTATAAAAATATATATATCAATTATCTAGCAAGAACAGCATAAATAAAGGAGATTTCAGGTTTGCACATCAGCAAATCAGCAAGACAGCAACCTTGTAAGGACAAAAAACAAAAGTGCACATGCTGAAATGACTCTCCAACTTTACTATCAATGAAGTTTTATGTTTTACTAGATATTACTTCAATTATCATGAAAATGAGGTCAAGATCAGAAGAACTAAATGAATGCCAGACAGGCATAAACATCTTAAAATCATTCAAACCATACACCACATGTAGTTGACATACATAATGTTATTATATTATACAATATGAAAAACAAACCGTTTACTTTACTACATTGGTTAGAGGTATAAGGGGAGGGTTGAGATCTCACAAACATGTTTAACCTCGCCGCATTTTTGCGCCTGTCCCAAGTCAGGAGCCTCTGGCCTTTGTTAGTCTTGTATTATTTTAATTTTAGTTTCTTGTGTACAAATTGGAAATTAGTATGGCGTTCATTATCACTGGACTATAGCTAGTATATATTTGTTTAGGGGCCAGCTGAAGGACCCCTCCGGGTGCGGGAATTTCTCACTACATTGAAGACCTGTTGGTGACCCTCTGCTGTTGTTTTTTATTTGGTCGGGTTCTTGTCTCTTTGACACATTCCCAATTTCCATTCTCAATTTTACTTATCATAAACAAGCTAATCATTCATTTTGAACCATGAAAATAAAGGTCAAGGTCAGATGAACCTTGACATCTGGATGTACACCCTTAAATAATTCATAACACCAAATACATATGATCTATCTTTTTTCAGTATGGAGAGAAACAGACCAAATGATCAAAAGTTATTGACAGAATTGAATGAACTATATTAATAATGATTATAAGTCAGAAACGATTGCTACGTCTTACCAGTATGTGCCTTATCCTTGTGCATACCCGTAGCCAGGGGGTTCGGACGAACCCCCCCTTGAAAACAAATAAGCACTGTTAAAGTCGATGTTCTGTTCGAATTGTGACTGTTAAAGTCGAGTTTCGTTGTTAGTCCAACGAACCCCCCTTTGGAAATTCCTGGCTACGGGCCTGTTGTGTAAATGAGGAACTATAGTGTGTGTACAAAATAGAAAGTCGAAAGAGGATCAAATTGAGTATGAAATAGAAATGGTGTTATAATGTTTCAAAGTCAGAGACAACAACCTGACAAAAAAAACAGAAAGGTTACATTATGATGTGTATTCTGAACTTTGTATTTGTTTATGTTATTCAATAGTGAGAATAAAATATCCTAGGACTAAAAGAATACAGTTCCTATGTAATTACCCCACATTTCATATATTGGATCTGTCCAAGCTAGGCCAATTATACACTAAAGATCTTCTTTTTTTAATTAATAATGTTTTATAAATATTTTAAAGAAATGTATGCTTGAGTGCGATTTAGCATGTGATGAATATTTTCAAGGGGCATAACTCTTTTAAAAACAGCTGGTCAGCACTCATTTCAAATTTGCTGATAAATTTTGTATAAACCTTTGATATAAATTTATTAAAAATTTGACAAGAATTGTACATGCGAGATTGTTATAAGAATGGACAGAATGATGCCTAGTATTTCTATCCAAAAAAAACAGGTGGACAGAGGAAATAAGAATGGACAGAATGATGCCTAGTATTTCTATCCAAAAACAGGTGGACAGGGGAAATAAGAATGGACAGAATGATGCCTAGTATTTCTATCCAAAAACAGGTGGACAGGGGAAATAAGAATGGACAGAATGATGCCTAGTATTTCTATCCAAAAAAAACAGGTGGACAGAAGAAATAAGAATGGACAGAATGATGCCTAGTATTTCTATCCAAAAACAGGTGGACAGGGGAAATAAGAATGGACAGAATGATGCCTAGTATTTCTATCCAAAAAAACAGGTGGACAGAGGAAATAAGAATGGACAGAATGATGCCTAGTATTTCTATCCAAAAACAGGTGGACAGGGGAAATAAGAATGGACAGAATGATGCCTAGTATTTCTATCCAAAAACAGGTGGACAGGGGAAATAAGAATGGACAGAATGATGCCTAGTATTTCTATCCAAAAAAAACAGGTGGACAGAGGAAATAAGAATGGACAGAATGATGCCTAGTATTTCTATCCAAAAACAGGTGGACAGGGGAAATAAGAATGGACAGAATGATGCCTAGTATTTCTATCCAAAAACAGGTGGACAGGGGAAATAAGAATGGACAGAATGATGCCTAGTATTTCTATCCAAAAACAGGTGGACAGGGGAAATAAGAATGGACAGAATGATGCCTAGTATTTCTATCCAAAAACAGGTGGACAGGGGAAATAAGAATGGACAGAATGATGCCTAGTATTTCTATCCAAAAACAGGTGGACAGGGGAAATAAGAATGGACAGAATGATGCCTAGTATTTCTATCCAAAAACAGGTGGACAGGGGAAATAAGAATGGACAGAATGATGCCTAGTATTTCTATCCAAAAACAGGTGGACAGGGGAAATAAGAATGGACAGAATGATGCCTAGTATTTCTATCCAAAAACATGTGACCAGGGGAAATAAGAATGGACAGAATGATGCCTAGTATTTCTATCCAAAAAAAACAGGTGGACAGAGGAAATAAGAATGGACAGAATGATGCCTAGTATTTCTATCCAAAAACAGGTGGACAGGGGAAATAAGAATGGACAGAATGATGCCTAGTATTTCTATCCAAAAACAGGTGGACAGGGGAAATAAGAATGGACAGAATGATGCCTAGTATTTCTATCCAAAAACAGGTGGAAAGGGGAAATAAGAATGGACAGAATGATGCCTAGTATTTCTATCCAAAAACAGGTGGACAGGGGAAATAAGAGGACTAAGCTTTATAACTCATGAGTCTTCATTATCACTTGAGAGTACCTAATACAAGACCCTCAGTCAATTGTAAACACATGTTTCACAACAATATCAGAATACTGTCTCTAAGCTTTCTTGTCAACAACTTCTAAAGATGAATATACAGAATCGGCTTTTCTCATTGTTGAAGGCTGTACAGGGAATTTTGGATGTTAATTTCTGTCATATAAATCCCTTGTGGATATTTGTCTTATTGGCAATCATACCACATCTTCTTATTTGTATGTTCACTTAATCTATTTTCTTAATAACTTTATTAGTAAAGCCATTTTCAACAAATTCCTGCTAAAGATGTATAAACTACAGCTAAATACATAAGTGTTTCATGATATGGGAAAAAGATATGGTTGATGGAAAATAGAGAATACCTGAGAAGTGTGTTGTATGCTACACGTACCCCCCCCCCCCTTTTTTTCAAATTGTTTAGCATTTTTTTAGAACAACAGTGCAGTGGTATCATTAATTTCTTTACATCATTCTATCTTCAAAGTAAAACTGTCATTTAATCTGTTCAAATTCACAAAACATGTCTAACTCCTTCCTAACTGAATATCATACAAGTTTATACATTTGTAAACAACAAAGAAAGTTTCCCAAAAGATCAATAAACATATCTATAACAACCAATTTGTTTATATCTATTTGTTTACAACACTTTTTCTCCAAACATCAAAGGAGGAAATTACCAGGTGGAAATTAGACACACCTGGATATGTAAGGTAAACCCATTCATTAATCAACCAAATATATAAAGATGACCTTTAAAAATATATTTTCCTATAATTTCTTACCATTTGATGTTTGCATTGTTCATGGAAGGTTATCCTCAAACTTAGTAAAATCATAACAGTACATCCCAATGTTTACATCTTAAAATCATGTTGGTTTCCATATTTGGAAATTGACGATCTCCATTTCTTTAATAGATTGTCAATTTCAAGCTTTAGAATACTATTTGTTTGGGAACCATACTGCCATTGGATACGAGTCGTTACATGTCAAAGTTGAACTTATTGTGTTCCAAGACGTTTTAAAAACCTAGATCTCTTTAGTTAAATACCAAAGGGATTCCGATATTATCAATTTTCACCTGGTTTTAAGGTGAGCTAATAATAGATCTGAAAGAAAACACTTAACAATTAAAGGATCATGGTTTTAAATCCAACAGATTTAAAATGAAACATGATTTACCCCCACTGGTTGGCCTCTCTACTTAAACATCACAACTTAGTAACTGCTAATAATCGGTAATGAAATTAAACTACCTGCTAATCTCATTCAGGCCATGACTAATTAATAAATGGTTAATTATAAAACATTCATCATTCTAAATTTTAAAGGGAAGATATAAAATCATAATTTTATCTATTTCATCTCATATCATATAATATTTTATTTAAAATTATAGAGGAAATTAAAGAATTGAAACAAAATTGTCTGAAAAAAAAATTCTTACCAGTTTTATTCAAGTTCATTAAATAGTTATCTTAAATTAAAACAAAGATAAAATCATATTCTATTTTCAGCTACCCAATGAAAATAAAGATGTAAAATAATTATTTAATGCTAATTAACCAATTAGAATATTACAATGACCAATTATTTTGAAAATATCTTTTCTACATGTTTATCAGTTTTCTTGACATAAAAATTTGGTCACCCCCCCTTTTCAAACCCCATTGGTATCTGAATGTTTTCATCAAGCATATATACTGTATGAGGAAATAAAGTCCAGAAGTTCATTTCAAACAAGCATAAATTTTTCTTCAAAGAATATAATTATAGTAATATTTTAAATAAGATATTTCTGAATATTTTAAAAATGGCTTGTTCACATTTTCCTTAAAAATAATGTATTAAGTTTAATTTCATTATTATATCGCACTTGTTTAATTATTAATAACAATTTATCAGTACTATTTGTTTTCAAAAAAATAATCTCTGTGATCAATTAATATGCAGTACATGATAAACAAGTCTAAATTGAAAACAACATTCAAACCTTAGCTACGAATTGCATTGGATAAAAACCTCAATTTTTAAACGTTTGCATGTATGACAAATTTCTTGGTAGTCAGCACAAACAGACTTCCAAAAGACAAAAAAAATAAAAGTTTATTTTAACAAAACGCATTTTATATTATTTGTGAGAGCTGACGTCTCCTCTAATAAAAGCTGTTCAATTGCAGGGTGGTGCAAGTCATGTTGTAACAGACGATGTCTGACTTGTCAACAAATACTGAATACTGAAACATTTATTTAATTACCACTCGACTGCATGGGTCTGTACATGATATTTTGTAATGTAACTTGCAAAACCCAAAATGTTGTATACCTTCTTAAGTGTCGATGTGGCATGCATTATGTTGACGAGACAGAAAAGCTATTCAACAAACGCATCAATGGTCATTATAGTGACTATACCTGCGAGCCCAGGCTGATCTCAAAAACCTTACCATCGCAATCACCATCATAGATCACAACGAGGGTTGGTAAAGGGCTGATAGACTGGTTGGAAAAGGTTTTGAATAAGAAAACTCAGGACAGTTTGTCCCAGAGAGCATTTAATGAAAAAACATAGTATGTGGCACTCATTTTCCCTACCATCACTCATTTTCCTGCCATCACTTGTTTCCAGTAACTACGGCTTCAATACTTGACTCTTACAAAAAAGATCAAAATAGTTGTAAGCCAAATAAGTACAAGTTGAAAAGCATAACGAGGACCCAAAATTCCAAAAAGTTGTGCCAAATATATGACTAAGGTAATCTATTCCTGGGATAACGAAAATCCTTAGTTTTTCGAAAAAAAAAAAAGTTTGACAACAGGAAATATGTCTTCTTTCTCTCCTTTAGCCCATTCACAGCCTGTCATAAAACTCGACTGAATCCATCAGTATTTTGAATTTAATGAATTTAGGCTAACAACATTTCAGACATTTGGATATCATCAAAATGTGACAAAAAATGTTATGCTGCATTGATGACCCATTCTCAATTTTAAGAAACTATGATTGCATCTTAAAGTTCATACATTGAGTTATAAAAAACAGGGAAAAAACATCTGGGTTTTTTGGAAATTTTTTGTTACCATGGCAACAAATATTGGTAAAATTCATAAAAATGACAATTTTGCAATTTTTTTTTTATATTAATGTAATTTAACAAACAATAAAACTTATAATTTGTTTGAAAATGATAAAAAAAAAATATAAGCTTTAATTTAAGTGGCTGAAAGACCATAGCAACCAAAAAAAGCCATAGCAACTGGTCTGAAATTGCTGAATTAATTCAGAATCAGCATCAAATACATGGTTTTCGATGTATTGGATTATAAATAATGGAGTTTGAATTATATACTCAAAAGTTAGATAGTTAATTAACACTAGATCTGCTTACAATTCAATTATCCATATGATTAATTAATTGCCATACTGAACAGACTAATCTTTATAAATAGTTGACATACCTGCCAACTGTCACTATTTGAAGGGAATTTCAAAATGGAAATTTGTCAACAATCCAAAAAAAATTAATAAAATATGGATTGTAAAAGTATGAAGAAGCAAATAAACAACATAAAAATAAATTTGAAGGCCCTTTTAAGCTTTTGTAGGACTATGAAAGCCATCTAGTACATAAAACCCCAAGGGTCATTTTGAAATGTTGGCAGGTATGAGTTGATCGTAACTGATTTCTGAACTCTTCAAAGACAACAGTGCACACGCTGAAATGTCTCACCTTCTTTACTAATCATTAATATTATGCAAATGCAAATGAGGTCAAAGTCAGATGAAACATGCCAAGTAGGCATGTACAGCTAACAATTCTTCCATACAACAAATAATTAGTTGACCAATTGCTTAACCAATTGCTTATAGTTTAAGAAAAATCGACCAAAACACAAAAAATTAACACTGAGCAATGAACCACGAAATTGAGGTCAAGGTCAAATAAAACCTGTGCAACTAACATATAGATCATACAATATTTCCATACACCAAATATAGCTGACCAATTGCATATATAGTATTAGAAAAAAAGACCAAAACTCAAAAACTTAACTTTGACCACTGAACCATGAAAATGAGGTCAAGGTCAGATGACACCTGCCAGTTAGACATGTACACCTTACAATCATTCCATACACCAAATATAGTAGACCTATTGTATACAGTACAAGAAAAACAGAAAAAAACACAAAAACTTAACTATAACCACTGAACCATGAAAATGAGGTCAAGGTCAGATGACACCTGCCAGTTGGACATGTACACCTTAGTCCTTCCATATACCAAATATACTAGACCTATTGCTTATAGTATCTGAGATATGGACTTGACCACCAAAACTTAACCTTGTTCAATTGTACACTATTGGGTTTTCTATAATTTTGTCTATATTATTTTCAGGTACAAGTTACTGGTGGGTTTTGTTTATAGATTAGTAAAGACATTAGATTAGACATTAGACTTTTAGTTGAAGCCAAATATTTAAGTCATTAAACACACTGATCCATGAAATGAGGTCAAGGTCAAGTGAAAACTGTCTGACGGGCGTGAGGACCTTCCAAGGTATGCATATACCAAATATAGTTATAATTTTTGCATGCACATCTTCCACCTTCTAAAATATAAAGCTTTTAAGAAGTTAGCTAACGCCGCTGACTCAGTAGCCTTCAGATCACTATCCCTATGACGAGCTTTATGAGACAAAAGTTACAGGCTCGACAAAAATGCAGTTATAAACCTTTGATTAAATTTCATCAAATATGCAAGAATAGAACTTAATTGTTAGAGACAAAAATACACATGGGAACTTGGTATTTATATTGTCTCCTGCAGCAATGTCCAGATGACAGATAACTCTGCTATTCAGATGGGAGACAATTCTCCATAAATTTTCTAGATCAAAAGCAAGAAGCAAGGGGAACAAACCGCTTCAAAAGTAGGGGACCCAAGAAAGTGAAAAAACATTTACCTTTGACCACTCAATTAATATAAATTAAAAACAGCTAATTCATGATGATTGCAATAAAACAGTTTGATAATAGAAATATCAAAATTTCATTTACAACAAATATATCATAGTTTAAGTGTAAAATATTCAATCAAAATTTAAATGTCACCTAATCAGTATTACATATGAATATCAATTGAGCTGTTTATAAATCTTTTGTATTGATTCTGTCATGATAAGTGGTTAAAAAAAGTAATACACTTTCCTTTAAGTAAATTACGTTAAAGTGTGTCAAGGTCAGAATAGGTTACAACCTGAGTAACTTGGACACAGTGAAAAAAGTGTCCTTATTTTTATCCATGTTTAAGAAATTCTTTATTTTTAATCAGATATCCATCTGTTTTTGTGGATTCATTATTATTTGTGGGTAACTGATAGATGTGGGTTTAGTTGGTAAAAATAGACCTTGAATTTAATAGTAAAACAAAATACAAAATGGCTTTATACTTATAGGATAAATGTGTGTAAAATTTGAAGGGGGGGGGGGGGGGGGGGGCCTTTCGTGGGGAAAATGTGATTGATTATATAGGGAATTATTGAAGCATGACTGGAGCGGGCTCCCCTCTTAGGAAAAGTTCTGGATCCGCCACTGGACTGTTATATATCTTAAATTGTCATATCATCAAATATTATCAAATCAAATCAAAAACTTTGGTCTGGTTGTTGTCTCATTTACACATTCTCCATCTCCATTTTCAATTTTATTTCTCTTGAAATATTTCTATAGGTGTTAAACTGATATCTCACCAGTTACATAAATAAAATTATTAGTTGTATTCAGACTCTTTCTTAAGTTACCTTTGATAACTATATATTATAACTCACAATAAAATACAGTGTAATAACCTTAAATAATCTGTTTTGTCTATAAACAGTGTATTAAATAATTCTAGAATTATTATTAAATTGGAATCTAGGTAAATTTGTGCTAGGGACATGTTTCATGCCTCACATGTATTCAAAAGAGAATATACAAATGAGCCATGTCATCATCATATCCATACTGTATATAATTACTGAGTTTTGTTGTTGATTTATGATTTACCGTTATGTAGGTGGATGTAGCTTATCTATTACTGCCTACAGTTGTGTCATATACCTTTATAATGAGGTTAGTTAAATGAGGCTGTATTATGTACAGGGTTTATTATCATGTCTCTCAGCAGGCTTGTTAGTCTTGTATGATTTATAAATCTTGTTCATTTATATCTTTTGGAGTTTAGTATCAGGCCTCCATTAATTATCACTGAACTAGTACACATATTTGTTAAGGGGCCAGCTTAAACACGCCTTCAGGTGTGGGATTTTCTGACTGTGTTGAAGACCCTTTTGTGGCCATTAGTTGCATTTTGCTCTTTGGGCGGGTTAATTGTTGTCTCTTTAATACATTCCCCATCTCCGTTCTCAATTTTATCTCATTAGATTGCTTGAAAATACCATAAAATGAAGTTTTCATAGTATCTTCTTTTACAATACTTACATTGATTAGAAGGACAACAGAGTTAATTCCCCTAACTCTAAAATCCAACCTCAAATCAACAAGAGTAGTCTACCTTTGAATTCAAATTCTCAAAATGATTTTTTGAATGATTTTTTTTTTTCTTTTGCATCCTTTTACATTTAGACATTGATTTCCTTCATTAAAAATCAAAATTTTGAAATATGAGAACAATTAATTTAAAGGAATTTATCTGTATGTGTACTAAAAAAAAGGTTCTTTTCATATAGTGGTTAAACTGACATTTTTCAAAAACAATAAATCCTGCTATTTCAATATTTTTCTCTTTTCGATTCGCATCAGATGTTAGTTTAATTTAATACATTAAAATGAAATCCAACCTTAATGTAAATTTTTGAATTTTAAATTATGCATATCTTTTCAAATTCAATTCTTAATGGTCCTTTTACACAATGACATGCACATAATTCAAAATGAAATTTAAAATATATATGTATACATACATAAAATGTAAAAGACGAATAGAATTTTTTTAAAGAATCTGTAATAAATCAGGACTTTAAAAAATAAACAGTTTGTAACTCTGCACAAGAATTTTTTTTTAAAAAGTATTCCATCTCAAGTTACATTTCAAATTTTGGTTGCCATATATAATATATTATCGCATTTAAGTGTGTGTCGACTGATTTGTTTTTTGTTATTATGCAGTAAACTGTGTTGTTTTGGGGTTATTTTTCTTTTTCAGTTTATTTTATTTTGTTTCATTCCCAGACAAAGCTTTTGTTTTTATTTAAGGAATGACTGTAATATTTTTTCTGTCTATGAAAAATAACATAAAAAATGTGGTGCACACTGAATAACGCTCGTAGCGACTAGATGATCCTGTTTCATCTAATCAGAAGCCGTATAGGATTCTATTCTGAGCACCATCTTGCCGGTAAAATGTAACCAAATAATTGCACTCTTGTAACCATAAAGATCATACTAAATTCCACTTTGATTTAAAACAGAGTTAATTCCCCTTACTCCACAATCCAACCTCAAATTTGCAAGAGTTATCTAACTTTTAACAAAGTTATTTAATCAGACTGCATCTTAATCATTTGTTGAAGAAAATACTATATGATGAAGTTGTTTATACTATATATCTTGTCTTTGTATGTGCACAATAATTTAGATCATACAACATTTCACTTTCATTTGAAGAACAACAGAGTTAATTCCCCTTACTCTCAATCCAATCTCAAATTAACAAGAGTTATCTTCCTTTGAATAAAACAGAACAAAATTCTATTTTTCCATTTTTCATCCAATATTGTCTTTACCAAAACAAAGGATTTTGGAAAATAAGAACAATTTTGACAGGTGTAATATAATCTGTCTCGACAAAACAAAAATTGTTTCATGTCATAATGATTTAAAGTCAGACTTTTCCAAATTATGAAATCCTAAAATTTGTTTTTTTTTTCTTTTTCTTTGCATATTAGATGCAAAGATAATTTTAATACATCAAAATAAAAATCCAACCTAATATGGCATGTAAATTTTTATTTTTAATGTTTGCATGTCTTTTCAAATTCAATTTTTTATCATCTATTACACATATAATTTAAATGTAAAACATATGTACCTGAATATACAAGACACATAATATCTAAAAAGCTTTCATAATAAATCAGAACTTATAAAGAAAACATCTAGTAGAAAACCTTGTAACTCTGCACAAATACAAAAAATTAAACCATGTTCCCACTCATGTTACATTGTTCAAATGGAAATTATATTTTTCATGACTGAAAAGATATATCGAATTACAGAGATATCAAAATGTCATCATGAAATGTTCATACTTTTAATTCAAATAAAAGATTTTTTTACATATTGTTATGTTCATCATAAAATGATATGAACTGCATTGCATCTTCCGAGGGTCTAAGGAATTTATTTCACCTACAAGTGGAAAAATATTACCCCTATACATTTCTGTTGGTGTTAAAATTTTAACACCATTAGAAATGTAAAGGGGTAATATTTTTCCACTTGTAGGTGAAATAAATTCCTTAAATTTTAACACCAACAGAAATGTATAGGGGTAATATTTTTCCACTTGTAGGTGAAATAAATTCCTTAGACCCTCGAAGATGCAATGCAGTTCATATCATTTTATGATGAACATATAATAAGCCTTAAAATTTTATCGCAATCATCTGGGGTACATCGGTCCCAGCCTCGTCAATATCACCTGATGATGGACACCTGTGTAAGTTACACATAATCAATTTCATTCCAGTGACAATACCTTTTGTATTCATTGAATGTAGGGTACAAATTCCTGTACAGAATGGTCTACAATTATAAGACAACTAGTGTTTTGACAATTAAAGTCCAGTAAAAAAATTGTTGAAATTAAGTTACCCAAATATGTCCAATAATTTTTTTTAGAGTTTATAATTATAGTATATTATTTTTCATTTGCGACTAAAATTTCGGTTGCCAGAAGTTATTTCATTGAACATTTCAGTGAAACAAAATGACCCCATAGTATAAAATTGAGAATGAAATGGGGAAAATTATAAACATGTATAAGGGGCTAATCATTCAGTCATTTCCCATGGATAATCTAGCTGATATCCATGCAATTTTGTTTTCATAATCAATGAATAAAGTACCACATTTTTCTTTACTTTTATATCCCCAAGAAAGATACCTTTTTATAATGTAACAGTTTCCATTTTTGGTTCTCTTTTTTTTTTTTGGGGGGGGGGGGGGGGGGGGGGGGGGGTTGGAGGGGGGGTTCAGGGCGCATCTCATTTTTCATCCATTTCTGCCATTTTTGATTAGAGGAGTCCACAATAACGATGACAACAACAAAAATATAGAAACATTAACCTTAAATTTTACCTTTAGTCCTTTGCAAAAAAGAAGCATTACAATTTATCACAATTTTTTTCTTATATCATATATCTAACTTGTAATATTCTTCAAAATTGTAGACCTAAAACACACTGCAGGCATTTATAATTCTTTTTTATAAATTATACCCGACATTAATATTCAACCTTGAATCATCCTTTAATGATAACTATCAATTTACAGGTATTGATTTTCTTGGTCATTACTCAAACATCAATTTAGTTTTTTTTTATCTCAAGCGAACATTCTTTCTCAATTTGATTTTTCGAGATCACACGATTCGAAAATTAAGTACCTTTGTTGATTCAGTCCCATGCTACAAGAGCTCAATACTTCAATGGTTTTATATATTTATTATACATCATATTTTTTTTAACTTTTATGATTTTTGTAAATACTATAGTTATTATCGTTTGCATATTAAAATATGAAAAGCATAAATTACCAAGATGATCAGTTTTGTTAAGTCATTGAAAATAAAAAGGGTAATTTTCTAAAAAGTTGTATTTGTATTCTAATGGGATGTTACGTAATATTTTTCTTCCTAGTAAAAGCTTTGAAATGAATTAAAGACTTTTGAAAAACGGTTCATAAATACATTCATGACACAGTGTTTAATTGGTTTCTATTTTTTGGCTTTTAGCAACAAGGTAACTTGTAATTATAAGGGTCTGGATGGAGTTTACAGAATATAGAAGAATGGACAAAAAGTTCAGAATAGAGGGTAAAAAAATTGAAGAGAAAATTGCACCAAAAATGCAAGAATAAAGAATAATTAGGTTTTAAAACATAAGGAATAAAGAGTAATGAGCAAAAATACATATCTGTTTGCTTTTGTCCTATGTCAGGAACTGGTTAAGTGCTTGTCGTTTGTTGATGTGTTTTATAAGTGTTTCTTAAGTTTCTTGTTTTTTTTTGTATAAATTAGATTTAACAGGCTATTATTTAAAGTTGGAATTATTTTTAATTATGGAATTTGTTAAATTTTCTGTGCTGGAAATTTTTAATAAATTCCATGTTTATTTGGTATAATAATGTTTTGAGCGGTTCATAACACTTTCCATATAATGTATTTTGTATAGATAGTGTTGTGCGCGGCACAGTACATTCTATTGAAAATGTACTATCTTCTTTGTAAAAGAAAGTGTTGTGCGCAGCACAGACCATTGAAGTACAGAATAAGCATGGAATTTACTAGAAATTTCAAACACAAGAAATTATAAAAATTCCATGATTAATAATAATTCCAAGTTTAAATAATAGCCTGTTATTTTGAGTTTTTCTGTTTGAATTGTTTTAAAACACTAGTCAAATTTCAGGACCCTTTATAGCTTGCTGTTCGGTGTGAGCCAGGGCTCAGTGATGAAGGCCTTTCTTTGACCTACAATTGTTTACTTTTTACAAATTGTGACTTGGATAAAGAGTTGTCTCATTGGCACTCATACAACCACTTTTTTATTTCTATAGAATTAAGAAAAAAAAATAGCCTTAAAAAATAAAAGAATATAGAAATGAAGTAGCCCTTATCTTACCCCTCAAATATGTACCCCTTAAATTACCCCTCAAATATGTAGCCCTTAAATTACCCCTCAAATATGTAGCCCTTAAATTACCCCTCAAATATGTAGCCCTTAAATTACCCCTCAAATATGTACCCCTTAAACTACCCCTCAAATATGCACAAACATGTTAACTCTCCCACTCAATCACAAGTTAAATGTCTCAACATTTCTTTACAAATTACAAAAAGTTGCACATCAGTGACAAGATTTTGTGCAATTATGTTTAAAATCATCACAGGTGTAGTCAGTTTTTAAACAACCTCCCATCTAAACTAACAATTTAATGAACTTACAGAGTATTATTGTATCAAAGTTTTCAATCCTGGTGTGATTTAAATTGCATTCCGACTTTGTAGGGGTCAAAGTTTTAACTTCACTTTTCATTTATTAACACCAATTCACATTTTTCATAGTTTTAACTTTTAGGAAAGGAAGTCAGTCCAGTGGAAATTATGAGAAATAGACACATATTTTTTTATATTCATGTAAAAGGTAAAAGTCGTGACAGAATGGGTCTGAGGGCTTCTCTAATCTACTTAAGCTCATTAAGCATCAATAACTGGTACAAAAACCTAATTCATAAAAATAAGGTAAAGGTTGGATGAACCATGATTATTATGAGAGAAAAATGTGCCTTAATTACATCTGGCATTCTATACACCATCTTAAATAGTTGACTCATTGCAAAATGACCATGAAAAAGAGGTCAAGGTCAGACTAACCTGTCAGACAGACAAGTACCCTAGAACACTTCACCTTACAATCATCTTATGGACTAATATGGCTGATCTATAACATGCAGTAATTGAGTAACAAAACTTACTATGAAAACTTAATGTGGACCAATGAACCTTGAAAATGAGGTCAAGGTCAGACATACACATTACAATCATTTCATTACAGTTGTCCTATTATTAATTGTATTTGAGAAATGCACTTAATAATGAAAACTTAAAATTGACCAATCAACTATGAGAATAATAAGGTCAAGTCAGAACAGACACCAGATAAGCATCCATATGTTTGGCAGCTGAGTAAGGCATGTATATACACAAAATCTTCAATAATGATTTGCTTTCATATCCAATTTTAAGAAAATCGTTTTTCAATCTGAAGTTGAACAATATTACAAAGGCAAAAAGTCTGCTGGTATTTCGTTATAATGTTATCCATTTCTCAAATTTAAATCTCCACCCTTAAAAGACAATTGATGCTTAATTTTGAAATTTGTTCCTTTTTTGTTTTGACCAATCAAAAGCTTCGAATATTAATCAAAATTCATTTAATAGTACAAATGTACTACTATCAAACAATATGTCGTTGCATAAAAAGACTTTGATCTAATATGTACTTTGGGTATTCATATATCAGCCTTCAATGTCCTTCCTCCTTTGGGCAAAAAACTTGTAATTATGTTATTTTAAAATCGATACTTCAAAGACTGCATGTTTATATAATTAAAGTTTGCATAGAAAAAGTTAAAATATCAGTTAATGCATTCAAGTAATTGTAAACATTTTAAATAATTTGTTTTGCTTTCTGATCATTTTTTTTCAAAGCATTTTAAGTTAACTTACAACTAATATAACAAAATTCCCATAAGCTTTTCCTGGTTAATGGCCCTTGAATTATATGTCAATGTCAAATTTCCCAAAAGATTCGTATCTGGATTTTTAATGATTTTTACTGCATTTTGCCTCAAAATAATTACTTATAACCAGGAAACTGATTTTCCCTTACAAAAACATTATTATGTAACTATAGTTTCCACTCCATCTCAGGCATCTGTGAAATTCACTTGGATATGTATCAGGATCCTGTAGTTCAATGATTGTTGTTGGTTCATGTCTATCATATTTGTTTTGTCCTAAATTAGACTGTATTCTAAATTAAATTGCTTCATATTTTTCATGTAGGGGCCTTTCCACTAGGTATGAATTTTTCTCATTGTTGAAGGTAATATGATTCCTTATTAAATTGCTTGCATCCACTTCATTTGAACTTTTGCGGATAGTTGTACGTCTCATTGGAAATATCATACCACATCTTCTTATCTTTAATCTATTTTTTTATAGTGAATGTTTTATTTGCTCCCAATGATAGATCAATTTTCAGTATTTAATCAGTAATTAGTAATAGTAAGTTTTTTTTAACATCTTTGATGTGAAATATTCTTCAATAATGAGCAAAAAAAAACTAAGGAAAATGTTATACTTCAGGTCTTCCTGTTTGAATGGTTTAACACTAGCCAAACTCAGGACCCTTTATTGCTTGCTATTCTGTGTAAGCCAAGGCTCTGAGTTGAAGCCCGTACTTTAACCTATAAAGGTTTGCTTTTTACATATTGTCTCATGATCTCATTGGCCCACAAACCACATCTTCTTATAACATCTATCATATACTACCACCATATCATGCTGACTAATTAGTGACTTAAAAAATTAGCTACCCAGCAGTGTTTCAATCATTTACTGATGTGATTCTCGACTAATTTTCAGTTAAAAAATGTTAATTTTTTGCTCATACATACATTTTTTATGACATTCATTCAAAGTCAGTGGCAGTCAAACTAGAATTTATCGACTCAATTAGTTCTCAATCTTACTCCCAGATGTTTGGTCCGGAAATGTCTAACTGAATAAAAACTTTTGTATTATTCTAATCTAAATAGCATCTTTTCAACAATGAAATAAAGAACTTAAGCAGGATTCAATACTCTTTTGTTTTTCTGGACAAAAAATAAAAATTGCACAAATTAAGATAATTTTTCATACCGTTAAGAACTTGTTACCCTATGGTCTCATGCTGTTTTTGAACTGATTGACCCAAATCAAGTCAAATACTGAACAGTGAAAATAAGTATCCATGTTACAAAGTGCGAAATAATTTTTCATGATTAGTAACAATGTAAGCCAGCAGATTGCAGTTCAATTGTTAGTTTAACCATTCGTTACTGTATAGTTATCAAAGGGACCAATCCAACCATAAAACTTTAAGCGCAAAAAAACCTGTCAAATTGTACACAGGAAAAGAGGAAAGGTGAAAGAGGGTTGGGAAGATCATGGGTGCTAGCTAGATGCATCCATCAGAAAGTATCAAATCCTATTCACAACCAGGTGCTCCGCAGGGTGCAGCTTTATACGACCGCAGAAGTCTAACCCTGAACAGCTGGGGCATTAGTATGGACACAACATTCAAGCTTGGGAGCTCTGAATTTGGATTGCGATCAAATTTTTGACATAATATGAGTTTATTATGACACAAAACAAATGTCAAGATCTTACAAATCTATTGCGCAATATTGTGCAATTAAAGATTTCTTCTTTTAACTTTTCAAAAATTTGGATTTTGAGAAATTTGAAGGAAAAAAAAATTGAAAACAACTACCACCCCCCTTTTTTTAGCAATTAGTACAAAACCTGACATTTCTGTATACATAATATACAAGTAGTGTAAGGGAGGTAAATCTGAACTTACCCAACATTATATATTAGAATTACCTCCCTTACACTGCTTCTAAATTGTCTTAATTGTCCATTGACCAGAAATACCTAGTTTTTCCCTTTTTTTCCCCCTAATTCCAAAACATTTTGAGCCATACGTTACCCCCCCCCCTTCCCCCCCCCCCAAAGGTTTTACTAACAAACCTTTCATGGTATGGAAACTTGTGGTTTAATTTCAGAGAGATTCATACACTTAAACATGTTATTGTATGAAAACTACAAAAATGATTATTTTGGGCCCCCTTTTTGGCCCCTAATTCCTAAACTATTGGGACCATAACCCCAAAAATCAGTCCCAACCTTCCTTTAGTGGTATTGAACCTTCTTATAGAAATTTATAGAGATCCATACACTTAAACACAAGTAATTGTCTGTAAACTAGAAAAATGCTTCTTTTTGGTCCTTTTTTGGCCCCCTTATTCCTACATATTCAGGAAAATTAACCACAAACTGAATTCAAACCTTTCCTGTGTTAAATGGAAACTTGTGGTACAATGTCAGAGAGATTCATACAGTTACACACAAGTTATTGTCTTGAAACTAGAAAAATGCTTATTTTTGGCCCCTTTTTGGCCCTGAATTCCTAGACTGTTTGCCCAATAACGGTGCCCTTAAAATAAATCCCAACCTTTTACTATGGTATTAAACATTGTGGTACAATTTCAGAACAATTAATACTAACACACAACTTTTAGTCCTGAAACTAGATAAATGTTGTTTTTGGCCCCTTTGGGCCACTTATTCCTAAACCTTTGGGACCATAACCCCCAAAATCAATCGCAAGCTTCCTTTTGTGGTTATAAACATTGTGTTAAAATTTTATGGATTTCTTTTTACTTATTCAAAAGTTATTATCCGGAAACAATCCGTCTTCTGACGACGACGCAGACGAGGTGATACCAATTATAATAATACCACCAAAAAAACTTTAATTTTTGCAGTCATATAAAAATTACATGCTTTGTTTTCTTATTCGTTGAGCATTTGAATTTCGTGGCTTACCTGTATCAACAAAACCCACGAAAATTGATCAAGGCACTCAGGGGAATAATTTAGTCCTCAGGAAGACAAAATTTGAAAAGGCTCTAAATCATTATGCTTTAGAATAACTGAACATTAGTCCCTTCATGGCCATAATGTTCAGGTATATTATTTTATTTTATATGCTTAATGGGTATAAAGAAACTCGATAAGGGTTTACATCATACTCATGCACATAAAGCTTGAAACCAAATTTGAGGAAGTTCTGATTTGTCCTGAGAAAATTGCGACACAAATTGATCAACTATTGTGGATTCCTTATTATTCGTCCGATACCAAGTTTTGTGGGTTTCATTGAGACAGGTTACAGAGCCATGAATTCAAATGTTCAACGAATAACATATTTTCAAAAGGCTGTGTTTACAGAGATTGGCAAAACCACGAAATTTAATATCGACGATTATGAAAGTTTTCAGCAATCCACAATTTGGCACAAACATTGATACCCACGAAAAAAAATTAATCCACAGTAATTGAACACCAAACTTACAGCTCATCCCCTTTCCTGTTCAATTACCTATTTTAAACAACAATTTGTTTTATAAATGTGTAGTTGGCCATTATTTAAGTTAATTAATACTTTTTTTCAGGGTTCCCACTCAAAAATTTCCAGTAAAATTTTGTTAACAAAACCAGTTCAACAAGCATTTAACTGGTTTCAAGTGTTATGGACCAATATCAATAAAAAGTAAAATAACAAAAATACGGACCTCAGAGGAAAAATTAAAACGGAAAGACCCCAACAGCAAAAACAGAAGCCAAAACCTATCAAACTAATAGACAACTCTAACTACAATCCAATTAATTACATTGACCGTCACAGGGCATTAACATCAACTTATTAAATTACACTGTATCAAAGGGCAGTAACTCCAAATTTAACAAGATCTTCAAATTCCTTGTTAACTTAATTATACAAATATTTGAAATGTTTTTATTAACCAATAGCATTAGCTAAAAAAATCTGGTTTGATAACATGAAACTAGAATGAAATACTTTAAATCCTAATATCTTATAGGTATTAATAAAAGAGTTGTGGGGGGTAAAGGTCAATGAGACATTCACCTGGTTTACAAAGTAGGCTTTTTTTTTTATATATATTTATTTCACAAAAGGTCTTCAATTAAATGTCCTGCCATTAGTTGCCATGTCGGTTGCCTAGGCTTGTTTCCTTCCACCTGGTAGATAGACAATCTAGGTAGCCAAAATGATTACCTTGGACTGTAACACATTTATAGGGATCATGCTATGGACTTCCGCATAGAACCAATAATGTCTATGGGGCTTATAATAATTGATGACAATCAAAAATGTCCATTAAATGTTCAAGGGTAGAAATAAAAATTCAGGAATAACGATAGGAGGTACTAGAAAGACCTAGCTATAATCAACATTTAGGTCAAAACTTTTTTCAACTCTGGAGACTCAATTGGTACCATTCACGTCATATTTTATTTTTAAATGTTTTGATGGGACTATTGAAAACGTAACAAAATCCCAATTGGGTTTAAATTCTATAAATACAAAAAATTAAGATCTGCCAATTTGATCCGAGAAAAACTTCCTACTAAATCAAGCATAATTTAAACCTATATCATGTATATACTCAAACCCTGGATACAACTGAACTGGCTTTACTTACTTTAAGAAATAATCAAGGAATTTAACACATATTTACGATATATCGATTCAAAGCAAATTTTACCACAGATCTTGTCTTAACACGAGATCTGGATTTAATAGGGGAATCCTCTTTGATAAACACTGTTTGTTTTGGATTATTGTTTGAGTGAACTTTAAATAACAAGATAAAGATAACATATTTTACACTTTAAATGTGGAACTTACAATTTCTACATGGGCAACAATTATTTTGATCTTGAAGGCCGTACTTTGATCTATAATGACAAATTATAACTTGGATGAAGTCTAGTTTTCATTGGCACTCATACCACAAAAATTTTTCTTGTATCTATCTTACCGAAAAATTGAATATGTGAACTTTTAATTGTTTCATATTTTTCATGAGGCCTTTTATATTAGCTGAATAAAATATATAGCCTATGGGTTTTGTTGAAGTCTGTATGGTAAACAATAGTTCTTTATATCCATCTCATTTGAACTCTTGTCTCACTAGAAATCATAGAACATCTCCTTAGTTTCCATATTGACAGCAACCAACAACCAGGTGCTCCGCAGGGCACAGCTTTATACGACCGCAGAGGTCGAACCCTGAACAGTTGGGGCAAGTATGGACAAAACATTCAAGCGTGATACAGCTCTGAATTTGGATTGTGATCAACTTTTTGACATTACATGTTTTTTTTTTACACAAAACAAATGTCAATATTTTACAAATCAATTAAAGATTTCTTCTTCAAACTTTTAAAATCTAAAATTAAATAGTTGACACAGCATAGGTTTCTGACACAGAATGAATGTGGTCTAATGAACTTAAAATATTTTTTTTGCCTTTGAGCAATTCACTATGCTGTTGAATATTAATCCTCTCAAAAAAATGTTTGAAGAAATTTTCTTTTTATTTATGAAATCTGAAATGAGAAAAATTTAACCCCCCCCCCCCCTTTTTTTTCACATCCCCGTTTCCCTTTTTCCAAAACTGATATCAATTCAAATTTCTAATGGAGTTTGCAACAATAACTACTCTTTTAAATACATCATAAAATATTAAAATGTAAAATAAAGTGCTTGTTATCACTGAATGGTAAAGATTGGTTGGTAGTAAAAGTGAATATACATTGTTTATTCTATAAAACAATAAAAAAAACTTCATCAGCAACATTTTATATTGGCAAATTTCCAATGAAGTTATTTACATAAAGTTATTGGCAAATAAAAATAGAAAATGACATCATAGTCATGTCTGGCAAATGTCCAACATATGCTATCTAAAAACATTTTAGAAATTAGATAAGATAAGGACAAAAAGCTTCATCAGCAACATTTTATATTGGCAAATTTCCAATGAAGTTATTTACATAAAGTTATTGGCAAATAAAAATAGAAAATGACATCATAGTCCATACCTGCCAACTTTCACGATTTAGGCGTGTACTACACGATTTTGACCCTTTGTCACGATTGCACGATCGTGTTCCTGAAAAACCCTCTAAAACACGATTTGGTGAAAATTTACACGAAAAATATTGTTGTTCCCGATTTTGAACTGTGTCCAATGGAGGAAAATCGTGTTCAGCCAATCAAATTGTGCGTTTCTCATGATCAAATTAATCAGCCAATCAAAAACGTTTTCTCTCAAGATTGTTTTAACATGCTAGATATTGAACTTGTGTTGTATTCCTCTGTTTGTTGGTCAGAATTGTAAAAACGTGAACATGGCAAATGATTTTTTTAACTGCAAGGAGGTTCTTACACTGAATAAGAATAAAAGCATGGCTGATTGACAAACTTCAATGATGCAGTACTACCATGAATATAATAAATAGTAGTTTATTCACTAATTTATTGACATAACATGTACACTTACTGTAACATAATTTTATTTATGTATTCAATCATTTAAAGGATAATGTACTCTTCATTATTTTCCACATGGAACCCCCCCCCCCCCACATCAACATGAGGAATCCCTTAAATGAGGGACAACCCTTAGTCAAGGGGTCACTCTTGTAAAAATTAAATAGGAAAATGTAGATTTGTTAACTTAAAAATGGGAAATTCTGACATTATATTTGGAACAGCTTTTCTAATTGAAGAGTCCTATTATTTTGAATAATAAAGAAGATATAAGGCCAAGAACATATCAAAATTCTTGGACATGTGTTGACCATATAATACCAGATAGACAATGATAGATCATAAGCTGTACAGTTCTTTGGGAAAAGTTTCTTCAAATAATATGAATGCTCATTTGTACTTAAAAAGTGGTTTTTAATGTCCTAACATTGAGGGGGGATCCCTATGTGTTGTTCCCAACCTGATAAAAGTCCTTCTTTGTGTATAATTTTAAATTGGAAAAGTCAACAACTATTTAGTATCCTTACACATGAAAATAATTCCTGGTCTTACAGCTACATGTTCATATTTTCTGCTGATATAATAACTAGAATCATGTAAATAAACTTAAAAAAAGGGATGTAAGCTCATCTTACAAATCATGCAAAAATGACACTTTTTCGCGCAAAATAGTCGTCGCAAAGAATTTTAAACTTTGAAATTGTTGTCGCGCGCTAAAACCCCCATGGGCATTTTCAAAAGTTGGCAGGTATGATAGTCATGTCTGGCAAATTTCCAACATTTATTATCAACTTCTATTCTATACAAAGAAAGATAACTCCAATTGAAAATTAATTGCTATTGCACAATATTGTGCAATTAGATATTTCTTGCTATTGTGCAATACTGTGCAATTGAAAATTTCTTGCCATTGCACAATACTTGATATGGAATCCTGATTTGAACCAACTTGAAAACTGGGCCCATAATCAAAAATCAAAGTACATATTTAGATAAAACATATCAAATAAGCCCAAGAATTTAATTTTTGTTAAAATCAAACTTAGTTTAATTTTGGACCCTTTGGACCTTAATGTAGACCATTTGAAAACTGGACCAAAAATTAAGAATCTACATACACAGTTAGATTTGGCATATCAAAGAACCCATTTATTCAATTTTTGATGAACAAAGTTTAATTTTGGACCCCCATTTGGACCAACTTGAAAACTAGGCCAATAATTAAAAATCTAAGTACATTTCTAAATTCAGCATATCAAACAACCCCCAGGATTCATTTTTTGTTAAAATCAAACTAAGTTTAA
>CM034359.1:18282056-18315984 GCA_019925275.1 Mytilus edulis
AATGGCCATTACACATGTTTGATACATGTAATATCACCTATTTACAGGAGGTCTAAATTCCCATATAGGATATGACATTAATTACAGTACATTTGGTTTTCTCTATTGGGTTTGTCCGTACCTATATGAGACATCTAAATAGAACCAGTTTTTCTCATTGTTGAAGGCTAAATTCCCAAGTAGGATATGAATTTTACTACAGAATTGGTTTTTCAATTTGTCAAGGTATTGACACTTTAATACTCACAAGAAAACGAGCTGTACCCCTCTATTTTGAACTTAATAAGCTTAGACCCAAACATAAATATTACTTTTTTTGGCCTAAGGTTATCATGGCTTTTGAAGTTGCTTGATAAATCATAATTGTAGGAAGCAGCTTGAACAAATATCTTGTTTTAATGGTTATACATATTTGTATGTTAGATGACAAAATCATTTGTTTTATCATTATCGTATGTTACATGTAATATTTCCTATTTACTTGATTTACAGGTGGGCGAAATACCCATGTAGAACATGAAATTAACAACTGTACTTTTGGTTTTCTCTATAAAGTTTGTCAGTGCCTTTAATAGACAACTTTATGTTAAGTTTTTTTTTTTCATTGTTGAACGCGGTAAGGTGGTCTATTCTTAAATATCTTCATTGCTTTCTCATTGTTGAAGGCTATAAGGTGGTCTTTAATTGAGTATCAAATTGTTTATCATCAGAAAACCTACATATTTTATACTTTAGCCTTCGAATGAAACAAAATTTGTAATTTTAAGCCCAGAGGTTTATATGCTGTTCATTCTTAAGGTTAGTTCATCAAATATACATGGAGGCTAAGGAAAAGTGAAGCAATTAAAATAAAGATCCAAGGATAGCCCACGCTCCAACTTTGCAATTCTCCAAGTAAAATAAGGCATAACTCTAGAACAGGTTGACTCACTGCCTTAATTCAAACTTGGTCTGCAAGTTTTCTTTCTTTCAATGTGTGTGAATTTCTTAAAATTTGCACAAAACATACTACAGTGAAACCTGGGTAAACCGAACCCTGATAAAACGGAATTTCAGTTTAAACCGAACAATTTTCAAAGTCCCACAAAATTTCCCTAACAATTAACGTTAATTTAACCTGAAAAAACCGAACCCTGTCAACACCGAATTCCGAACGCTTTTTGAAGCTCGTTAGTAAATTCTTATCTAAAAATTACCTGTCAAAATCGAACAATACCAATCAAAACAAAAACATATCATTAATTATTTGCATGATTTAATTAAATAAACACAGGTCGGCAGAGTATCCCCGAAGGTATTTGAGGTTTAATGAACTTGTGAGTTGTTATTACAAACTAATTAGCATGTCTGTGTCTATGTATAAAGTGATTTTTTTGTAAAAAAACGTTAAACTGGACGGCTACCCCCTTCGCCGATAATGACAAGAAAGGAACTTTTCCTAAGATCAATTAAATGCACCTTACTCAAACGGCCACAAAATCGAAACTGTCATTCTGTAGCTAAACTGTTTAATTAAATAATAGTTTTAAAGCCTTTCACCGGATTAAGAAGTCGTGCAACACAACAAGGTCAATGGATTTCGATTGCTGGATTCCCTTTAGAGGCCCTATATATTTGATTCGAATGCTCCCGAAGACTTCCGTTGGCTATTTAGCAAAGATAAAGTCCGAGAAAAAACTGGACCCCTGCTGTTGTTTCACTGTTATCGTGTGCTGAAGTATCAATCAGCGGGTGACCAGTTTAGTACGAGAACTCTTGTGTACAACGACGTTCCCGATTCAACTACGGAATCGTCATTTGACAGTGACTGTGAATCTGAATTGGTCAGTGAATTAACGGATGATAAAATAATTATAGAATGCAAAATCGCTCCACGTCGGACATCTCCCAACGACGAGCGTGATTGACGGAGTGGCGTTTTATTTATAAACAAAAATGTAGCAATACGTCTATCTTCATCTTCTATTATTTTTACATTTACATCTTAATCAACACAAAAATAAACTGTCGTCTGTTGTGTCACCTATTATCCCTTATCAGTAAATGCCAAAATTATTTGGTGTCGACTTCCGTTAACCTCTACAATCCGAACACCTGTGAAAACCGAACAAAACGCAAAGTCCCGTGGGTGTTCGGTTTGGACAGGTTTCACTGTATAGTTAAAGTGTGAACAGACTGAATTAGGACTATCAACCGTAATACTTGATGCCCTCATTGCTCAAGGCAGGGGCATAAAAAAAAGACACTGAGACCCTTCTTTAAAATCTCCCATAAAATATCATCATCTTCTCTCTATTATTTCCCATTCACCTTATAAATCATCTTTCTTTTATCATTTCTCCTACTCCTTCAATACCATCTTCCTTTAATCCTTCATAACTTTCATATCATAACAACATATAAATTTGTCACAAGTTACGGGTCAAGACATGTGTTCATAAAACAAATGAGTTTCCATGAACCTAAATATGAACGACATTAATTATAAGTATGACAATCCAAAATAAATATGCACTAAGAATAGAGGTGATGTTTCTGAAATTAATTTAAAGTATAAACATAATAGGTTTGTTTTGGGTTAGAGTTCTAATCCTGTAATCTGGATGTCATTTGAATGTTTTAAGTTACGAATGACATAGTTAGACAAAGAAGTCAACAAAAATAATTATATAAGTATAGTCAATAAAAAAAGTTGTTGTGAAGCATTTACTGTTTTAAAGGATTTAAAAGAAAAAGGAAAGATATCAAAGGGATTTTCAAACTAACAAGTTGAAAACAAACTGACAATGCATTATGGGAAATATAAAATAAATAAATCAAAACACAAATAACAGCATACAATACACAACATAGAAAACACAAGACTAAACAACAGAAACCCAACCAAAAACCAGGGCTGATCTTTAATTTGTTCTGAGAATGTTTCAAATCTTTAAATTAAAAAAAAAAAAAATATCAAATTCATTTTTTTATTTTGAATTTTTGAAAATAAATTTTTGTGGAAGCTATTTTCAAAGATATCAGAGATCTAGTAGAAAAAAAACATCAGTTCTACGTACAAAACTAAAGTAATACTGAAGCAAAGGAGCCAGTTACCCTATAATAGCCTGTGAGGGTGTCGATTTTCAAAACTTCCAATTGTTTGAGTAAATCTAAATTTATCATTATGCATCACTTTTTTATGTGTCTGCTTCATATACATGTCACAAATATATTAGCCTAAAAAAGAATTCATTAGCAGTTGTTTCTTTTATAAAGAGTCATTAGAACTGAGGAAAGGAGAACAATAACTGTTTTTATCATATATATCTTTTATAATATTGTCGAGTTTTCATTATGTTTGATCATGTTTGTTTTGTCAATGTATTTGCCATAACCAAAATTGTTTTTTGTCTGTTTTGCAAATAAAGAATTATTATTTCATTTCTAAAAAATGTTTGTCTTAAAAATAGAAAAATAATCTCTACTTGACTTATTTCAATCCAATTGTATTTTAACCACCATTGAAATTTTTAAATTCAAATTTGTTCATATGTGTTTACATATACCGCTGTACAAAGAATTTTTGGTGACTTTTTAACTTAATAATCCCTTAGTTCTTAGTGTGTGGTAACATAAAATAAATGTTTATATAATTAGGTTTAAAATTCTCTTTCGCTGAATTTAACCCATTGAAACACATGCATGTTTGACCCCATTTCATCCGTGTTGAATTACATTGCGCTCCGTAGGGCAAGATACAGCATAATAAACAATTCAGCTACAGCGAATAAACCAGGTCTTGTATTACAGATTTCTGCCATTTTGACAGCTAAAATGATGAAATATTCAAATCGTATTTTTGACAATTATTAATAATCCTTATAAGCTGTCGCATAGATCATTCAAATTTTGCAATTCATTTAGTTTTAATTTAAGGCTTAACATATGATTTGAATAACTAGCAATTCCAAAAAGTATAAAAAATGAGAGAGAAAATCAAGATAGAAAATAACCAGGTCTAATTTATACACCCCATAATTAAATCTTCAAAGATGAAGAACAATTGTTTCAAAGATATCAAGGTCAAGATTTTGCAACTGACAAAGTAATCACCCCTTGTGACCTTTTCAAACTCTATACAGTTTTATGTCCCCACCCTCCATACCTTAGAGATTCTCATTTTAAAGATTAGTTTAACATATATATATGCAGTTTTGTCTGTCACCCTTTCTACTTACCAAAGGATATCACCATAACACACACTTACATTTAGGATTAACATAGGTCCCAGACATGAACACAAGGTCTCCTGGCTTCATATCTTTCTCTGATTCTATTATATGTGGCAGTGTGTCGAACATGTAGGCCTGGTTCCATGGTCCTATAACAAAGCCAAAGTCTTTGGCTAAGTCTCGTACCACTTGTCTAACCAGACCACAGCAGTCAAGAAATAGTTTTGAACTGTACTCATCCGCTGAAAGTATAATTTTTTAATTCATTTTTCATTCCTTTTATTTTTAGCTTAAAACTTTGTTATAAATTATCAAATTTGGTTTGTCAGATAAGTCTCATGCATTTTTTTTGACAGGTGCCACATCTGCTGAGGATCTGTTTACCCTTCTGGAGCACATGAGATCACCCCATTTTTTGTAGGGGTTTGTATGGCTCAGTCTTCAGTTTTCTATGTTGTGTTTTGTGTACTGTTGTTTGTCTTTTTCTTTTCTAGCCATGGCATTGTCCGTTTATTTTTTACTTATGAGTTTTAATATCCCTTTGGTACTTTTTGCCTCTCTTTCAAATAAATTGACTTCCCGCTGCAAATGTTTATGCACCTGTCCTAAGCCAGGAATCTGAAGTACAGTAGTTGTCATTTGTTTATGTAATTTATACGTGTTTCTCGTTTCTCATTTTTTATATAGATTAGACTGTTGGTTTTCCCATTTGAATGGTTTTACACTAGTAAATTTTGAGGCCCTTTATAGCTTGTTGTTAGGTGTGAGCCAAGGCTCCATGTTGAAGGGGCGTACATTGACCTATAATGGTTTACTTTTATAAATTGTTATTTGAATAGAGAGTTGTCTCATTTGTACTCACACCACATCTTCCTATGTCTAATTATCAGCCACAATCATATGAAGTTAAAACAAAACTTCAACTTGAAATGTGATGTAAAGACAGACCAGGGAAGAAAATGCTTCTCTTCTAATGTAGATGTGGTAAATAATTCAATAAATTTGTAAAGATTAGTTCTCATGTAAATATTTTCCATAGGCAAGAGTTTAAATTTTGACACATATCACCTTATTTACTGGCCAATTTGATCATAACTTCTCATGATGTTGTTAATTTTCTCACACATGTGAAATTATGGATTATTTTCATACTAATGTGTAAATTGAAGGTGGGATCCAACTTTTGTTTAACTTTTAACATTCTTTTCTGAAAAGGCAGAACATGTGAAAAATTGGATGTGGAAAATGACTATTTCAACTATAGATTGTCTGATTCAGAGCCTGACTCACACTGTGACTCAATTCATAAAAAAATTCATATGAGTAAAAAAAACTTAGTCATGAATATTTCCGCACAACTTACAATCAATTTTAGTCTTATTTTTGTCAAAAAAGCCCAAGATATCCAAAATTAAGAGCTGTTTTGGTATTTTAACTTCTACATCTTTTGGTCTCTGGAGGAGAGTTGTGTCATAAACAATCATACCACATCTTATTTTATATATCTGGTTAATTCGTGCATTTAACATAGCTATTTCATTTTGGTAAATAGGACATTGTACCTTGGGGGTCAAATAATAAGTAGGTTTCAAGTCTTCAATTTTCACAAGCTGAGTATACTCCTTTTAAAAGTTTATAAAGTAAAAGGTTTTATAATTGCTCAATGATCAAGAAATGATGAACTGCTGTGAAACTTCATTAGATAACAAATAATATTTCAATTTCACAAATAAATCACCAGTTACTTAATCTATCCTCAAATAAATTTGATCCCAGTTAATTGTTTACCACACGTTTTCTAATATATATCATTATTAATGATCAAAAATGTCAACTAATTGAGATATATTGAGATATATTGACATAAATACTTTAAAAACCTTCAATAAACACAAATTAATCCTAATTGTTAATTGCGAAATCTTGTAAGTTTCACACATTGCCAATTTTGTAGTTGAAATCCCTTTAGAGGAAGTCTTGTTATCTGTCTTTGAAGTATTTTCTGTACTTAGTTTATATTCATCTTCTAAACCCATTTCCTTAATGGAAAAAATTATAAAGAATTTTTATGCCTTAAAATAAAAGCCATTAAAATTTAATGGTGTCTATCTGTGGGTTTTTACTTACTTTTTTTTCAAAGTTTACCAAAATAAAAAGTGCTCTCTTTTTGTTTGTTTGAAATAAATAGAGATTCTTATTACCTCAAATTGATAAACTATAGAAGGCTTTGGAACAAATGAGCAACCATAACAAATCCATTTCAGAAACAACATAAAATTACCAGACCAAAATTTGTACTACTTTCCTGGTATGCTCTTTTAAATTGACGAGGCTATTTGGTGGAACTACAGCTTACTAAGTCTTCCTAACTTTTTGCAAATGAAGGGTAGTGGTTATTTTGTTCTGTGTTGAGGCCCGTGACTTTCAGATGAAAAACAGCAATAAAAGTGTGCTTTTGTGTTGTTTTTTTTGCTGTGAATGTACTGATTTTGCGTCATTGCAGATGGATAACTTATATCTCTATTTTTCTATTAGATTACTTCTTATGCATATCAACTTACTATCTTTAGACCAATATCTTCTAGCATAAGGAATGCCAAAGTATTTCTTTGCTTGGTTGATGAATTTTTGTCGTAGTTCTTCTTGAAACTTTGGATTTTTCTGTCTTCTCCGCCTTGCTCTTCGTACTCTTTTCTGTTTTGCAATCTCTTTCTAAAATAAACATTGACCAGAATGCATATATAGACAGATTAAAAACTACTTGCTCAAAATCTACCTACCAGACACCAAATGACATACAAGTAAGCAACAATAGGTAACTGTACGGCCTTCAATAATGAGCAAAACCAAAACTGCAAAGCAAGCTTTAAATGTTAAGTCTGCAAAGAACCACCAGAACTTCAAGACAGTTTTATTCAAATGTTCTTGATACAATTCGGAGGCTATTGCATTTGTATCAAATATTTGTGTGGGTTTTTTGCTGTTTTGAGCAAACTTGGTGCAGTGGAACTTGGTTAAATATTAAATCAGTACAAATGTATAGTCAAACGAGGAAGTGATTCATGAAAGTAATGTTAATTTCAATGCTTATAGTTCTATAAGAATAAATTTCAATGCCTTATAGTTCTTATAAGAATAAATTTCAATGCATTATAGTCTTATAAGAATGAAGATGTTTGGGGGGGGGGTTAAATTTTTACATCACTAAAACAGCAATGCTTACAACTGAAAAAAGTTTTTAAAAAAAAACCAAGACTATGGTATGCAAAACAAAAGCATGAATATTCATTGACACATGTATGACTGCAGTAGTAAAAGGAGTAACTGTGACATGTTTACTTTTGTTTGGAAAAGGTCGAAGACTCCACCAATGTTATTCAAACATAGCTCCACTTCAAATTCCCGATTTTTTACAAAATGGCATGATCAATCTACTCAACTGTATAGAACTGTAAATAAACTCATTGATAAAGTTTGTACACAAATAGTTATCAAACTTCAGTCTAATTTAATTATATTTAAGCAAACAAGGGTCACAATAACAATATTATTTATTTTGGATATTAAATCATTAATCCTGTTTATGAACGGACATGGTTAGTCATGACATCCTAGGCCATCTGATAGTGACCTAGTGCTGAGACAATCCTTTTCAAAATTAAGCAAGGGTTATAAATTGGTATAAGTTTCATGGGCCAGACTTTATAGAGATTCTGCTAGGGCCACCTTTAAAATCATTCTGTTGCAGGGTTGGATAGGAAGGTAGTGATTCTACTTTTGTTTTCTGAGCAATAACAATTCTACTGCACAAGAAATTTGAATAATTAGAGCAGGAAAATTCCTCTACAAAAAAAAATTTAACAATTCATGTCATAAACTCTAAGAGCCTTTTAATTAGGCTACAGGTGTCAACATCAAACAATTAGAATTTCATTTTTAGGCTAGGACATTTCATTTCATCTGGACAAAATTTGGCATTCATTTGTGGAGAATAAATGTAAAGAGCAAATTTTCCTTGACTATGAAGGACACCTCCAAAACTATGACATAAAAATGTATCCTTCTTAGTTTTTAACAACTTAAAAGGGTTATCTTTTTTATTTTTTAAGGGAGGGGCATGTTACTTTTTTCAAACAATTTGTGAATTAGTAATTCCTGTAACTCTTCTAAAGGACCTCTGCAGGCATATCCAGCTGTGCTCCGAGTGAAGCAGTTTATTTCTAATGCCATAACAAGTTACAGCTTTCTCATTTTGTTTGTAAATCAGGATTAATCAATTAATCAATAACGGCATCAATTTCTTCAACTCAGCTGTAGCAATACAAATTGCATACCCCTACTTATATTCTCAATTTAAATGTTACACTTCTCACATTTGAAATTTTGAAACAAGAAATATCAAGTTTTCAACTTTAACTACAAATTAAACTCTTTCTTCTATTCATTAAGATTATAATCAATGTTGAAGTAATATGGAAGCTACTTGAGAACACTGGTCAAACAATGTCCGAAAAAACAACTTTGTGTAATTACTAGAATATTAACATATGTGGAGATTTTAATGTTGACACAAGAGACATGGAGATTATTTCTAAACAAATTTGATATCAGAGGGTCTGGATTTGGGGGGTTCTTATTTCTGTATTCCTTATTTTTTTGTGGTCATTTTTCTCAATTTTTATATTTTAGCACCCTTTATTCTCTATTCTTTCTTATTTTTGCCTAATTTTCTATATTCTTTACTACTTTGGGCCAATTTTCTGTAAATATGGCCAATCTTTGTTCTGTATACCCCTATAAAGACCCTCATATGACAACATGAACAACCATGGCACTACAATGTTTGTTTACACATCCAATCGGACGATTATTTAGTAAATATTGGGGCACTCGAGATCACCAATATCTGGACTGAACGTAAATCAAACAACTCGGTGTGTTCTATCTCCGGTCACTTTCCCCATGTATTTCAGGGCTTTCCATAAATGTCAATAATCATGACAGTGGTTTCCGTGTACAGACATGAGTACCTGAGTATGTTGATAAAAAAAACATTCAATTGCACGGCAACAGATATTCAAAACCCTCACTCTGACAATTAAATTTGTTAACCCTATATACCTCAGATTCATTTATTTTCATGGGTATCATTTTCGCTTGATTTAGAAACATTACATTGTTTGTGGTAGTTGATTTCTTTGTTTTTGCAAAGTCTTCATGCAAGCTTAATAGTACAGAACATTTGAATTTGTTGTGGCTTTGCCAATGAATCCATAAAATTGGTATCGCACAAATAATAATGATTCCACACTGCCCTAATTTTTATTGCCAACCCTCAAGATTTCATTGTCATTTTTTAACAGCAGTATTAAAGACAAACAGAAACAGCTAATGCTTTTATTGAGGTCAAACTAAACAGTGAAAAAAAAATAATCTAAATGTTTGTCAATAGAAAAAATAAGATTTAATACAAACTGATACTTAAATTTTGCTTGATTTTCAAAAACCTGGCAAAATTAAATTAACTTTGATAAGAAGCTTAGCACACCCTAATTAAAGCTTCTAGATAATATGTAATTTAAATATAACCTTATTCAATAAACTTGCACTGTACAGTCTATTAGACTCTGTACTTGGGTTTCTTACGACTTCTAATTAAGTTTTTCTATATAAGTTCATTAACTTACAAAATATGAACCAACAGACCTTTTAATGATTGTAAGAAACCAATCTAGAAAGTGTTAAAAAAACTGTTATGGATGGCAAAATGTAATATTTCCCTAAAAGAATGTATGGATAAAAATGTTGTGCAAATTTCTAAGAAGATTGATGATGCAATGAATGCAGAATGCATTTTTGCCTTTCAGGTCTAAAAAAGCTTCTGAAAAAGTCTACACCAATTTTTGTGTTATAAATTAGATTTACTAATTTGCTAAATGTGTTTTCCAGTCTGAGGAATGCTAAAAGTTCATCCCTGGTTTACAACAGTAAGGATTGCAAAGTGCTAAATTGAAAAAGTTGAATGCCACATGCATCCCTGCAAATTGAATCACAAATAACATTCTAATAATTGAAACACATGTGTATGCAAAAAAATCAAGTTTAAAAACATGCCATCATATATATACAAGTGACAGGAACCTGTTCAGTGTTTCTCGTTTTTCCTGTAGATTAGAACATTGGTTTTTGCTTTTTTAATTTAACACTAGTCGTTTTTTGGGCCTTTTATAGGTTGCGATTTGGTGTGAGCCAATTTTTTAATTTAGGCTCTGTTTCAACTTTTGATGGTTTGTTTTCACAAATTGTGACTTGGATGTAGAGTTGTCTCAATTTACCACATCAACTTATATCTATTATTCGTGATATGGACAGATAAAAGAGAGAAAATATAACTATAACTGCCTACTTTAAATTATTTGTACTTATTGGTCCATATAAATAGAACATGTACATTTTTTTGTATTCTATAGTTTAAGGTTTAATTCATACACATTTTCCACTGTAACCTTTTATGCACCCAACCTAAAAATAAACGGAGGCCAAGGACCTTCCAAATGGATCTACTACATATATATTTACAAAACCTAGGTCATTTATTTCAGTAAATCATGTGAAACTTATATAGGATGCAATTAATCAGATGGTAATGTTATGTCCCCCTGCAGAGTTATGTCCCCCTGCAGAGTTATTTTTAGATGAAATGTATACAGATGTATCTTTCATGTGGCTATTTTCATAAAGTGAATTCCAGTGATTAATCAGCCAGCCTTTTATGGATAAATATCACTTGAAAAGAATGATTATCTCTCAGATGATTTATAAGTGAGGGTCTGTAAGAGAAGTCTTTTATCTATGTATTCTGAACAAACTGATGAAAGAATGAATGAACAAATGGACGCCCAGAACGAAAATCATAATGCCCATAAATTGTGCATGAAAATAAGATGTGGTATGGATGCCAACAAAAAACTTTGTACAAAATAACACAGAAGTTTTTAAACAACTATAAGTTATTGTATGACCTCTTTTGTCTATTATCCTCTAATTTTTTGAGTTATTTCTACTTTTTATTTTATGTATCACTGATTTATTTTTTATTAGTACCTATTAATTATTATTCTTTTTTTTTTTTGGTCGATTTTTCTTCAGAATAATACCCCATTTTATTCTATTCTCTGAACACCATCCAGACCCTTGCAGTGCTCATCAGATTAAATGATGTGCTTGGTTTACTAACCATATATTTTCTAATCAAGGACCTGAGATATAATAACACAGGGTAGACTTAAACATCTCTGTATCAATGGCTTTTATTTTCTGCTCTGGCGAACTGTGCAAAAAATCAATTTACCTGAATTCATTTATTAAAGGTTGCCATGGATACATCACAGGGTGGGTAATGCTCTGATCCGATTGGATCTAAAATTAAATCCCATTAAAAGAGGATCAAAAGTTCAAACCGGTCATTGAAAATCATCAAGAAAGCTGATGACTTAAAAAAAAATCTGCACATTTCATACGTTAAGTCGATTCAATTTTAAGATACATTGAACAAGGTTTTGACACCTACAGAATATAAATTCTTATCACTTCTTTCAGAACTTTTTCTTTAAGTACATATCGCATATTTTATTGCATTAATGGTGTAAATTGTGAATAGAAGTCATGCAAACGGAACGAAATACAAGATTCTATGTGTGATATCGGAACAAAATGACTGTTTTATTGAGCGAGAAAATGAAAAAATTTAAATTCACTTTCAAATCATGTAGACCAAATGGTATGTGATTTATAGCAGTACTGCAAACTTCATAAAACAAATTCAGACTTTTAATCTATGCTAAATCTAACAATGTAGAATAAAGACGAATTATATACCACAGATATAATCAAAATCATAAGCCTTGCAATCTTCATGACATACTTTCAAATCTAATGGTCTCAGGAGTCCAACTTTACAAAAATTAAGGTAGATCATAAGTAAATGTTTTTTGAGACAGAATGTTCTTATAATTTGACAAAATGAAGATTTTCCTTTACTGTTTTCAAAAATATAATAAAAAGTATGGGTCACCGTGCTATTTTTCAAGCTATCAGTCGTTGAAAATTGCCTAAATTTGGTTGTTTGTTCATGAAAAAACACATAACAGTGAATAAAAAAAATTCTTTGAGATAGAATTTTGAAAAAAATTGTGAGAAGGTAGGTTTTATAATATGTTTTAAGAAAATAAAAAGAAAACATGGTGTCACCGAACTTGTTTTCTTGCCACAAGTAAAAATAAAAAAATTCCCTATTAGCCCAGTATAAATTTTGTGCTGAAAGAGTTATCTCCCCTTAAATGGCTCATTTGAAAAAAAAATGATTTTAAAAACCAAAAAGGTTGATATTTGTTAAAATATTTTGAATAATACAATAAATTAGCAAGTTTTCTTTATATAAATAAACAGTCTAACCATGAAATTGCAAATCTGTTTCCAAATTTGCTGATTTGGGCAAATAACTAGACCGAATTTGTACTGTGATTGTACAATCCAAGATGGCGGTATACCATGAATCTACCTTAAATAAAATGTGGTTCCATTTCTTTTACTTTGAGCAGATCAGACAAACTAATCCATTCTTACATGTAGCTCCCAATTTTTATTTAAAGAGTGAGAAAACAAATTTATACTAATCTGACAATATGTAAAAGAGAGGTAAAAGATAGCAAAGGGATATTCAAACTCATAAACCTTGCAGAGTCCAAACAAACAGGCATGATATCTTTAGCATTATCACACACTCTCAACTTGTCTCCTGGCCTTGAAGGCATAAAACTTTGCTCAGTGCTCTGAGCACAAAAATCATGCTCGAAACATGAAATCCAGCAATTTGATTGGTTGATTTTCGAGTCTGAGTACAAAAATCATACTCGAAAGTTTTATGACCGTGAGGCCTGGCCTTTTGTTTATCTTTTTATCTTCTATCTTTTTTCTTTGGGCTTTGTGTTCCTTTTATATATGCTCTAAGAATAATAACTTTGATATCTTCTACAATTTTATCAGGGACATTGTCAATTGTGTAAGACAGTAGCATACAGTAGCTGAATGCTATTTTTTGCCATCTTTCCATCCATATTATGTTGGGTTTCCATATCATCAAAATCGTATCAAATCAAAATCTCTCTTTATTCATTAGTCCTTTAAACATGTTAAATACTCAATTTCCAAAAACCCTGCATTTTTTCTTAATTGAGCTGTCAAAATTTCATAAATTTAGGGATCAAATTTTATCATGTAGTCCAACTTAAGTCATTTATCTTTAATCCTATTCTGAAAACAGGATGTCTATTTAAGTATGTATTTTTTATATCAATTGACATTTGACATACAGACAATTTTGGCGACTCTGTCATGTCAAAAGGTAGATAAACTTTGTCCAACTTTTCCGAAAAAAACCTTTATGTGGGAGTTTAACAAGTGCATTTCTTAATTTGACAATTTAAAATCTGTTTAAAGTACTTAATTATTGACATGATTATAACATTATTTTCCAAAATTCCAGCTGACATCAATTTAAAGAAATTATTAAAAAACAAGGGTTCCTACTCCCTCAGGCAAAGTTGACCTCAGATGAATTTGGATAGGCAAGTCATTCCTTTTAACCCCCTTTAACTATTATGCATTTGCTTTTTTAAATTATTCTTATGTCCCTGTTGGTCATATGGTCCCTAATATTTAAGTTGAGCATCCCTGACTTTCATATATTTAGGTTGGAGCATTCAAGACAAGTCCAGGTCTATTTTTTATAGGTGGGGGTAGCTCAGAGAGAACCAATGACCTTCGATAGGAAAGCTAACAATCAATTAAGATTGGAGTCAAGTGCACCTACCAGGTGCAGGTATCAAACTCCACCCCAGTTTTGACTGGCTAGTGTCTATAATATATAACTCAGACCACTCTGCCATTTGATGGATCATAAAGCAACTTCAAAATACCAGAAAAAGTCACAGAAATATTCAATGGAGGATCACAATAACAAGAGGATGAGGGAGAATGCAATTCAGCCCAAATTCTAGGAGTTGGAAATATAATAAAGTCTTGATATAGTATAACAATATTTTCTTTCCATACAGATAAAATCAGACATCTTTTTTCCACCATGAATTCTAATTTTAATATTCATATCTCTAAAACCAGCAAACAGGCAAATCCCCCCTTTTTTATGTTTTCATTGATCAGTAAACAATTTTTTTTTTTTTAAACACTTTTTATTGAAGACCAGTCAACTAGCATCTAGATTATCAACACACTTCTAAATGGATTTCGATTTAAGTTTCCAAACTTCATTAGATATATATGCCGAAAACAGTCCAATCTACCACAGCTATGTAAACTAGTGGCCTTCAAATGACAAATGTGTAACATTAAAGGTACAAACAAATCTCATTACAACCAAAAATTTCTATAAATGCCTCAATACTATTGTGACACATATTTAAAATTAACATGTTTTCTTACGCCAATGACATAGTTGCAAAAAACGTTAAGAAATTTCCATTCATCATAAGTGACAATAAAAACGTAAAATTTTATATAACATGAAAGCGAGGTAGTCAATAAGTATTCATCATTCTTGTGTCAAATGCGCATATTAAACCTGTATATAATGTAAAAAATTATTCACAGAATGAAAAACACAACAAAATCAGACGATTTGTCCATTTAGTTTGTTTTTTTAAGAGAAATGAATGAAAAAACAAGGCAGTAAAAATTATAGTATTGACATTTCTTATGTTTTTAAAATAAGAAGTATTTTTGAATGATGATAAATATCATTGTATTCTGATTTTTCTAATTAAAAAAAAAAATTATTTTTTGATAGACTAGCCTTAATTTAAAACATACACAAATTTGAATACTGATAGAAATTCATTGCACAACTACTCAATAAAAAATCTGATTCAGTACTAGTCCAACAGTCTAGAACTACTTAGCAGAGAAATAGATTCATCAATCAACATTTGAAATCCGCGTTCTGTAACATCAAACAAGCGGCAGTGTCCATATTAAATGAAAGTGTCATACAATCGAAAAGCAATTTAATTCTCTTGAAGAAGCAATTTTTTTAATAAAGTACTCGGTGGGTGGAATAGAAAAACGTTAATCTGATAATGGACTTATCAGCGTGTTTTTTCATATTGTAAATCAAAGGACAGCTTTCTACCAATAAGTATTATATTACACGTATATTTCACGTCAATTTCAATAAAATGTTTGTCCATTTCTTCCAAATGAAAAATGAATTGAAGTACCAGTATTATATTACACATATATTTCACGTCAATAACAATAAAATTTCAGTGCAATTTTATCAATTTTTTCAAGATGAAATATGAATTAGAAGTATTTTATTATACTCATATATTTCAGCTCTATATTTCACGTCAATTCCAATAAAATTTCAGGACTACTTTGTCAATTTCTTCACAATGAAATATGAATTTGAAGTATTTCATGACCGGTATATTCCATCTCTATATTTCAGTTAATTCAAATAAATTTCAGTACTACTTTGTCAATTTCCTTACAATGAAATATGAATTGGAAGTATTTATTACTATTTTATTTCATCTTGTCAATTTCAATCGAAATTCGTACAATAAAGTCAATTTTGCCAAAATGAAATATCAATTTTATTATGTTCTAGGCTAAAGGGAACAATTTGATTTGAGAACCTAAAATTACAATTTATATATATTCAAATGAAATATTTTTAGTTTACATATATATTGAAGATCAGGAATTTATATTATCAAATAACTTCACCAAAAATCATATTGACTGTTTGAACTTAAGGGAAACAGGTACCTGCCTTGAAGGCAAAAACTTGCTCAGTGCTCGAGCACAAAAATCATGCTCGAAACATGAAATCCAGCAATTTGATTGGTTGATTTCGAGTCTGAGTACAAAAATCATGCTCGAAAGTTTATGACCGTGAGGCCAGCAGACTAGCTTTCAATTCATGTCCAATATAAACAGGGCACCACTCTAAGTTCTCTTTTAAAGGTGACTGTTCTTATTTGGTAAAACAAACCCAATCCTCAATCAGATATAAATAAATTTATCATAGATACCCAAGGTTTACAATTTTTTATACACAGACATGAATTTTGTGTACAAAAGACTCATCAATGATGAATTGGAAATTAAAAGAAGGCCAAAAAGATAACAAGAATGTGTCCATAGTACATGGATGCCCCACTTCGCAACTATCATTTTCTGTGTTCAGTGGACCGTGAAATGGGTCAAAATTTTAATTTAGAATTAAATTAGAAAGATCAATTATAGTGAACATGTGTACTAGTTTCAAGTTGATGTAACTTAACTTCATCAAAAACTACCTTGACCAAAAACTTTAACCTGAACTTCGCACTATCATTTTCTATGTTCAGTGGACCATGAAATTGGGGTCAAAACTATAATTTGGCATTAAAATTAGAAAGATCATATCATGGGGAACATGTGTACTAAGTTTCAAGTTGATTGGACTTCAATTCTTCAAAACTACCTTGACCAAAAACTTTAACCTGAAGCGAACGGACACACAGACGGAAGAACAAACGAACGGACGGACGAACGAACAGACGAACAAGGGACGAACGAACAGATGAACAAACGAACGGACGAACAGAGGCACAGACCAGAAAACATAATGCCCCTCTACTATCTTAGGTGGGGCATAAAAAGACATTTTAGGAAAGAATAAATTTGTTCTTTTCTCTAAATTTTTCTCAATAGAATCAGTATGTCATCTCATATACTTAATTGGCACTGTGACAATCACAATTATCAATTCTCTCCCTTTTTATATGGCACTTGAGATCTAAATTATCAGTTCCCTCCCTTTTTTACTTATTAGATCTCTCACTTTTTTATTTCTGTCTATCTAAATTATAAGTTCTCTCCCTTTTTTACGTGTGACAATCTTAATTATCAGTTCCCTCCCTTTTTATTTGGCAAAATCTCATTTATCAGTTCTCTCCCTTTTTATTTGGCAAAATCTAAATTATCATTTCTCTCCCTTTTTATTTGGCAAAATCTCAATTATCAGTTCTCTCCCTTTTTATTTGGCAAAATCTAAATTATCAGTTCTCTCCCTTTTTATTTGGCACAACCTAAATTATCAGTTCTCTCCCTTTTTTATTTGGCACAACCTAAATTATCAGTTCCCTCCCTTTTTTATTTGGCACAACTTAAATTATCAGTTCCCTCCCTTTTTATTTGCACAACCTAAATTATCAGTTCCCTCCCTTTTTGTATTTGTCAAAATCTAAATTATCAGTTCCCACCCTTTTTGTATTTGGCAAAATCTAAATTATCAGTTCTAGGTCTCCATTTAACTCAATTCTTGAACTATAACTTCCCTTTCAGTACGTGTACCACCATGGAGGCAAAAGACACAAAGGAACATTCAAACTCAAAGTCGAAAAAACAAACTGACAAGACCATGGGAAAACAATGAAAAAAACTTTGAAAAGACACTTAAACACAAAACACAACAAAGAAAACAAAACATTGAGCAAAAATAACCCCACCAAAAAAGAGTGATTTCAGGTGCTCAAGTAGGGTAAACATATTCTGCTCCACATTATGGCACCCATTGTGTTGTTCACACAAGGACAGACATGATGATAAGTCATTTGGTCACATTTGAGGAAAAGTAGAAGGGATTGTTGGGTTAAGACAATTTTAACATATCCATAAATTATGAAAAAGATATTCCATCAAACCAAACATTAATGTATGCAGTTACAGATGATTCCTGACTCGATATGAAAACTAGGATTAGTCTTAAAGGTTGGAAATTCTTTTCAATTTTCTTTTAGCCTGAATATATAGGAAGACCTACAATTTTGTTACAAATTGATGATAAAAGTTCTAGTAAAAACTGCAATGTAGGCATCTTTCTGCAGCATTAATAAATAGGCCAATACTTGAACGATTTTTTTGCTTTTTTTGCCAACAAATATTAGATGTACAAGTTCATGTATAAATGGTTCAATCAACCTTACATGTATACCGATAAATAGTCAAAATAGATAGAAATGTTATACAAGGACACATCTATCATAAAATTAATGTCTTACATAAATGATATTCACCATCAGGAAAAAACTCAAGACATTTATTACACAAAAACAATGTCTATTGGCCCTGATCATTTTCAATAAATGACAAACAAAAATTACCATTACTTGATGCAACACTATGCCCCATAAGGAAATAAAAAATGCAAGGAATAAAATTGTCTTGAAGTAGAATATCTTCTTTAATGAAGATCGATAGCTCTTGAAAAATTAATGATGATAAGTTTTTGAAGTTTTAACGATTCCTTTGTTTTACTTTATCACCAAGCAACAAAGGTTACCTTATTTCAGATCCCTATATCAATGTCTGTGTTCTCCAGACAAAGAGAATAAATGATTTCTGATTGACTTATGTAATTTTATTGACCGTCTAGACAGGCTAGCTAAAGGTCTTCCTTAAAAGGTTTAATTGTTTACCCACATCTTATATTTCATTTTATTGTACCCAGTATGCATTTTTTATATAAATTCTTCTGTTCAACAATGTTTAAATTAACCCTCAATAAAACATTTTTTTCAAAATTTTATAATTGTTTTATGACTTAATGATTTTTGTCACAATTTAAATGATTTTCAGCTTGTAAAAGCACTTTGTGTTATAATTGTATTATATACATGGATTCATCTATTTTCTGGGCTATGGGAGTCTTCCATAAAAGTAATTTTAGCTGGTAAAGAAAATGTATTGTGATTTATTTTAATTTCCAATGAATTTATTTATTTTTTTTTGTCTAACATTTTTTGTGGATTTGAGGAGAAATGTTGATACATAGATACTATTTTAAGTGGATTTGGTTTGGCCCCAAAGTCTGCATATGTAACTTCAAAGACAACAGGAAATTTGTATTTCATTCAAAACAATTGAATTAGTGGTTCACGTTTTTTTTCATGATTTAACAACAATGAAAAAAGCCCCCCAATAGTTATAGCTGTAGCTTTTATAAAAAGCTGTTCATATCAGATGACTTTACCTAGTTTTGACATCCATTGCTAACTAAAGCATTTTTATCAAGCTGCAACTTGCTGTTGAATGAATGAGGATGGGGAAACCCCTTCATTTGTTTGTCAAATTTGTCAAATCAACAGACCAACATCAAATCAAGGTCACGTGGCTCATGAGCAGCTGGAAGAGATCAAGATCAGACATGAATTTGATTTAATATTCTGAATATCTAATTATTCTGAGACAAAGCTTAAAACACTTGCAGAATCATAATGAAGATTTATATTAAAAATAACATGTGTAAAATTTTGAGTGTTCCTTTGTCTCACTACTGGTATCAACAATAAACTAATAAAGGATACAAATATCTGTTGTTTTATGATACAAGGGCACAATCTTTGCTGTTGATTGATAGAGGTACCAGTTATCAAGGGTAATATTCTTTGCTGTTGATTGATAGAGGTACCAGTTATCAAGGGTAATATTCTTTGCTGTTGATTGATAGAGGTACCAGTTATCAAGGGTAATATTCTTTGCTGTTGATTGATAGAGGTACCAGTTATCAAGGGTAATATTCTTTGCTGTTGATTGATAGAGGTACCAGTTATCAAAGGTAATATTCTTTGCTGTTGATTGATAGAGGTACCAGTTATCAAGGGTAATATTCTTTGAAGGGTAATATTCTTTGCTGTTGATTGATAGAGGTACCAGTTATCAAGGGTAATATTCTTTGCTGTTGATTGATAGAGGTACCAGTTATCAAGGGTAATATTCTTTGCTGTTGATTGATAGAGGTACCAGTTATCAAGGGTAATATTCTTTGCTGTTGATTGATAGAGGTACCAGTTATCAAAGGTAATATTCTTTGCTGTTGATTAATAGAGGTACCAGTTATCAAGGGTAATATTCTTTGAAGGGTAATATTCTTTGCTGTTGATTGATAGAGGTACCAGTTATCAAGGGTAATATTCTTTGAAGGGTAATAATCTTTGCTGTTGATTGATAGAGGTACCAGTTATCAAGGGTAATATTCTTTGAAGGGTAATATTCTTTGCTGTTGATTGATAGAGGTACCAGTTATCAAGGGTAATATTCTTTGAAGGGTAATATTCTTTGCTGTTGATTGATAGAGGTACCAGTTATCAAGGGTAATATTCTTTGAAGGGTAATAATCTTTGCTGTTGATTGATAGAGGTATCAGTTATCAAGGGTAATATTCTTTGAAGGGTAATATTCTTTGCTGTTGATTGATAGAGGTACCAGTTATCAAGGGTAATATTCTTTGAAGGGTAATATTCTTTGCTGTTGATTGATAGAGGTACCAGTTATCAAGGGTAATATTCTTTGCTGTTGTTTGATGCAGGTACCAGTTATCAATGGTAACATTCTTTGCTGTTGTTCTATGCAGGTACCAGTCATCGAGGGAAATATTCTTTATTGTTGTTCAATACAGGTACTCATATGTATAATCAAGGATAGTCTTGGTTTGACCCAGCCAGGGTTCCAACCCATGACCCCAGGGAGACCAGGCTAATACAGGACCACAGTTATCAAGCAATCAAAATGAATCAATATTAATGTTCATGTATTGAACCAAAGATTTTAACCTTACTTTTATTTTTTAAAATTTAAAACCATGCTGAAAAAAATAAAAGATTCGCATAGTTCCTAAATTGCACTGCAAACTTTACATTGTCATTGTACAAATGTAGGTGCCACCATTTCAATTGTTTGCATTTTGATGTTATGACGTTTTGGTATCTATACTATTAAACGAGAAGACCTCATTCTAGGTGTCGCTTCTCTTCCTTCCACAATAAATCAATCATCATGCCTCTGTGTCCCATAGGTAACATGCATAGTCGCATTTGTCATCCATTCTTATGAATTTTAAGATTGAGTTATTTTGGGAGAAAAACGACGAAAAAGGAGTCCGGATATGATTCCGTCATCAGACTGACTTTTAGTCATAGATAAGACTTCCTGTTTGAAACATGCACAAATACAACCAATCGTATGATAGATAACAAAAATGAAAAATTGATAAGCCAATCAGAGCGTTCTCCATATCATGGTGTTTAGATCGCAAGAACCACGACTATTATACCTCCTTAGAGAGGACAATTATTTTTCACGTTTATCTACATGTAAACTACGATTATACTTCTTTAATATATAGAGACTCTCTGTATTCTGTCTACTGTTTTTTTTTTTAAATGTTTACTATTTAAGGGGTCATACCAGTTGCATTTATATTAAAATAAGTAAAACATGTGACACAAGTACAATGTACAACCAATCGTAGAGCGTTCTCCATATCATGGTGTTTAGGTCTCAAAAATCACAACTATTATACCTCCTTAGAGAGGACAAATATTTTTCGCGTTTATCTACATGTAAACTACGATTATACTACTTTAATATATAGAGACTCTCTGTATTCTGTCAGGGAATTTCTATGTTAGAATAGAAAGTCCCTGATTCTGTTTACTGTTTTCTTTGAAATGTTTACTATTTAAGGGGTCATACCACTTGCATACATATTAAAATAAATAAAACATGCTCAACTTCATCTAAAACTACCTCGACCAAAATCTTTTACCTGAAGTGGGACAGACGGACGAGACGGACGGATGACCGAACAAACGAACGCACGGATGCACAAACTAGAAAACATAATGCCCATAATTGGGGCATAAACATTTATTGTTAAAAGGGAAAATAGTGTTTTGGCAAAAATGAAAGTAAGGTAGAGATTAGAGGGAGGCAGGACCTTTTTCGGGGCGTCGGGATCGGGTGTTTTTAAGCTCGGGATTTGGGGATTGCTCCTTACAGGATCCGGGAATTTATTTTTCGATTTCGGGATATGAATTTCTTTAAATTCTGCATCTCGGGATTTCATGGTTTTAAGCCAGGGATTTCGGGATCAGGACCCCTCCGATCGACAACCTCTCAAATTAGTCTTAGTCGGTATTAGTCATTTATACATGATTCAAATTCTACCATTGCCATGTTTATAAGGCTCTCAAAAAAAGCACTGATGGATTGTCATAGAAGCATATTTGTTAGACTAATAATGGTCTATAAGCAGTTAAATTTATTTCATGTTTGAATTGGTGCAAATTTTTAATTTTGATTTTACTTTTACCAAAAGAATCATTGTAGCAAAGGAGAAGAATAATTGTGGTCGTAGGCCAGAAACACGAATATAATTGAATTTAACAGAAAGGAAACAAATGTCGGACTTTGGAAAAAGGGAGATACCTTTTATGTAATTCTCCATACATATTATAATATCTTTTACAAAAAATCATCCTACAACAGTTCACAAGCTGTATATGCCCGCGATTTCGCGGGTGCGTTCTAGTAATCATGATAATACAAGCAGATTGTTTGCACTTTTAAAATTCTAATGTATTTCTTAAGCTTGTGAATAAATTTTTACTTGTGGTAAACCACACATATGAAGGTCACTATTAACTGAATGTAAAATTTACCTGCTATTAATAATAAATTATAAATCAAAGCTAAATGGTAATGAAAGTCACACACAGAAGTGACACTGTCTCACAAGGTGAACAACATACACACGGTAATGAAAGTCACACACAGAAGTGACACTGTCTCACAAGGAGAACAACATACACACGGTAATGAAAGTCACACACAGAAGTGACACTGTCTCACAAGGAGAACAACATACACACAGTAATGAAAGTCACAAACAGAAGTGACAGTCTCACAAGAAGAACAACATACACACAGCAGAGAAAGTCACACACAGAAGTGACACTGTCTCACAAGAACAACATACGTACACATGATAATGAACGTCACACACAGAAGTGACAGTCTCACAAGAAGAATAACATAAACACAGTAATGAAAGTCACACACGGAAGTGACACTGTCTCACAACGAGAACAACATACCTGCAATGAAAGTCACACACAGAAGTGACACCATCTCACAAGGAGAACAACATACACATGGTAAGTAAGTCACACACAGAAGTGACACTGTCTCACAAGGAGAACAACATACACATGGTAATGAAAGTCACACACAGAAGTGACACTGTCTCACAAGGACAACAACATACACATAGTAATGAAAGTCACACACAGAAGTGACACTGTCTCACAAGGAGAACAATATGCACACAGAAATGAAAGTCACACACAGAAGTGACACCATCTCACAAGGAGAACAACATACACACAGTAATGAAAGTCACACACAGAAGTGACACCATCTCACAAGGAGGACAACATACACCTAATGAAAGTCACACACGGAAGTGACACTGTCTCACAAGGAGAACAACATACACATGGTAAGTAAATCACACACAGAAGTGACACTGTCTCAAAAGGACAACAACATACACACAGTAATGAAAGTCACACACAGAAGTGACACTGTCTCACAAGGAGAACAACATACACGCAATGAAAGTCACACACAGAAGTGACACTGTCTCACAAGGAGAACAACATACACATGGTAAATAAGTCACACACAGAAGTGACACTGTCTCACAAGGAGAACAACATACACATGGTATTGAAAGCCACACACAGATGTGACACCGTCTCACAAGAAGAACAACATACACACAGTAATGAAAGTCACACACAGAAGTGACACCATCTCACAAGGACAACATACATGCAATGAAAGTCACACACAGAAGTGACACCATCTCACAAGGAAAACAACATACACATGGTAAGTAAGTCACACACAGAAGTGACACTGTCTCACAAGGAGAACAACATACACATGGTAATGAAAGTCACACACAGATGTGACACCGTCTCACAAGAAGAACAACATACACACAGTAATGAAAGTCACACACAGAAGTGACACCATCTCACAAGGAGGACAACATACACGCAATGAAAGTCACACCGAAGTGACACCATCTCAACAAGGAGAACAACATACACATGGTAAGTAAGTCACACACAAAAGTGACACTGTCTCACAAGGAGAACAACATACACATGGTAATGAAAGTCACACACAGATGTGACACCGTCTCAAAAGAAGAACAACATACACACAGTAATGAAAGTCACACACAGAAGTGACACTGTCTCACAAGGAGAACAACATACACATGGTAATGAAAGTCACACACAGATGTGACGCTGTCTCACAAGAAAAACCACATACACACAGTAATGAAAGTCACACACAGAAGTGACACCATCTCACAAGGACAACATACACGCAATGAAAGTCACACACAGAAGTGACACCATCTCACAAGGAAAACAACATACACATGGTAAGTAAGTCACACACAGAAGTGACACCATCTCACAAGGAGGACAACATACACGCAATGAAAGTCACACACAGAATAGACACCATCTCACAAGGAGAACAACATACACATGGTAAGTAAGTCACACACAAAAGTGACACCATCTCACAAGGAGAACAACATACACATGGTAAGAAAGTCACACACAGATGTGACACCGTCTCACAAGAAGAACAACATACACACAGTAATGAAAGTCACACACAGAAGTGACACCATCTCACAAGGAGGACAACATACACGCAATGAAAGTCACACACAGAAGTGACACCGTCTCACAAAGAGGACAACATACACATGGTAATGAAAGTCACACACAGAAGTGACACGGTCTCACAAGGAGAACAAAATACACTTCAAAGAAATTTGGTTACACATTTACATATGTCATAAATGTATATTTGTACATGTAGGTATAGAACATGTGGTATGAGTGCCAATGAGACAACTCTCCATCCAAATAACAATATTTAAAAGAAAACCATTATAGGTCAAGGTATGGCCTTCAACACAAAGCCTTGGCTCACACCGAAAAGCAAGCTATAAAGGGTCCCAAAATTACTAATGAAAAACCATTAAAACAGGGAAACCTACAGTCTAATCTATATATGTAGGTATAATAACTGGAGTCCGACATTTTTTTGGTATAAATTTTCTTCTAATACATACAATACACACATTTATCTGAACATAATGAAAAATACTACTTTTCTTATTATTGCTCATTTTCTTATTTTGGTTTTAAAAAGCAGTCTTCATATGTGCATGCAATCTGCTGCCTAATATTTCTTGTATACAAATATTCATAAGCATCAATAAGTCAAACCTTAGCCATGAAAATAAAAACAGCACTTTATAAATTTCATATGTTCACCACAGTTTCTGGATTTACCTTTATCAGGAACGCACAAAGCGGAATATAAATTCATCTCTATTAATGTAAGCTGGTCAGCTTATTCTTGTCCTGATGCTGACCACTGACAGGCCCTTTGGTAATATACCTATATAGTTTGGACTTGACCATTCATAAGGTCACCTGTCCTATAAGGTTAGTTCTCTCTAGTCCAGAGGGCTGACCTTTATACACTGATTTGACATTACAATGTAGTTTACAAGTGCAGAAATGTTAAAAATCGATCACTAATATCTAGCTTAACAAGGGATAAAATGTCTCCCCATTGATTATATTCTTCTATGTGAAGGAGCAATTGACAGACTATTTGTTTGTAATATTACAATTGTCAAGTCAACAACGATCATGAAAAAACTTGACATTTAAAAGACGTTCAACTTTGTCATTACCATTCACTAGCCAGACATGTTTGATTCTGTCAGATTTTATCCCCTTTTTTTGTTTAAATACAACTTTGAAGTTCAAATTTTGTCAATGCTTTTATATTTTATAGAAATTCAACTCTCTGTGGGCTTTCGGCAATTAAAAGCTCAACTTGTGGTATGAACAGACCATCATTTGGTTATTGTTAAAGAATCTATCTTGACCACTAGACCCCTTTTGTTGTTGGAATGCTGTCTTATTAACCTTATTGGGATATTGCTATCAAGTAAGGACTTAAACATAAACATGTGACACCTGCACAGTGTGTTTTCTTTAACTTGACCTTATTTTAATTGCCTACCCTGGTCATCAATCTTAGTTGTGTTTGCAGACTCAGTGTTTTTCAAGAAAAAAGCTGACAATGAGGGTTTGGATTGGGTTAAATGATTAAAGAATAATGCCCTTAAAAAATGAAGATTAGAAAATAACGGGCCAAAAAAAATGAAGATTAAAGAAAAAGGGGGTAATTTTTTGAAGATTGGAGAAAAAAGGGGTAATTTTTTGAAGACTAAGATTTTGAAGAAAAAGGGATGAAAATTAAATGTTTACAGAATAACAGACAATGCCTAATTTCGTGCTTCCTTCACTGACCAAGCACTGTCTTCAAGCAGCTGCAAGTCATATGAACGGTGATTGAAGCTGTAATAATCTCAACTGAACTAAATGCCCTTTATGACCCTCATGCACAGCTGACAATGAAAACTACACCTGTAATTTTCTAAAATTATGACAATATTTCATTCCTTTGTTCAACTCTATAAACTCTTTATAACAATGGAAAAAGTTAAGTTCTACAGCCCCTTAAGACAATAGCTAAAAATTAAGTTATACAACCCCTTATGACAATGGAAAAAAACTCAGCTGTACAGCCTATACCAGCTGCTGCACCAGAACATAAGCAGTGTTACCTGTTCAGGTACATAGCACTAGAAAACCGTGAACTCAGGCGTACAATGAATATGTCAAGTATGTAATCCTTACAAACATAAAAGACAACATTCCTCCTTTTATAATGTCACTCTTTTTAATAGAGCTACAAAAAATGTGAAATATAAAAGTGCATCTCTCAGATGGCGAGCTATTTAGAGGAATAACACCATGAATTCTTAGCTTCGTTGTTTCTACATGTATGTTGAATCTCTCAAGGATGAAGGGCTAAAGGAATAACACCACTATAAATTATCGTTGTTTTTGTTTCCACATGTTTATTAAATCATCAATTTCAAGCATTCAAAGCTATTTTGTCTTCCATGTGTAAGTTCAAGTAGTTCAAAACTATACCTAATATCTTGACAAAATAATTGTTGTTTTATGCCTAACTTGTTGCAGCAAATATTGTATTCGTTTCAGATGGACTGGGTCTCAGCCAAGATTTGTAAAATTTGATGGTACATGTAATTTCAACTGCTACAGTGGCCTCATTGTACATGTTCTACTGTGAGTGTGACTGAAAGTGGCTCTTAACATCATCAATCAATCAATCAATTATAAACTGTTTAAGAAGACAAAAGAAGATATATAACCATAATAGGGAATTACAGAAAACCTGGAAAGCTACTTGGGCGATTCTTAACAAAGGACTATAAAATATCATCATAAATACGATGACGCATGATAGTGTCACAAAATGAAGGATATGTTTTTTCACCTCGGAAATAAATTCCAAAGTTCTGTCAATGTTCCTTAATATCCAATCCATTACCTCTGCTTAACATGTGTTCCTCGTTTATCATGTAACTTACAAACACAACATTTTAGAAATAAATGTCACAAAATTAGATGCATTTTTTTCTTAAAATATTATCCCTGTTTTATCTATACTAAAGGAATTACTAATATGTTTTGGGTCTATGAAGAAATAACATCAAAAATTTGGTGCAAACTAAATAACCTGCATAGCGCATTATTTTAAAGTATGCACCCCATTTTTTATGTTATTTTAAATTATAAGGCAAAAAAATATGACAGTCATTTCTTCAAAATTTGAGTAAAGCATGAAAAAACGTTGATGTCATCCAATCACATGACAAAATAATGTCTTTGAGTTGATAAACAAAACAACATCAGCCAAGACGTGTTACATCCAAAACTAAATTATTAATTTCATAGTCTTTAAAGGGACAACATATTGATACCGAATGCATTTCCAATTTGTCTGAGAAATCTCAAGACCTAAGCCCAGTATCATTGGGCTCACGAGTTCCCTCAATATGTAAATAAGGAGATGTCGTATGATAGCCAATAAAACAACTAGCAACAAAAGTTCAAATAAAGTGGATGTAAGCAATTATACCTTTCTATAAGGAATAATTTTAAGCTCCAATTCAATATTTCTACTGTCTGACTTGACTACAAATTTCTTTAGATTATGTTTTAAATTTAAAGAAGATTTTATATTCTAACTTCACGAGTAAACTTGAATACATTTTGTACTTGATTTTTTTTCATGAAAACAAAGTAAGCAAAGTCAACTATTTATAATCATATATTTGAGAAAGAATTTTAATCATCAGGTATAATGGAAAGTTGAATACATATGAAAATTTGTGATCATCAATCCATAGGGTTTTTTGCACTCCCTGTCAAGATTTGCAGTCAGTTCAATGTCATGTTTCAGTCGCTTTAAAAAGCTATAATTGCCAACATTTTATAAACCTTTATTGTCATGATTGTAGCACATTTTTGCTGGGAGCAGTAATTTTTATTGTTTGGGCACAGTAAGATACAGATCTGGATTGGATTGGAAACAACTTTTTCCCCGACTGGAAATAATTTTGTTCCAGAATTTAAAGAAAAATCAAGGGTCAGTTGGGAACAGGAAACAGACATATTATTTTTTTTGGCCTAATGGTATGTGAAATATTTATTCTTATACAGATAAAATACAGATATAAAATTAGTGCTTTAGGCTTACTTTTTTCCACAACAACTTTTTTAAATTGCATTATATATTCATTTTTTAACTGTACACCAGGTGGAAAATTTGCAAAACTTGAGAACTTATGATCAAATTGCATTCTTCAAATGGAATAAAACTGTCTGATTCTATATCAAATTATACACATCAAACAAAGTCCATGCAAACTTGTGTACAATTTAGAGTTTAGTATGGCGTTCATTATCACTGAACTAGTATATATATTTATTTAGGGGCCAGATGAAGGACACCTCCGGGTGCAGGAATTTCTCGTTGCATTGAAGACCTATTGGTGATCTTCTGCTGTTGTCTGTTCTATGGTCAGGTTGTTGTCTCTTTGACACATTCCCCATTTCCATTCTCAACTGCACAATTTCTGAAGAATTGGGTTAACAAAATCCAACTAGTGTTTTTCCATAAAAGTAAGGTTTTTGTATTTTTCCATCATTCAAATTCATGTTTCTTTTTTTTTTAGCTACATAAATATAATCACTCAATGCTTCAAAAATTCCTCAAGGTGAAATTTATTTAACAAAGGGACAGACCGAAGAACATAAGCACAGAATGGAATACATAATGCCCCTAGGTTTGGCATACAAATAACATCTACCAGCACCTTAGCTATTACACAATCCGGAACCTTATCAGCAATCATCTGCTATTCACTAAAAATTACATGTATAAATAACCAAAAACTTGGAAAGTCAGAAGTCGTAAGCAGCTAAATGATAGAAAAGACTACATTGTACTAATAAATAAAGAACTACCACTGAACAGATAATTACCAGCTATCAAGGCTTTAAAAGAGTGAAACTTTTGTTTCAATCAGACATCAAATTTTGCAGAGGTTTTAATATTCTGTGAAAGTTTTGTACATTTCAAATTTAAATTTCAAATTTATATATATATATGGATTATTATTTCCAACAAAAATATATATCTACAATAAATTTGAGTGATATTTTGTTTCCTTTTTGGGGAAAATTTATTTATAAGCGTGTGTTTCACTTTTCATTAAAATTAAAAAATGAATTTTTAAAACATTTAAAAGATTCACAAAAAGTATAAGAATCATTTTGGACATAACATTTTTTTCAAAAATTGCATGAGCAGCTTCCTTGCCAAAGTAAAATTGAATTCTTAAAGCCCTGAGCTAGAAAAGCTTTGCAGATATGATAACAACATACTACAGGTAGAGATAATGATAGACAGGATAGGTATGGTGTAGATACATTGGTTGGTTGTGGTGAGATTCTCTCTTGTTAAGATGTACATTAACAATGTATACTGATAGAATGTCATAACAGTACACAAGAGTAGCTATACATCTTCTGTGAGTCTTATTTCCACATGGTGCTGATAAGCAGAGAGGTGCAAAAGATAAACAACAAATAGCTTACCTTGTACCTGTAAATTGTAGCCAGAATTTTTTGCCCAGAAATCGAATAATCGTGCACTCTCTAAAATTCAAGATCACTCTATACTAACCTTTAAGTTTTACCTCAACGAACAATCATGCACTCTCTCAAGTTCAAGGTCACTCTACTAACCTTTTAGTTTTACCTCAAATTTGAACCCGACATAAGACGTACGACAAATATTGCCTTGTAACTGGTATATGCAGCAGTCTACTATAAGACTTCTTTGTCCAGAAATTAACAACTATTGCTACATACACTATCATTCACTCTCAGTCAAGCTCAAGGTCATATCCAAACTAACCTTTTACTTCAAATTCTAAGATTTTAAATGACGTGACATAAAATATACAACAAATGGATTGCCTTGTAACTGGTATATGTAGCAATATACTATGAGACTTCTCTGTCCAGAAATTAACAACTATTGCTACATACACTATCGTACACTCTCTCAAGCTCAAGGTCGTATCCATACTAACCTTTTACTTCAAATTCTAAGATTTTAAGTGTGACAAAAAATTTACAACAAATGGATTGCCTTCTAATAAAAAACATACTATTATAAACTTCTTTGACAAGAAATTAAAACTATTGGTGCATACACTCTCTCAAGTTCAAGTTCAATTCTAACCTTTAACCTCAAATTTATGCATGGCATAAGATGTACAACAAATGGATTCTATTGAAACTGTAACATTTATTTCATATTTTATTCTTATAGACTTCTCAGCCCCTCATACACACAAAACACTCTCTAGTTTCTTTTAAGTTCAAGGTCAATACATACTAACCTTTGATCTCAAATTTAAAAAAAGTATCATATTATTCATTTCCTTTTTCATTCCACTAGATAGCGTTCATATTTTCTCTCCACTACATCACATACTTTTGTCTATATTTAACTTTAACAGTGTGGAAAACAAACTGATGAAGCAATTGATAAAATTGAGAGCATCTACATCATCTCAATTTGGATTGGGCATCTGCATTATAACTGAAAGAGTCCATAATGCTCATCTTTCAATTGAGGCATGTTGGTCCCAATGATGAAATGTTAGTCGGTTTTGGCATTCTATAATCTGGTTAAGAATTGACGTTTATATTAGGTCATGTATTATGTATATAATTCTGTATAAAAAGTTCTGTTTACCCCAATTAGTCTCCACGAAACTTAACATGCCACACCTTAGCAGAGTTTACTTTTATGAACTCTAAAAATTTAATATGTGAACAAACAGACACCAAAAAAGTTCTTTGTATACACAGCACACACACCAACTAAAATAGTAGCATTCACTCGATTATACCCGTCAGCCAGAATACAAGATAAGCATGTTCATTCAGAGTATCAAACCAGAAAATGTTACCATACCTTTTTCATAATTTTCGCTGTACTATTATCATAATCCTAAAAGTAACAAAATAACATATCTTGTACTTGAAAAAAAAATGTCTGCAATATTCTCTAATTTGAATCCTTAAAAGAGTTGATAATGTGATTATTTTCTCAGGATCAGGACTGTAGGATGTATTCGAGTAAATTGATTCAGATAGACTGCTACTGGTTAAAATTGTAAATAGCCTGTTATTTCATGATTATTCAGGGGAAAAAAGATAGATCCTACATGTACAATGTTGATCATCTGGGATAAAGGACATGAAATATGGACCGAGGCTGTAAAATGAAGGTCCATTATATATATACTTCCCCCTTTTTTTTGGATGATCAATGCATTTGAATGGGTACATGTAGTTGGAACCAATCTCCCCCCCCCCCCTTTTGTCAGGGGTTAGGAACCCCCTTTTAAAATGGCTGGATCCGCCCCTGTATACTAAATAATTTAGCTTAACACTTGAACAGGTCTGACACGTACCAACCAATCAGATGGTTGTTCATGCACTGCTAACAAAACACCCTAATTTCCCTAGATTTAAAGCTAAATGGAAAAGGGTCATTATAAGGATCTAGGACATTGACCACTATCTGGGTTTTAAATAATAAATGTAATATTTCAGGAAACATTTCAACAATATTTAACTGAGTTATTAAAATCTTAATTAAATAAAACATAAAATTTTAGACTTTTTACAACAAAAAATTTACCCTATTTCAACCACGACTTTAATAAGGATTAAAAAAAATACATATATGGTATCAATTTCTTTTTCCACTAACGAACATGCTTAGATTGTATTTTCCGTTCTAACTAATGTACAGTTACAAAAAATGTATAAACATTTGATTTATACATCCACATGATCCAATCATTTCACATTTTAACTGTAAATTTTAAACTTTAATAAAGAATTTTGAAAGTAAATTAAAAAATTAAAAATGAAAATGTTGAACTAAACAAGCTTTTACTTTTAAAACTAATCTTTACTAAAAAAAAGAAGCTTACAAGCTACATTTCATTTTTGTCTGGTACTGTTCACTATTACACTATAATACTGAATACTGTCAGGTAAAGATGAACGGCTCATTGGGAGCACAAGGCCTAGCTGCCTACAATCATAAAACTTGGGACTAAAAAAATTGTACTCGAAACATCAAATCCAGTTTTTTTTGGATCAGTTCTGGTTCTGAGTTCGAAATCCTTATTCTGAATGTTGATGACTGCAAAGCTAAGCCTGGTTTTTTTAGCAATTTCTAATCGCTATTATACTAGCTATCCCTGGCTTGCTTGTGTATTCTTTTTAGAGAAATTTTTTTTTCTTGGAAATTTTGGCCGACATTGTTCTGTAAATTTTTCCATCTTGACATTTTTTACAGCATACATATGTATGTCAAGATTTCAAATTTGCATCATTCACTTTCAAGAATTAAAATATCCCTTTATTTCATGGATGTGTATGAATCTATGTATTTTTGAAAGCCTTATTTTACTTTTAACTCTTTCCAATAAAAAGATAAAATATCTGATGTTATCACTTTCCAATAATAACTTAAAAAACATGTTGCACGTCATCCATGTGTAGATATTATAAACTAGAGGCTCTAAAGAGCCTGTGTCGCTCACCTTGGTCTATGTGCATATTAAACAAAGGACACAAATGGATTCATGACAAAATTGTATTTTGGTGATGGTGATGTGTTTGAAGTTCTTACTTTACTGAACGATTTTGCTTCTTACAATTATATCTATAATGAACTTTGCCCATTAGTAACAGAGAACTATATTTGGTTAAAATTTACATAAATTTACCAAATTAATGAAAATTGTTAAAAATTGACTATAAAGGGCAATAACTCCTTAAGGGGTCAATTGACCATTTAGGTCATGTTGACTTATTTGTAGATCTTACTTTGCTGAACATTATTGCTGTTTACAGTTTATCGCTATCTATAATAGTATTCAAGATAACCAAAAACGGCAAAATTTCTTTAAAAATTACCAATTGGAGGGCAGCAACCCAACAACCAGTTGTCCAATTCATCTGAAAAATTCAGGGCAGATAGATATTGACTTGATTAACAATTTTACTTCTTGTCAGATTTGCTCTAGATGCTTTGGTTTCATAGTTATAAGCCCAAAACTGCTTTTTACCCCTATGTTCTATTTTTAGCCGTGGCGGCCATCTTGGTTGAATGGCCAGGTCATCGGACACATTTTTCAAACTAGATACCCC
>CM034359.1:18316084-18372244 GCA_019925275.1 Mytilus edulis
GGTTGACCGGGTCACGCCACACATTTTTTAAACTAGATACCCCAATGATGATTGTGGCCAAGTTTGGTTTGATTTGGCCCAGTAGTTTCAGAGGAGAAGATTTTTGTAAAAGTTAACGACGACGGACGACGACGACGGACGACGGACGACGGACGACGGACGACGGACGACGACGACGGACGCCGGACGCAAAGTGATGGGAATAGCTCACTTGGCCCTTCGGGCCAGGTGAGCTAAAAAAACGTACTCTGATGAATATCTGCAACGTGTCAAGCGAAATTTAAATCATAATCAAAATAAAATATACATGAAAATTTTCCTAAAGGGCACTTAAATTCCATGTAAAGGTTTTTAGTGGGTCAAACCTAAAAATTAAAATCATATAAAAAATAATTAAAGAAATTCTGAACAAATTGCAGGAATATTGAAAGACACAATTTATGCTGACCCAAAACTTACACCCAATGAAAACTTTGCATTTTGAAATATATACATTTCCAAATTAACAGTCCATGACAAAGTGATCCTTTTCTTAGTTCACAAGAATTTTTCAATTATCTACATATCTACACAAAAAGATGACATGGTGTTGCTTTCCTTAGTTCAAAGGTCTTTTTAATTATCTATCTGGTAAAATTTTTACCTACTCTAAAATGATACAAATGAAAAAATATTGACAAAGAATACCCAAGTTTTATGGACTGCAGTTTTAACTACTCAGGACATGGGTGTCTGGTGACAACAAATATTTTATAATAAGATCATGTCGTCATTTTAACTTCTCAATCACAAGGACAGGTTTAAAAGATTTAAAGATAATTGTTGGCACAGTTGAATGAAGGTCAGATAGTATAAATACAATGACAAAACAGGATCAGTGGATGTTCATGTATGATTAGATCTGTACAATATACCCTGTCATACTAAAGCCTATCGAGGCCAACAGACTAATTAGGCCCACCAATGGATCATTTTTCCTCAGTTTGGACCTATCTTAATGGAAGTTATTTGTTCCTAATCTGATAAACTTATCTATGGATTTTAATATTGAAAGTGAGACTCTTAAATCTCTTAACAATTTGATAAGATTATTTAACTGATTAATCCACAATCATGGCTTATAGTCAAACCATTTCAAATCTTATCTTACTTCCTTATTCATAATGATCCTGATCTTCATACATATTGTACATTTAATCTTGATCTTTATCCATTTCATTTGAATTGACAAGGCCAAAATAAATAAATATGGCTTTCCTACTTACCCCAATTTTGGGACCAACCCTAAAAATTTCTTGTCCATTCAACAAAATCACAATGTGTCCCCTGTATTATATCGAACAATTTATCAAAATTAAATTGAAAATTACAAAATTATCTCCTTTTTTTGTGTACATGTACTTATATTACCTAACTTCCTATTTTGTCAAAACTGAAGCACATATTGCATGTATTTTATTCAGACTTAATATTTGCATGAAAACTTTTTAATTTTGAAAATTTAAAGGACTGACAAAATTGTAGTATTTTGCAAAAAATAATGGCCCATTTTCTTAGAGGAACACTTGGGAAAAAATATTTATTGGGGTTTATCAGAAAATTGAAATCTTTTTTTTTTAATCTGACCTAAGCATACAAACAAACAAAATTTTGTAGTACAAAAGTAAGAAGCAGGAAACTTATAAATATATATCTTTTCAAGGTTGTTTTATATTTTTATTTTATGTCATATTTTCAAACCTTCGAAAAACAGATCTATTGAAAATATGAACACTCAAAGACACTACAAAAGAATACAGATATTTCTAGTAACAAAATTATTCTTTTCTTTCAACTATTCAAATCAATCTTTCTCACTCAGCAATCTGTTGATGAACATTCAAGAAGTTCTGTAAACACTAATACATGTACCTGAAGTTTTAATTACATGCATGTACAATGTACCGTTTCTCTCCAGAACACAACCTGATATTTTCCTTCTCGTCTGCTACTTCTCTCACTTGATCTTACCTTGAAAATGATACTCATGTACCATCCATAACATAGACAATGATAGACTAATCCAGCTGGAGAGACTGCTAAAATCTCGAGAAAAACATGTATATACTATATATGAGTGCAGAAATATAAAATCTACAGAACACGTTAGGAGAATTTGACCTCTGGTTGTGAGAATTTGGACTGACATGAAGAAGGGTAGATCTGTCGACATCTTTACCTGACAGTATTAAAACATATCCACATCTAATGCTGCTAGGTAAGATGGCACCAGAATCCACGTCAATAATGTCACATCGAAAAAAATATCCCCAAGTGTCTGTAGAGAGTGCAAAGGTGAAGTGTAAAAATCCATAATGGAAAAAAAGCATAATATCATGAAGTACAGGCTAGTAGTTAGTTTAAATGTTCCACATAATATGTAAATTATCTACAACAGCTGCCGCATTTTCAAATTTGATTCTCGTCAATTACAAATAGTGATAATATCGCCAAGATGTACAAATTGGTTTCCGTTGAAATATAACTCGGATTAAAAAAGTGTACATAATTTCCACATCATTTATGTTGTTTTACGATTTTGTATACAGTAACTATGAAACATGTCGCACAACCTCCTGCCCTCATCGCTGACGCATGATAAAATTGTTAAGTAACTCATGCAGAACACTTTTAATGGAAATTTCATATCAATGTTTATCGCCCATTTCAACATTCTAAGAAAAATATATTATGCAAGTAATTAGTCCCTTTCATGAATGAAGAAGGAACAAATCAGAGATTTAGTCATTTAAATTCTTTCTTACATCCGTTAACGATTAATTCAAAGATTTGCTTCTTTTGTGAAATTTAGGTGTGGCATTAACACAACACACACCCACGTGTCTTTCAAAAGAATAAAATTTCCTCACCGCAAACGAAATTAACTTTGTTATAACCAAAATAAACAAACATTTTTGTGTCACTTGATTGTATTACACAATCTCTAAGTCAAACATTCGGAACACTTGACCTACGAGTAAATTCTAAAAATCCTTTCTATTTTCAAATACTGTCAGGTACCTGGACGATTGATCACCTAGCTATACATATAACTAACCAGGTAAAAAAAAAAACAGACATTAGCACAACATAATACCGGTGTTCTCAAGCTCTAACAAGACAATCTATACGAGACAGAAACAATCCCGACAACATATTAACAGCTATCCAATCAGTTCCATCAAACGCTATCATAATATTGTATATGAACATTTTTTCTCCCAATCATTACAAACCCGAGTTGATTCGTGGTGTAATCAGAAACAATAATGTCGTCCGTTTTATACATAAAAGTATCTCTAGCTTTTCATCTCATTATGCCCAATAGGTAAAAAATGTTAATGACAGATTTTTTTATCAGATCCACATTGTTACGAGGCAGGCTACATTAATATCAAACAAGTATTTTTACTTGCAGGCATGCCACGTTGTTCATTAAAGTCAACAGCGTGTGACACAGCCTTTTCCATATGTTAAATCACTCTGCATTTACTAACAAAGGCCATCGTTTCAACTCTTTGTGATATTTCAACCACGCCTTTAAAACACCCGACGTTTTCCTGAGGTAAAACTTTCAAATCGTCTCATCTTATCTTCATAAATGTGACCCCAGGTACCAAAGACCACGTTATAAATATCCCTGTTGTTTTACAAACGTTTTTATCCTGTCGTGCTCTGGGCTGTGTAAGGTTATATATTAGATCGAGTGTTTAAAGGTAAAAACGAGGAATGATTCAATAGAAACAGCGGAGACCTTAAGCCTAATGTCAACAAATACACTACCTAGTTGCTATGATAGGCCATTATTAAAATGGGCTGGATGAGTAGTAATCTTCTAGCCATTGATGGGTCGAGACTTTTATGACAAGGTGCCACCTGGAGGGGAATAAATTTCATGCTACTTTGATTCATATTTCTCAAAAACTTTACCTTTATTACTACAATAATAGAATTTAATGTGTACCTGTGCTACTTATACATGCATGTATGTCTTTGTTTACAAATTTTATTTCTTTTCTTACAAGAATTCTATAAATAGCATGATCGAGAAAGACAGGTGTGAATATAAAAAGTTTAAACATGTTAAAGGAACAATTTTCATTTATTTATAAATTATGCAGAAATATGTGATAATATTGCTAATTACAAAATGAGCTTTTTATACTTCATAATGTTCAAGCTTTCAATTTGTACATTTCAATCCATCTGTATATTTATAACATTTTGTATTTGCCATTGAAATACATTTTACTGGTAACATGTGTAATGTACATTTGTACATCAATTGATTTCCCAAACACAAAGGAATTCAGCATTTAAAATTCAAATTTTTTCTTCCAAGTATTCAATTTTTACAATGAACTCTTCATACGTGTACCCAGTCACTAAATTGTACATTGCATTTACAAAATTTGAGGAATGTAAAAAGATTTAAATGTTCTTTCCTTATTTATTTCTACCAATGTTTTTTAGTATAAATAAACATGACATGTACATGTATATATTTTAAAATCTGTTTTTCTTTTCAAAATAATGTTTCACGAGTTAATAAAAACAACCATTATTGGTATTTTCTTAACATTTTGCTTACAGACTAAAATCAAACAGGAAGCCACAAAGCTAATCTTACTCTTTAGAATTCACGACGTTGTAACTTTTTTCAGCTCAATTTTTTTTAGTTTATATGAACAAATGATAATTATACCTTTTACAGAATTTGGTAAAATCAACTATTTGTACTTATCAGATGAAAAACCAAACAAAAATACACAAAGTCAATCAAACCCTTATCACTACATAATATCAAGAGAACTTTAGGGCAATTTACAATGTTTATCTTGTTCGATTGTCTATTGTAAAAAAAATTGTATAGCTAATGGATTCACTGCCTGACACGATCACTAAAATCAAATATATTTTATGACATATGTGAATACAACTTTTTTATTGAATTGACCTTTGTATTACAGGTCGATTTTTAAAGAATACAGGCCTTGTATCTTAAAGTGTGAAAAAATATGTTCCTGGCCATGTAACATCTTGTGTGATGAATGGTTAAACAGTTGATATACTTAAAAAAATATATATAAAGGGATTTTTGTTGCTAAATAATATCTTTAAAACTGCAATGATGTCATTTGTATTCTACAAAATTTTAGGAAATTTGTTTTCTTTTTAAAAAAGAAAAAAGAAAAGCCACCATATTGAGTTTGCATAAAACTTACAAATGTACATGTACAATGTAATAATAATTCCCATTACATTCAATGTTGAAACATTTTTTTTTTAATATATCTTTAAGTACATGAACAATGCTTGTATACAATTGCTTTGGTATCTAAATCTGAACTGCTTTTTTTATTTTTGCTGTTGCTATTAAAAAATGTATAGCTAGTTTATCTTTTTAATTTTAACATATAAAACAGAAAATTTTACTTGAAAATTACAAATTTACAACTTTTGGAAGCATTTGAATTTTTCTTTACTTTTACATTAATGAAAACGTTTATCAATTTTTCTGTACCAGTACACAAACAGGGTTTCTAATAAATGACAAAAGCCCATATTTTTGTCTACTAAAATGTGTATACTAACCACTCCAACAACTATCCATAAGAGACTAATGTTGTTCAAAATATTTAGCTACCAAAGAAATAGTGATAACAAAATTCTCCAAATTTACTCAGACATGAAGATCATAAACACAATAAAAATGAGACTTTTATTAGCTTTATGGTTCACCTTTCACATTGTTGGTCATTCTTTAGACCAGGTGACTTTATAAAACTATAATTAACTGACCAGATGACCTTACATGGCCCAGAATAGATCAGGAGTTCACTGACCTCCCATTTTCAGACAATGAAATTTGCATTATTTATTTATGTACATTTTGTACCTTTATAGGTAGGAACCTTTGATATATGTATATATATTGTATATATCAGATTTGAGCCAGAGTTCAATAAAGGTGAAATATTAGATCAAAGGAAGAGGTTACATGCAACTCATATCAATAGTCCTGTATTAATCCATTTATCAAAATGTCTTTCAAAAAGTTTATTAAAATTGTCAGAGAATGGAATAAGGGGAATAACTCTATTACTCTGCATGTAATTTTTTTAAAGAAATAAATCATCTGACATCTCTTTTGAATGACAGCATTTTAGACTTATTTGTTGAATCAAGGAATTTAATCAACTCAAGTTCTTTCTTACTTAACCAATGTAAAAATTTTAATTAAAATTTAAAATGCAGAATAATCATAATTATATGCACGTTTTTGCTATCCAAAATATATAAAGTTTGGGCATATTTCATTATTTTTAACACTTTTTTGTACAAATCAAATGATAATAATGTGAATAAGTATTTTTGACTTACTGTCAGAAATTGATTTGTATGCCATTCATGGTCAGTATAAATATCTTCATAAATTTCTTTGTTTAATATTCATCTTATGAAAATGAAGATCTCAAATTCGTAATTAACTCGTACAATGTATGGGTTGCTAAGTTTCACACAATTTATTTAAATTATACCAATAAATGAAATTTATCTCTAATCAAAATATGGATGTAAATATAGCTAAATCAATGTCATGGACAATAGCCCTTCTTACATAATGTGTGCAAACATTTTAACAATCCAATGGGACAAAATTAAAACCATTATTGATTGACTGATAACAATGATTACATCACAAAGGAGTCTAGCTAAAACCAGGTGTCTGAAGTTTTAAATGAAAGGTCTATTAGTCCCTATTTCACACATTAAACAAATATTCATGAACAATGTTATGGGAAATGTTTATTTACCTACTTTGTCAAGATTAATGTAGCTTATGCAACTTTTACAGACTTTATTTTACAACTTTAAACTTTTACAGACTTTATTTTACAACTATAAACTTTTACAACTGTATTTCATCACTCAGACACATATATAACATAGGCAGAGGGGCACAAAATTTGGGGGCGGGGCGCGGCGCCCCTCTATTTCATGCTAGCTGGAACACTGTCATTGATACAAATATTTTTGCATAAAATACATGTTATTTTTTGTACATGTATGTAGCATCCTGGTGGACAGGGACTGACATTTTTTTTATAAATGTACTTTCAATGTATCATGTTTCTAGAACATGCACCACAGTCCGCTAAAAAACCTTTTCAGAATGGGAAAACAGCCATTGGACATCAGAGTCCTCTCTTAATCTGTGCTTTTGAAAGAATTTGGTGACTTTATAAAGCTATCTTTAGAATTGCGAAAAGAAGTCATTGACCACAAAGGTTAACTTATATAACAATTTATATTAACTATGTTGTTGTTTTTTTATGATTTAATATATTTGTAGTTCTTCACTTTCTGTATTATATATGTTTGTGTAAAGGAGTAGGTCCGGTAAGGACCGATTTTGGCCTCAAATTTCAGGTTCAGCTGACGAAAGATTTTGACCACTTTTTAAACACTTAAGTGTCTATTTTATTTGAATTAATTAGTTTATGTGAAAGATTTTAACAGATTTAGTCATTAAAAACAACCCGATTCAAGCTCAAATATGAAAAATCTACCTAATATGCCAAAAAATGTCACTTTTCAGATGGTTTTTGGTAAAAATGAAAGTGGCCGAATCTGTGTTCATCCTCAACCTTTATATACATTGTATGTTATGTATTATCATAAAATACAACTTACATTTCAATATTAAGGATGAACACGAATGCGGCCACTTTCGTTTTACACGAAAACTGTCTAAAATTAAACTAAAATGCTATAGAATTGTGAGGATTTCAGTAATTTAGCATGACTTAATGGTGCTAGTACCGGATATATGTGCATTGTATTGTCAAAAACAGCCCATATTTATGTAGCAGAAGCATTCATCTGTCCAATAAATAACTAAAGGTTTACGTTTTAACAATTTTGTAAAACTGCTATATTTTGGGGCAAAAAAGGGGTCTTACTGAACCTACTCCTTTGTGTTTGTTCCAACTCATATGGGTGTATTTTGCAAATAAAATTATCATTTTTACTAAACCTATGTACATGTATATGAGGTAGAGGAAACAGTTACAACAAATGTAAGCAACGATGCTTAAAAAAAACTACTTCAACAGTTCAACTTTCAAGAATGTTCAATTTAAACTGGAGATACATTTGTACAATTTATATGCTCATCTTACATTAATAATGTCATTATTTGTATTTTACATGTATATTGAATAATTCAGTTAACCTTTTAAAACTTAAAAAAGGTATAAATAAACCTGCAACTTACATTGTAACTGTAAGTAACAAATACCCCTAAGCTATCGCTAAATGTCAAATGCCTGTTTTAATGAATAAAAATGTGACTTAGGCAATATCAAAAGTGCATGATTGCTAGAGAATTTATTTTAAGTTTTTGCTGCTTATCCATCATAAATTATTTGATTTAAATAAATAAATATTACCCTCAAGTTGTGTACATTCACATGACAATTTAACTTTTTTGGGGTTGACATACATGTACATGTATACATTGAATGATCAATCAACCCCTATTTAGACATTGCCTAACACATTATTGACCGAAAGTAACTCTTAGCACTTTTAATTAAAATTTATAAAAAAAAATAGTATATAATTTCAGCTGAATAACATTTTATTCAGCAAGTTTTTAAGCGACTTCAAGTGTGCCAAGTTTGTATCATTTATGCAAAGTAAAAGTCCCTACCTGTTTTGCCTTTTTAAATTTAAGGAACGAATCTTGTAAGCTTGACTTGGTATCATTTCCAAAATCTATGGTATATGCTTCTTTCCGTTGTGATTTCTTAATGCCATGTGCGTTCTGTTGTTTGTTCGAGTCAATGACATTGTCAGCCATTTTGCCAAAGGAATGTTCTGAATATTTGGAATCAAGCGTTTTTAAATTTTGGAATGTCTCAGGCCTCAAAGGGTATTCACGTGTCACGGTGCTTTACATGCAAATTTTACGTCACCGGTTTTAACAACAAAACGTGTTTTCATCATTGTTTTCAGACAGCGCCTTGACGATTTCAAAACACCTGTTTCTAAAGAGGAAGTTACCGGTGCGTCGGTTGGTTACAGTCAGTTGGTTTACCCAATCAAATATTCTGTTACATTTGTTTGCCGCGGTAAATTTTTCAGAGGTTCATAACAGGATAATGCTACACAGTGTTTTTAGAATTCGTAAAAATTTAGGAAATTTATAAATACCATTTTTTCCGATATATTTAAATTTATCAAGAATATTAAAATTTATAGTTTTTATATTTCAATATAAAAAAAATGCCTTTATTCGAATACTATGAAACTGAGAAAGCCCACATTATTGTAAAGTTCACAAACGAATCAAAAGAATTCAAATAGTTAAAAACTATACTGGCAAATTATTATGAATGTGATATAAACAAAGCATCAGCATTAAAAGATGAAAAATGAAAATATGTTAATATCAGTACCGTCTTATCAATGACGTTTCAAAACAAATCTATCTTACGTTTAAATAAAATACGTGACATGTATAAAATTACATGTTTAAAGAGAGATGCGGTATATATCCATAAAAATGTACATTAGATTTACGGCTAGTTTATATACATAGAAAATTGTAAAATTGCAGTCTTTTCTGTGATGTGTTTAGTAGACTTTTTTTTCTTATGGGTGTTTTTGTTTTTTGTTTTTGTTTTTTAAATGAAGTGTTTGCTTTTCAAATACAAAAGCTAATTTTTGGTGTGTGTATTTCTTTTATAAAGTTTTTTTAAAGGGATGCGGAAGGATGGTGTTTTTGTTATTAAATTTTTTTTTTAACATTTTATCTTAAAAAAATGAGTGTAACCCGTCATATACCGGATTCATAACAACCATGAATAAATTATGTGAGAGTTAAAGGGTAATAAAATGATGGGTATATGTAACTTTTATATGTATATAGCAGATCGTGGAGAAATTAAAAAAAAAAAAACTAACGTCATTCACATATATCATGGAATCATTATATTTCAGTAAAAATACAACTAAATTCTTATACATGTATTCAATCATGCTCATGTTGTAATCGATCAGAAAATAAGTTACCACCACAAACACACAGTTATCGCCCTTCGGATAGAATTGGGTAAATAAAAAAAACACAAAATGAATATGAAACTATAAAGTCTGTTTCAGTTGAATGATACAGTTCACAAACATCCGATTAATGTGTTAAGTCGGGACTATTTTACCGTACTGGTATAATTGAGTTGTCTGTTTAAACATAGACGGTCACATCGTCAAACTGTTCATTTTAAGACACTTATCATAATCAACCCCACACAATGGTTTCTATCCGATTAGTCCCAAAGAATTTATTTTTTCTATTCAATCGACTATTCTTTTTTCTCAGGTTATAAAAATAACAGAGAATTCAGATTGGCATGCTCCAAAAAATGGGTTCTACACCGGTCCGAATTCAAGGGACAAGTTAGAAGCAAATGAAGACGTTTGGATAAGCCAATCTGTCTACACTTATAATTCAATGTTCAATTCCAATAGTTTACAATTTTTTTGTGCAAAATATCGCAAAAAGGATTAGACACAAGTTAGTCCAACATAGAGCGTCTTCTCCTAATTTTCTGTCCTAATATATGTAGTTTTTCATTATGAAAGATATACTTGTACATTTCTAAGTCTTTATATGTCGCTCAATTATTTTCTCAACAAAACCACCTAATACTTCATTTCATCTTTTTAATAATACACCCCCGATAGTCATTAATCACATTTATATGTAGAATAATTTTCTCATATCTGTTAAATTTAGCTATACATCCATTTTTCACGCCTCCCTAATTCACATACATTTCAAAATATCATATTCTTTGTGGCTAAAAAAAGGCAAAGCCGGTAGCCCGTGAAAGTTACTCAGCCCATTATATTGATATCAAATAATTTCTTATTTTATAAAATTGAAATATCTGCATGGATAGAAATGTATATACTTGTAATTGGTATATTTGTATATATGCACGTAATATGTCCTTGCGAGGATTGAAGCAATAACAATAGTTTTCAATAAACTATATATAAATCATCCATTTGCACCAACCTGTAAAGAAATATTAAAGTCTATAGGTGGGGTCTACATCCCACATATCAAGGGTTTTATGAGTGCATTTTTGGTAGAGAGCATTACACAACTGAATCGTCTGAAGAAAATCATGACGAGACATAATCTAAAGACCGATACAATTTATAACACTGAAGCAAGCGTCTGATAAGGGGGCGAGAATCGACAAGAGTCTGGAAAAGGGGGCGAGAGATAAGTCAACATGATACTTAATCTGGATACATGATGCCACGGCTTGCAGCGTACAACAGATGTACCAACACGTGCATTAAACACGTGTTTCCGATGGTTGCGATAGAATACATTTAAACATCATCCATTCATCAATACACTGAAATATGACCGAAAATAAACGGCAAAACTTAACAACGACCAACTACTCTTTGAGCCGGTTTAAACCTCAGTGAAATTAGGTTTAACGAAACGATTCAGCTACTCGTAATCGGTTTTTTTTTTATTATTAATTCATGTTATTTACTACATTCTCAAAGAAAAGTTTAGCACGCAACATGCACAATGAACAGAAAATGCAGAGATTCAAGAAAACAACGAAATAAAGAAAAATCGACATGGAAACAAATGGTCAAACTAAGTTTAAAATAAGTTATGAAATTATCACAGAACTTAAAAGATGAATAGTAGAATAGAAACTAATACCAAAATTAAGGCTATCCAAACTCTTAGCTTTTTTTCCGCGAACATCGACACGAAAATTACCACAAACATAAATCATAAAAAATACCAGGCTTATAAAAATTTAGTTCACCGGATGTGCGCTTCGACGGTCTAAAAAAGACTCACAATTGATGCCTGAATCAAAAAGATCGTCAGGTAAAATCAAGTACCAATTTGGGAGAGTATTGATAACTCAAAAAAATCCGAAAGGTTTTGCTAATGAAAGAGACTAGATACATATTATCTCCATCTTACCTATACTTTTCACATTCAACCATGTATGAATTTTATAGCAGATGTGGCACACTGACGCGTGAACAGGTTTCAAATGTGATAACTGATGCATGAACAAGCATTTAAAAAAGTCTCGCCTCTTGATTTCCAAGATAAATTTAAATAATCATATGAATTATTCCATTTGAACATGAATAGGAAAAAAAGAAAATTTCGGAAGAGTTCTGTATTTTTCGTAACATGTAGTCGTTACACTCGTAGTCTGGTATTAAGACGATGTGTTTCAGTAAATCATTAAAACATACCTCTGAAGATAAACACTAGTTCGGGGATCTGCGTAACTTACTAGTCTTGAAATCAGCAAAAAGTCAATGAAAACTCATAAATACCATGACCAAAAGTACAAGACGAAAAGCAAAATAACAGTTCAGAACACTGTGAGGTTTAGCACATATTTTGCGAGAGAGAGAAAATGCACGGTAAGGGTTAACAATCCCTCCCTGTTACACTGGTGGCATCCTCCTAATTGTTCGTATAAAACTGACTCTTGAGAATTTCGTATAATCCTGTTTAAAAAGATAGTTCTTAGCAATCACATTTTCGCCAGCATGTCAATTGTAAAAGTTACATAACTGGACTCAGAGGATGCTTCCATTATATACTGTGAGCTGTTTTGTGTAAATAATCGTTTTCGTGATTTCCTGACTTCTTAAACGAATCTTTATAGATGAAATGCGACAGCTCTGTGACCAAAGAAGAGTTAACAAATATTTGGTATATAAATAATTTGATTCAAACTTACCGAGATCAATACAATATCAATTTGTTATCTTATAGAATTGCTGACTTCATCCAATAATAGTGTTCCAGATGAAGGTCAATCCAGAAATCGCTTCGAACGCACGCACTCCATAAAAGGGTGATTTCCAAATTACACACATCATGGTGAAAATATATAAACCCGTCCAAGCATAACATTAAAGAAGACTTGAAACAGAGGCGAATGACACCAAAGGGGCATTCAAACTCACAAATCGAAAATAAACTTAAAACGCCATTGAGAAATAGACCAGAAGACAAGCAAACGTACACAAAAACACTACATAGACAAGTAAAGACTGGGCAACTCGAACCCACCTTAAAACACCGTGTGTAATCGCATGTGCTCCGGATTTGCAGAAAGTCAAGAAACCTATTTAGACTAGAATATCTTCGCGCCCTAAAAGAGGCTTGTTGCTATTATAAAATCAAGTCTTTAGATTATGTCAAATACATGCTAGCATCCAGCAATTCTTTTGTTGTATAATGCTCTCTTATAAGTATATATGTTTGTGGTGCAAAAAACTTACCGACTGAGTTATGGTCCTTCTTTCCAGTAAAGACATCTTTCATCGTTCCTACGCATCCCAACTACCATGTCTCATATCCATGGGTTGTTCTCTTCTACGAGTCTCCTTATTTTCATGGCTCCGGACGTGACCCTAGGCCGATGGACGAATGGGTTGAATCTTTTGCTGCCATACAGCACTGCCATGTACCTTTAAAAACAACGCTTTTAATTAAAAGATTTGTATTTTAAATACAATTTCCGATAATAAAGTTTTCGTGGTTTCCTTGTATGAGAAAAATAAAATTGAATAGTTTACACACTTATGTCTATCTATATATATAGATGGCGCTATAGCGAAACAGATGTGACATGCCCAAGTAATTTAATAGATATAAAAAAAAAAGCAATGAAATAGTGGTCATAAAATGTAATATTCAGACTGTATATGGAGACTTGACTTAAGAATACACATTTCAAAAGTGCTTCATTTTTTGCACAAGTTTTTATGCGCATCTCTCACCATCTTCAAGTAACTAAACGGACCCAACTAAACCACTGTACTATCGTCATGAAAAATTGATTCAAAATGTGATGTATAGTAAAAGTTACGGAAAATTATACAAACACATAAAACAGAATACTTACCTCTTATGACCTCTGACCGGAAGTAGTCTTTTTCTCATAATTATGAATGATGTCAGTCCGTTCCGTTCAGGAAAAAAACGAAATGAAAAATATAACAATTTGGTAAAACAGTAGTCATGTAGCAGCACAATTGTTCCAAAGGCTGAGCCAATATTTGTTCCAACACTGCATTCATTCCAACTCAACTTGCAAACGTTGTTTCGTTTGAGGCAAAAATTCAAATGCAAATTAATTTAATGATTTATAGAACTTCTAGATAACTAACAAACCACACTGTCGACATCTTCTTTTTGAAAAGTTGTCTGACGTAAAAACCGTGCTTCCTTATTGTTGCAAAGACGAAAATGAAATGCGGTGGATGTTTTTGCCAGCTTGTTCTTGTACGTTCCGCACACCTCGCTACTATATCATACTGCATGGTGAACCAACTGTTACAATGTACTAAACAAGTTCGGGTTTGGAAAAAGGAAAATTACAAAGACAAGTAGGCGATCGATATGTTTCCTCTTTCTAAAGAGTAATTGGTATCAATTATTGATAGAAAAAATTCACGCGAGACTTCCCGCGCGTAACGGTGCGTGTCTTCTGCTTACGTTTTCATATAAAGTATAGAAATGTTTTATCGAGAAATGCTTAAAAAGAGCATTAAATATTCACTTTGATTTGAAAAAAAGTAATAGATCTACGTGATGGGTCATGCGAGACCAGTCTCGATTCATCCATTTTTATTGCTGCACATAACTACCCGGACACTTGTATAGAAATCTTTGTTGTAAGCGTTCAAACCAACGTGACGAAATTTGCCCATTAATGAACAGAAAAAAGTATAAAAATGAAAGTGCAATTATTAAAATTTAATATTTTAGAAAAAAAAGTTTGAATGGTTAACGTGTCATAGTCTGGAAATTGTAGTTGCTAGGCTAATATATACATTTGTTTGTAATTGCATGGCAACAAGATCTATTAAACATCATTAATTAGAGAGTTTCACCTTTGAGAACTGAGTTATTTTGATGCTATCTTACGAAGTCAATTAGACTTTAGGATTTCTAATGCAATATTCCGTGAAAATACCTGCCCATGAACGGACATTGTCCTAAAGTTTAGGGTCAACGGATCTTCATGCTTGAATTGTCCTAAGTCAACACTACAGCACACTCGAATAATTTCATTAAATTTTGAAAGAAAACTTTTGTAACACATCAACTGTGAAAGATATATTATAAGAAGAAAACCACACTGGCTTAGATGGTTAGTTCTCGGTCATTACCTTGTGGTAGATGTGGGTGTCTGGGCGTGGGATAATACTAGTCTGATATACCATTAATGAGGCCCCTCATGGGGGGGTCCTAGTAATCACATAATCACCATTTTTTTTGCCAATATAATCACATAATCATTAAATATTTGCTTATCTTTAGTAATCAAATAATCATAAACTAAAAATACAGTCCTAGGTAATCAAATAATCATGAAATTTGGCTTAAAATCAAATAATCATTAAAAAAACGGCCAAGTAATCACATAATCAAAAACCCCACGAGGGCCCTCATTAATCGACAGAAACCACCCTATCCGTAAATGTTGAGCATGATGAAGCTAATTTCCTCAAGAGTAGTAAAAAGTACTTATAATCAATGTAAATAAACTAATCATAGATACCAGGATACGACCTGTGTACGTCAGACGTTCGTTTCGTCTACAAAATGCTCACCACTGACGCTCGAATGTATAAAAAAAAACCGGATGCCCCATCCACACTATCATTTTCTATGTTCAGTGGACCGTGAAAATGTGGTAAAATCTCTAATTTGGCATTAACATTAGAAAAATCATATCATAAGGAACATTTGCACTAAGTTTCAAGTTGATTGGACGTCAAAGGTATCAAAAACTACCTTAATTGACTAAAAACTTTAACCTGAAGCGGGACGGACGAACGAACGAACGGACGCACAGACTAGAAAACATAATGCCCATAACTAGGGCCTAAAATGGAGTTAGATCCTTTTAAATTAAATCGTTCCATAAGTTTAGTACAATATATCTAAAACATTCATATACAATTCCTAGATATATTTTTCTAAAATAGTGTGGCCTTTTTAGAATTGAAAGGGGATTGTATTGTATGTTTCACTGATTTGTCGAGGATTTGTCAGGCTACCAAGTTTAAGTAAGAATTGGATTCCAACTGATACAGAAATAACTAGTTACATTGTACAGTTATAACGCAGCACTACCCATTTCCCCATAGTAATTTCTATAAATGACCCCATTCCCTTTTGACCATAAGATTATATCCCTACCAACTTCGCCATCTGCTAGTATCAACATTTATGCATACCTAGGTATAAAGGGTTTAAAACCACCTGATTGTGGGAGAATGCCTGTGACACGTCAGGAATATGCCAGTTCTATTTCAGTTTAACCGTTGATTGATATAGCGTTTGATTTTGTTAGTGTTTATGGACTTTCCATTTGGAGTCAGATATTTTTTCAGTGTTTATGGACTTTCAATTTGGAGTCAGATATTTTGTCAGTGTTTATGACCTTTCCATTTGGAGTCAGATATTTTGTCAGTGTTTATGGACTTTCCATTTGGAGTCAGATATTTTGTCAGTGTTTATGGACAGTGTTTATGGACTTTCCATTTGGAGTTTAGTATTTTGTCAGTGTTTATGGACTTTCCATTTGGAGTCAGATATTTTGTCAGTGTTTATGGACTTTCCATTTCGAGTTTAGTATTTTGTCAGTGTTTATGGACTTTCCATTTGGAGTCCGGTATTTTGTCAGTGTTTATGGACTTTCCATTTGGAGTCAGATATTTTGTCAGTGTTTATGGACTTTCCATTTGGAGTCAGATATTTTGTCAGTGTTTATGGACAGTGTTTATGGACTTTCCATTTGGAGTTTAGTATTTTGTCAGTGTTTAAGGACTTTCCATTTGGAGTCAGATATTTTGTCAGTGTTTGTGGACTTTCCATTTGGAGTTTAGTATTTTGTCAGTGTTTATGGACTTTCCATTTGGAGTCCGGTATTTTGTCAGTGTTTATGGACTTTCTATTTGGAGTCAGATACATTGTCAGTGTTTATGGACTTTCCATTTGGAGTTTAGTATTTTGTCAGTGTTTATGAACTTTCCATTTGGAGTCAGATATTTTGTCAGTGTTTTATTGAATTTCCATTTGGAGTCTGGTATTTTTGCTCTGTCGATGCATATATGTTGATACTACCAAGGAATCAAGATTCAAGTCGATTAGGCAAAGATGATTTTTACTATCCATTTAAGATTCTGTTGCAGATATTGGGTCGTCATTGCGAATCAATTTCATACTTTCGGGGGTCTTTAAAACTTTCAGGTTCGAGTGTCATTGGTTTTTGCAAAGACAAAACACACGTTTGGAGTACAAAATTTAAAACCTGGTATACATATGATTACTTTATTAATAATCCTCGAGCTTGCATGTATACCGAGCTTTTAAATTCCTTTGATATGAGTTTTATGATTGAGGAAAATCCAGAATCGCCCAAAAATAATAAATGAAGGCGAAAGTAGATTGCCGTTGTTCAATAGTCATACATTGTTTTGTCTGAAACAATCCTGGTCACAAACCAAAACCAGGGGAACACATCAACTATAAGAAGAAAACCATGGAACAACAGAAACACTGAACTGCTACAAAAACAAACGCAAACATATATAGAAACGGAGTGTTTGATAACAACTGTCATATTCCAGACTTGGTACATGACATTTTTTTTAAAAAGAAAACATGATGCATTGGTGATGGGATAAACTTAGTTTTATGGCTAGCCAAACCTCCCGTTTGTACGGCAATGTCAAAACAACCCGCTAAAATGAAAACATTACGTGACAGGAATACAGTAGAACACTCAAGACAGAGAAACATGATATGTGTATTAGTATACATGCTATGCTTAGGGCCAGCTGAAGGACGCCTCCGGGTGCGGGAATTTCTCGCTACATTGAAGACCTGTTTGTGACCCTCTGCTGTTGTTTTTTATTTGGTCGGGTTGTTGTCTCTTTGACACATTCCCCATTTCCATTCTCAATTTTATTAATCCCAATCAGACTTATTCTGTATCTGGAAAATACCATGCAACTACAATTAATTAGTATGGTGTAAATAAGATAAATAGAACTATGATTGAAGACCAAGAACACTTTTATCTTTATAGCAACACGTTGTCACCTTCCAGTGTTATGGGAAAGCCCCCCGAAATACCCATAAATAAAGACAAAAGTAGTATATATACCAATAGTCATAGATCGATTAAGCTGTGCATGGTTGGGTTCGTTGGGGACTCCGGGTTACAATCTAAAACTGAGGGAAACACATCAACTATAAGAGGAAAACAACAGAACAACAGAAACAATGAACTGCAACAAACATTGAAACGGACTACTAGTAGTTGATAAAAACACACATAAACACCATTTATGCTAGAAACAAACACACATATCCAAACCGTGCATATTTAGTTAACACAATTTACCATTACGTATATTAGATCGTCTTTTGAACCCTTCTACGGGAATTATCTGATCAAATGGCAATTCTAAAATGTACATGAAAATGAATTAGTTCTAAAAGAGGGACGATAGATACCAGAGGGAGAGTCAAACTCATAGATAGAAAATAAACTGACAACGTCATGGCTAAAAATAAAAAGACAAATAATAGTACAGAAGACACAACATAGAAAACTAAAGACTAAGCAACACGAACCCCACCAAAAACTTGGGGTGATCTCAGGTGCTTCGGAAGGGTAAGCAGATCCTGCTCTACATGTGGAACCCGTCGTGTTGCTTATGTTATAACTTATAATGTTGAAGACCGTACCTTGACCTATAATTGTTTACTTTTATAAATTGTGACTTGGATGGAGAGTTGTCTTATTGGCACTCAAACTACATCTTCATATATCTAATAACTTCGGTTGTGTTTCTCCTGTAGTATTGATAAAGTTTCTTCATTTACCCATTCTAACATTGAGCCCGGTCTTCTTTTAGACTGAGTTTTACTGTGCTTATTTCTGTATTTTTGTTTATTCTACATTGGCTAGAGGTATGGGGGAGGACTCCGATCACAAAACATTAGATTTTTACTGCCTATTGCGTCTGTTTAGAGTAAGGAGATGTTGGCCTTTAGTTAGTTTCGTATGTATTTTTTTTAATCATGTTTCATTTATATGTTTCGGAGTTTAGTATGACGTCCTTTTTTGCTGAACAAGTACACAGTCTTGTTTAGGGGCCAGCTGAAGCCAGACTCTGGGTGCGGGATTTTCTCGATGTATTGATGGTTTTTGACTGTTTTATGCTTTGGGTCGGGTAGTTGTCTATTTGACACATCAACCGTTTCCATTCTAAATTCTATTGAATAGTTTTTCATAATTACTTTATATATGGAATATTATATAAACGATGCACTCAAGTGATTAAGTCTCACTCTGGCTGTAGATTTAACTTTTCCCTCGGAGTTCAGTGCAGCTAAGGTAATCTATTCCTGGGGTAGAATGATAGAAAAGCCTTAGTATTTCAAAAATTCAAAAGTTTTGTAAACAGTTAATTTATAAATACGACCTTATCAATAATCATCAATATTCATCTACCATTTTTGCCTCAGTAAGTAAGAGCTTTATTTTTTTCTCCATAATTTGTAAATTTATAAATGCAGATTTTAAGAAAAGTATGAGAGTTAATAATGTTAACACCGAAGCAAACTTGATAATTATATTGTTTTATTGGAATAACGACAGTAAAGAAGTAGTGTTTACAATTTACAATTTTACAATATTACAATTTTACAATTAACAAAATATTTTATCATGAATCTTATCATATAATCAGTCAAAAAACTCATTAAAATTAAATAATTGTGTACACCAGACGCGCGTTCCTCCCACATCAAAACTCATCAGTGGTGATAATATTAAATAAACTAAAAGCCCCAATACGGAACCAAATTGACTACATTAAAGAATTTAAATTCCGAAAGGTTTTGCATTAAACAATAACACCAGTAGTTATGCAGTGACTACTAAACCGATGTTACAATTTCACTATCCCAGCCAGTGGCGGATCCAGGGGATGGCGGGTGGGGTGGTTGTAGCCCCCTTTTGATTAGACGATTAATGCATTTGAATGGGGAAATCTGGGTTGGAAACCCCCTTTTTTAAAATGGCTGGATCCGCCCCTGTTTCCAATCAACGATCAATGATTATGATGAAAAAATCACAGCGAAGTTACCATAACACCCCCAAAAAAAAGACAGCATGCACAAAAAACAACCTTTATAATTCATAAACTGATATTGGTTTGGTATATATTGATACAAACAAGTCATTTGAGACTGACATTGCTTAGTAGTGGCTGGTTTAAACATGAATTTAATGTGGTTAACTGTGATTCTGACCTTTTGATAACAGATATAAATAAGGCTAAAAGATCAAAGAAAATAAATCATTAAACATACATGTAGATGAGAATTGCATGGTCAGGATATAGTTAGATGATGCCCATTCCGTTATGTTTCTAATACAATTATCCAACAATCAACAGACAGTCCATGCTTATTTAAATAATTTAAAATCTACCAGGATTAATTACTGTTTTTGACACGATAAGAACTTCAAAGAATACAATACGATATAAGTATAGTATAGCCAATAGCAGATCCATGTATGTAGCTTTCTTAATAAAAATGAGAATATATCTGCCACTGGACGTTCAGCAAACACCATGCAATCAATCAATTAGTCTGTAAAGCAATATATGTGACTTTCCATATACATATATATATATACATATATATATAATGTCTAAAAATAGCAACAATCAACATTCAATCTAATTAAGCGTGGATCAGTTTGTGAAAATAAACTGATACAGTTACTGAATTAAAATTATATAAATGTCTAAGAATATAACTAAAACACACTAATTGATACATTAAAAAGTTCTATTAGATGTTAAATAGAAATACGCAATATTTCGCTAAACAAATTAGCTTCATCAGGCGTGTGCATCTCTCAAGGTGAAATCGGATGCATGACAGAAAAATATTTTTGTAGCTTAATCTATACAAGATTTGAGGGATGGGTGTAACATATTAATTCGGTCATAAAATATGTTTGTAGCTACAACTACATGAAGTTGGAATAAAAGTTTAACACATTTATAGATGTTCGATTAATTGTATGAATTTTTATAAATTAATTTGTATGATTTCAAGATAACTATGGTTTTGATTTGCTTTGAAATCTTTTTTCGTCTCTCTCATTGAGTCCATCAGGTTCAAGAGTTCGTAACTGGTGCATCCAAAATCTCTCTCTTTTTTGTCTTCCTTGTGTATCCCAATTTTGATTTTTCTCAATGATTTGAAATGTGATGTTTTCAAAATCATGTCCTGCTCTTAAAAGGTGTCTTGTAATTGGGCAGTTCCTTTCTTTTGTATAAAATGACCGATGGTTATTTAGTCGGATGTTAAATGGGGTTTCTGTTTCACCAACATATTGTAATTTGCAAGTTCCACACGTTAGAACATAAATGCAATTTGCGTTTTGCAATTTGATGTTATAAATATGTTGTAATTTTTCTTTGTGACTGTGCTGATGAACTGGGTTTCTATATTGGCGACTTTGCAGCACTTACAATTGCCCCTTCCGCATTGTTTATAACCTCCGATTGTTGATATCTCCCGTTTAGATACTTTGGATGATACTAGAATATCTTTGAGGTTTTTTGGTCTGCGGTAGGCCATAACGGGAGGTGATGGAAAAATCTCGCTTAAGGAAGGATCATTTTCAATAAGACGCCAGTGTTTGTGGACAATTGATGAAATATTTGTCAGATGAGGATGAAAGCTAACAACAAACGGGATTTTATTTGTCTGGGCCGTCTTTTCTTTGTATTCAAGTAGGTTTGTTCGTTCTTTTTCGTTTGCTTTTCCGAAAGCTTCTGAAATACTTTTGTTCTTATAACCTCTTGATTTGAGTTGCTGTCTGAGTTGCCCTAAACGATGGTTTAACTTTGATTCCGATGAACAAATCCGTTTTAACCTGATGGCTTGGCTGTACGGAATGCTCCGGGAGCAGTGTTTCGGGTGACAACTCTTCGGAGAGAGAAATTGGTGTTTATCAGTTTTTTTGGTGTGAAGGTCTGTTGTCATGACTCCGTTTTCTAAAGTTATGGTGGTGTCGAGAAACGCAATTTTCTCATTTGAAACTTCAGATGTGAACTTGATCGATTGATGAAAGTTGTTACAGAAATCGAGAAATTCTTGCAGGCGTTCTGCAGTTTCGTTCCATTTGATGTCGATGTCATCAATATAACGGAGCCAAGACAAGGGTTTGTATGGTACATTCGAAAGGATGCGTTCTTCGAGACTCCCCATGAAAATGTTGGCAAAAGAAGGTGCCATTTTGGTTCCCATACTGGTACCGTCAACCTGCAAGTAGTGCTGGTCGTTGAATACAAAATTGTTGTTTTCAAGCACTAGTCTCAGCAACTGAACCAGACAGTCTGTTGGGGGATGTTTATCCTTACGATTGTTCCATACCTGTTCACAAGCGACTATTCCTTCATTTTTGGGAATATTTGTGTACAAAGAAGACACATCCATCGATACCAAAATTGTGTTGTTTGGTAAGGGGTTTAATGAATCCATTTTATTCAAATAATCTGTAGTATCTTGAATGTAAGATGGCATTGTTCTAACATGTGGTCTGAGATGGTAATCCACGAATTCAGATATTTTTTCGGTTGGATGGCCATTTGCAGATACTATCGGTCTTCCCGGAATCCCTTCTTTATGGAGTTTTGGGAGCAAGTAAAATCGACCGGCTGTGCAGGTTTCATCAGGTCGTAGATAGTCGTACGTGTCGTCATCAATATGTTTTTTGCTGTTCATGTCTGAAAGGACCTCATTAATTTGTTTACTTATTTCTTTTGTAGGATCACTTTCTAAATGTTTGTAAAATTTTGTATTTGAAAGCTGACGATTCCCTTCTTCAATGTAGTCGGTTTTGTTGATCACTACAACTGCACTTCCTTTGTCTGCTTGTTTAATAACAATATCATCACGGCTTTTTAAATTATTTATGGCCTGGCTTTCTTGTTCAGAGAGATTCCTTAAACGTTTGCCACTGACTGATGATTTTACTTCAGTTTTAATTGATGATATAAAGGATTCTAAATTGTCGTTCTTACTCCTTGGTGGATTCCATTCGCTTTTCTTTTTAAATCTTGGGATGCACTTGTCCTCTTTATCACTCTCATATTCCGAATCATTCATTCCGGCTTCTTGTAAGGTTTTTTTTGTGTTGCCTATTAAAATGTTCTTTTAGGCGAAGGCGTCTAGCAAATTGATCCACATCTGTCTCCAGTTGTAGGTTGTTAATGTTTGCTGGTATAGGACAGAAGTTAAGACCTCTACTTAATAATTTTTCTTCGGAGTTGGTTAATTCATACATATATATATATATATATATATGTATATGGACGGTAATTGAAATCAAATTGCATATTCTATATAAAAAAAGAAGATGTGATATTATTACCAATGAGACAACTCTTCACTAAAGACTAAATGACACATACATTAACAATTATAGGTCAACGTATGGCCTTCTACAATGCACGAAGCCCATACTTCATAGTCAGCTATGAAAGGCCCCGAAATGACAAATGTAAAACAATTCAAACGAGAAAACGGCCTCATTGAAGTACAAAAAGGTGAGCGAAAAACAAACATGTAACACAGCAACAAACAACACAACCACTGAATTACAGGCTCCTGGCTTGGGGCAGGCACATATACAGAATGTGGCGGGTTTAATCGTGTTAATGGACCCTCCCCCCTTTAACTGGGACACTGGCGTACCATTAATTATGCATGCGTGATACACATGCCTGGAATAAAGAAATATGAATTGAAAATAAATTCATCATAGATATCATAACATTATAAAAAATGTTGTACGCTAGACGTGCGTTTCAAAAGTCTCATCAGTTACGCTCGAATCAAAAGGTTTAAAAGACCATATAAAGAATGAAATAGAAGAGCATTGCAGATCCGAAACTCCGTGTATTTAATATTCAATCAGTTTATTTTTTGTGGTTGTTATTATTTGTATCAGTCGCAATTATCAAGTTTTTGTGACTATTAATAAAAGAACCATACACATGAAATATCATATTTCTATCACGCTTCTATTCATGCAATGTAATACGGAAACGTTTATATCCAACTGTATTTTTTAGAAAACGGCATGAAATTAAAATCTGACTGACTACTAGTGTATTTTAATTCTAACAATAAATGTGTCTCTTATATAACATGTTTCAAAGTTGTAATACATTATTTTTGTTAACAAATTATACCGTATGTCATCATTTAGAAGAAGCATGTGTCTCGCGCGTGGAAATCAAATTATGCATTATTTCAGACAGAAAGCTCATATTTCTTTCTTTCTTTCTTTAAAACATTGTAAAAGTTTCTTATCTTTCTTTGCAATTAAATTATATCAAGTTCGTATATTTCGCACACACAAAAATAAAACGTCCGGAAAAAAGAAATACTAGAATAATACGTCCGGAAAAAGAAATACTAGAATTAAATGTCCGGAAAACGAAATACTAGAATAAAACGTTCGAAAAAAGAAATACTTGAATAAAACGTCAATCCCAAACGTCAAATGTCGTTGACAAAATTGTACGCGGGGTTTGTACATCAAATTGAGAATGGAAATAGGGAATGTGTCAAAAAGCCAACAACCCGACCAAAGAGCAGATAACAGACGAAGGCCGCCAATAGGTCCGCACCCGAAGGCGTGCTTCAGCTGGCCCCTAAACAAAAATGTATATTAGTTCAGTGATAATGGACGTAATACTAAACTCAAAAATATATAAAAGAAACCGAAATTTAAATCATACAAGACTAACAGAGACCAGGGGCTCCTGACTTGGGACAGGCGCAATAATGCGGCGGGGTTAAACATGGTTTTTTTTAGATCTCAATCCTCCCTTATACCTCTAGCCAATGTAGAAAAAACAAATACACAACAATTCGCACAGTACGTCCTATTTGCTATGTATAATAAGATTAAATTCTGAGTATTTTTTTTTATTAATTCATATCGAATTCGTGTTCAGATAGATCGATTAATTGACTGATGCTTCCTTAAAACCCAGTGGCGAATATTTCAAGAATATGCAAAATGAGAACAAATACATATCCAATTTAAAAGACAGATTCTACAAGGTATGTTGACTGGGATGAAGGGACGGACATTTGTAAGGGCCACAGTAAATTAAAACGAAGGTATGTTGGAAGCGGTCACTGATAATATATATGACCGCTGCATGAGGGTAGCAAACAGGCAATTAATAAGAAGAAGAATATAAAAGGCATTTCTTATATATTATAACACAGGAATCAAGCGAATAATTAACATAAAAATAAAATAAAAAAGATAACGGATTTGGGAGGAAAAAAAGGAGCAGGACCAAAATAAATTGTTCTGTCCTTAAGTACATTTAACAGCGGCTCGTTTCATAGGTATATTTACAATTGGAAGTGATCATACCTTAAAAGTACTAACTTTTCTAATTTTGACAATATAGTGCAATTTTACAACAGTTGCCATGGGACATATGAAGGCAATATATTTTTATATGAAACCATTTATCACACAAGAGATGTTAAAAAAAATATGTATATATACTTACCATTTACGTTTAAGTTGACCTTTGGAATTGACCTTCGTCGACGCGCCGGACCAGGACCGGCACTATATATCCGAGAAGCTCTCTGCAGGTGTCTAGTTGAAGTTTTGGAAGATTGCCAAGCCTTAGGAGACCGCTGCAGACTCATTTCACCCGATTTAATCTTACTCGATATTGTAGGCATGCTCATTCTAGCAAAGCCTACATAACCTTTCATAAACTTCTTGATTTCTTGTAAAGATGCATCCGTTACAAGTTTGGAGTAGTCTTCTAAAAGACCGGTCAAATAGATCGTGTTATCGCTGTTTAGACTTAGTTCATCGCCATCGTCATCATCATCGTCAGCATCGTCGTCGATGATATCTAGATCGTCATCTGACGCTTGGTTATTTCTCTCATTTACTCCTGCTTCAGAAACTTGAATGATGTTAACCTTTTTCGATGAGTTGGATCCCATGGTAGCGTTGGAATCGACCACGCCTATTAATAAATCAAGAGGCTATTATCTAAGGAACATTGCGTTAATTTATTATTTATAGAATTTTTTTCGTACAGATGGCTAGGTTAACTTAATTTCTATATTGAAATTTACATGTTTAATAACCTTACTTTTGAACGTCATGGATGATCGGAAACTTTCTATGGATATTTTCTTTAGATAAATGAAGCTGAAATTTTTCCATTTAAATTATTCTGTGTTATTATGCATGTACAAAAAAGTTTGTATTCTATCTTTTATGTCTGTATTGGGGACCTTAGATTCTGTATTCTTTAAATTTTAAAGTCTTTTTCTCTTTTTTTTTTTTTTAAGATGTTGACCTATTCTTTATATTTCAGTACCCCATTTTTCACTGTGTATAATATTTTAAAAATGCTAATAGTATCTATGCTGAGTTTAGTTGTTTTAATTGTTAGCTATGTATTGTTGATGCATTTTGGTTGCTGGACCTCAATTACTGGTACTGAAGTTACCTTCATTCATGCCGAAAAAAAAAATATATAGATATTGAATGTATCCCTTTTACCTAGCTTCCATTCTTGGATGTGTGATCAGCTATTCTGCTAAGCAATACTAATTTATTTAAAGTAACGATTGACAATACTATTCATTGATACTTAATTGTTTTATTGACAATTTCTTATGTATACATTAGTTACGTACAATTTTATAGTTTCGGATTTCAGGACCAATTATACAATACTGATTTTGTTGCACGTGATACCAACTTCCGAAGCAATGTTGTCAGCTCTTCGTACTTTGCTGAGGTTCTGCGCAATTTTGTCAACATAACGGAACTGCAAACAATTGTCATACAAGTGTGAGGTTTAGCTAACTTTAAAACCAGCTTACTTTAACCCACCATTTCCTTCAGAAAATGTCTGTACAAAGTTCGGGATATTACAGCTGTTATAAGGTGTCAGACCACCAATTAAAAATCCCTATCTGTTCAACCAAATTTTGCAATTTTCACAGCTTTCTAAATATTTTACCTTAAGTTTAACTTCATAGCAGGTATATCTTTAATTGTACATGTATCAGCTTTCTACATGACAATTTTCACCATACCTTTAAAGCCTTCTAACAAAATAACTGACCTTCAAACAGAGGTACCCCCCAAAAAATACCTGGTTTTCTGGAAATCTATAATTAGTATACTATGGAGCGCATTAATCCTCAACTTTTAATGCAAACTCATAGACAAGTAAATTTTGGCTCAAAATGATCTAGATATATTTCTCTTTCACCAAAAGTTTCATATCTGCAAATTTGTTGGTTAGTTTAAGTAAACAAGAACACCAAAAGCACTATTTTGTGTCAGAGTAGGGCTACTTTTACGTTCTAAGTTGGAGGGAGTAATTGGTGGTCTGACACCTTTATAAATGCAGTCACTGTGCCTTTTGTTGGTCGAACGTTTTGTTTTGTTAGGTTTAAAGGGCCTTTTTCAACAATAAGCGGGTCAAGATACATTTTCATCAGTTTGTATGAGGGTTTGGAGTGGGATTTATATAATAATGGACAAACCGTGCAGAATAAAGGATAAAATATAAAATATAAAGAATTTAGAAAAATAGGGGGGAAAGAAGGAGAATTATGAGGTGCTAAAATATAAAATACAGAAATGATGGCCTTATAAAATCCAGACGTATTTGTATCCGCCCAGTACTAGCCATTATTTTTAAACACCTGCATGCTTAAACAATGCTAGCTCTCTTATAATACTATAGTAGTGTACAATATATGTTTATAAGTTATACATTTGGTGTTTGCACTCGGATTAACAATGCAACTATATCATGCAATTATAAATTTGGACCGTTCGAGAAGCTTTTCTAGATTTCAATTTATCTGTAACGCTCTAACCAAACATTTTTAAAAGCCAATGATGTATGACTCATGATCACGCGAGTAGCATATCCTAAAATGCATGTATAAAATATTCCGGTTCTGATTTCGTCTTTTTGTTTCTAAGAGTCATAAATGTTTCAGTTTTTGCTTTCACGACTTTTGGTCTCGGGCTTACATTTGTGGGTTACTAGTATCTGATAAGCATATTCAGAAAACTACTAGACATGGTTATAGGCATGCCTATATTTACATATATGAAATATATAAGATGTTGTCATCATTTTTCGGAGGGGGCGACAACGTTTGAAGTGGGACTTGCAATAGTCATGGCATTAATATATTTAGCTCTATAACGGAGGACACAGACTCTCTTCCCCTCCTTAAATCCGCCTCTGGCTGTATTAAAAAAAACCGTTATAAGTGAAATTGTACGCACTTAACTAGATACAAAGTATTGGTTCTTACAGGACTAGATACAAATTATTAATTCGGTTTGCATATATACATCAAATTATGTTGATACACTAGTAATGTGTATGCTCTTGAAGAAGAATAATTTTATATTATGGACAGGTTTCCGGATTGCAGAGATTTTGGGGAAGACACGCTTTTCTACTTTTTCACAAGTTAAAGTCCAAAAGCAAATTTAATGAGAAAGAAAAAGTTTCTGAAACATTAATGACTGATAAAATCTCAAATCTAACCACCAAAAAAATGTGTTTTTCGACTTTATCATAATAACACCTGAACGAAATAAGGACTTTTCAAATTTATTAAAAAGATAAAGTTCTTTAATGTGACGAAATAAAAACTTTATACATATTAGCGTAGGATGATGAAATATCAGATGCACAAAAAGAAGTGGAAAAATTAGTGAAAAATGCAATACGAAAAGTGATGAAATTTAATAAATTTTGAATTCATGATTGGTTGTCTAGAACAAAATTTATTGAAATGATATAAAAATTGATAAAAACAAAAATTTAAAATATCACACAAATTTATGTTTTAATACCAAATAAAGCTAGAATTAACTTACTTGGAATTTGTATGCAAATTATGTTGGGTTAGTTTAATACAGTCAGAATATTGAGAGTAGTAAAAAAACAACCATCCCCTTTTAAAAAAGTGTTAAATATGAACGCCTATTTTCTCTACCCATTCTTTATTCTTAATATGTTTTTTTCCATTGTTATTTTATTTTTTATATGTTTTGGCCCAGTGTTCTCTAATTTTTACATGTTTTGTTCTATTGCTATTTATTCTTTATATGTTTTGGCCCATTGTTCGCAATTCCTTATATGTTTTGGCCCATTGTTCGCCAATTTTTACATGTTTTGGCCAATTGTTTTTTTTTTTTTTTTTTTTATTATTTACACGTTTTGGCCCATTGTTCGCCAATTTTTACATGTTTTCTTTATTTTTCATATTCCTATCCAGGCTCTTATACAATCAGATTTAAACTAAAAACTAATGCAAAATGACCGACGATTGAAATTACAAATGACTAAAGACAGGTTTATTAACATATTGTTGCGTTACATAAAAAAAAGAAAAGGTTTCCAAGATTGTTCAAATTTTTGCATTGCCGGATGTAACGAGTGGAGCAGAAATTAAAAACCATTCCGCATCACCTGAGTTTATCGGTACTTTTAACTTGCAACAAGTGAACTAATGAACCCCTCCCTTATTAGAAGTATTGACCGTTCTGTAATTTAAAGCTAGGAATAATCACATTATTCTAACTTGTTCTGTTATATTTAACGTACACATTTTAACCGTAGTATATTTTTGATGATGGATGGCTGCTAAACGTCCAGCGGCAAAATAGTATGCATATTCAGGACGACAAGATGTTAGCGAAACAGGAGTATTTATAAAAAAGAAGATGTGGTATGGTTGCCAATGAGACAACTATCCACAAAAGACCAAAATGACACAGACATTAACAACTATAGTTCACCGTACGGCCTTCAACAAGGAGCAAAGCCCATACCGCATAGTCAGCTATAAAAGGCCCCGATAAGACAATGTAAAACAATTCAAACGTTTTTCCCTGCTTTGAACTCGACCAACACACTGAGCCGTATTTTTCACGTGCTAGTTCACAGTTAAAGGCAACAGTCCGCAGGCAGACATGTCACCTTACCCGGACACATTATTCTGAATCCGAGCCGACCTGTCTTTTCACTCACTCCTTAGTGCGTGCGTGCGTAACGGAGAAGCGGCACATACCAATTTCAATGTATTTGTTCAGTGGCGGATCCAGGGTGGTCCGGGGTTGGAACCCCCCTTTTTTTGGACGATCAATGCATTTGAATAAGGACATGTGGTTGGAACCCCCCTTTATCCTGGGTCGATCCCCCCTTTTTTAAATGGCTGGATCCGCCCCTGATTGTTCGATGTGTTTGAGAAAGGGTGATCTTATAAAGTTACAATATGTTTCCTTCCCCAGTATATGGTAACATATGTACAGTTTTCATTCTTGTAGCCTTCCAGAAAACTAAAATAGCCAGTGGCGGATCTAAGATTCAAAGAAAAGGCAGCTTTCTTGAAACCGATGAAAACATATGGCATCAAACGCATCAAGGTTACTTTTTTACAATTTTACGCAAAAATTAATAAAATAAATATAATGATAAAATGTATTTACTATAAAAAAAAAGGGTGACTGACTTCCAACTTAAATATGTATCAACTGTGATCGGAATAAATATGTATACAAAAATGAAAAATGCCGCTGAAAATAATAAGCATACGCAATAACAGATAAAAAAAGTCGGTCCCTAAATCATGATTCAAGACTGGTCTCCATCCCCTGTACAACAATAACTATGGCTGATTTAGATGTCAATGTCGCCACCCCACCCCCTTTTTCTCGTCTTATCTTAATTATGCATTTCATCATTGATTCTTCCTTTTACTTAACTGTAGTTACTATGAAAAGAATCCTTTGCAAGGCTAGAATCCTTCCCCTGATTAAATAGCTATGAATAAACAACATCAAGAATAGCTTTTGACCCTGGGTCCGGTCTCACAATTTGAAACCCTGCATTGTAATTAAACCCCGGCGTATCACGTCCCGAATGAATTTTGACATTGAGGGTATTTGGGAAGACGAAAAGAATAAGAAATCGAACCTAAATATATACTTTCCATCCAAACAATAACGTTAATTTTACACAGATATTTATATTCATATGACATTTTTACATGATTGACTTAATACAATATGATGCATTTGATACAGTAAGTTTCAGTTAAAACAGGAATTAAAATAGCCTAACTTAGCTTACCTTACAATTTCAGGTGTGAAATGTTGTCAGTATATCATGTTCGTTTGTTTACATTCGAAACCCTATATCTATGATGGGGCGTAAATGTAAGATCGTGTATCAATGTCGTATCCAATACACAAAATAGCAATTCAAATATCATCAAAAATTAACTCACACAATTAAAATATACCTGAAATCTTTGGAATAATATAAATATATTGCATTTTATTTCAAAACAATACGTCAAGTGGGATTGTATTCATTTTAGTAGTATATTGACCAAGTTCTTATTTATGTATAAGAAAATATATATTTAAATGGAGAGATATTGATCAAAAATAAAATGTGGAGCGGATTGATTTGCACCGATGTAAGCAATAAAGGTCTAAATATGTACATATCATTTTTTACCATGACGCGACATTCACAATCCATTTAAATTCAAACACATTAGGAATAACTTTATTGCATTTTGAAATTTCATCCAAACGGAACGTTCGTTCGGCGGGAGTTCTTTTTATGTATTTTTTTAAAATATTTTTTTCATCGGCAGACGATACTTTTCTACAAGGTCTGCTGCACCGGATTCTCAGCAGCCGTGGAAAGGCGGGAACTGTGTATCTTTATATATTTTGTAACCATGACATTTTGTATGTTAATGCATACAAAAAATATTGATCGAAACATGCAAGTAACTCATTAAGGGCATGAAAGGAATTTGGGCATAGTTTTTTGTATGCTTTGACAACTTTCAATATATTTGTTTGAACAGGACGTGTCGCCATATGAAATTGATATACATTTCAAGGACTTGTTTGTATGGAATTGATTAAATTTTAAATACGAAGTCATCTTGAAGTTATAAGAAGATTTTGCGGGGGTGTGAAGTTTTTGGAAATACTTTTAATGATGGGCAAATCTTATAAGTGGTCTCAATGAGCATGCATGTATTTAAAGAGGTTGTTATTCTTCGAAAAAAGTACGCCCTACTATTTTACGTCAAATTGGGGCGCAATTTGGACTTGGTGTCTAGCATAGGCAGTGCCTGTTATTTGTTCTCCAATTTTCAGTTGAACACCTAACTACTATCGAAGATGAAAACATACAAACAAATAAATTCACGCCTATAAACTTTAACATGTTTTAAAGACATCATAGTTGGCACCTACATAGAAGAAATGTATTAATATTCTTTTACCTTTTAGAGAATCAGTTGTTTAAAGGTGAACTTTTGTAGGAAAAAATATACAAAAAGCAAGCAAAAATAGACCTATAATGGTTTACTTTTACAAATTGTGACTTTGATGGAGAGTTGTCTAATTGGCACTCATATCACACCTCCTTATTTTTTTTACTAGTTTTCTTTTGTTACAAATGTACCTATTCTGACATCGGACTCGGACCTCTTTTAAACTGAGATTTACTGTACAAAAGATACCAGAGGGACTTAAACTAATAAATCGATACAAACTAACAACGTCATTGCTTAAAATAGAAATAGCCAAACAAACAACAGTACATCAAAACACAAGATAGAAAACCAAAGACGACACGAACCCCACCAAAAACTGGCGGTGATCTCATGAATGTCAGACGGGTAATCAGTTTCTGCTCCACATGTGGCACCCGCCGTGTTGCTCATGTTAGTACAAACCCGGTAGAAGTCTTATTTGGTAGGTCGCATTCGTGAAAAGGGGATGGGATTTTGATTAAAACATAAGAAAAGAGGGACGAAAGATACAAGAGGGAGAGCCAAACTCATAGAACTGACAACGCCATGGCTAAACATAAAAAGACAAAAAGACAAATAATAGTACAGAAGACACAACATAGAAAACTAAAGACTAAGCAACACGAACCCCACCAAAAACTGGCGGTGATCTCTGGGCTAAAAACTGGGGTAGGAACATATCCGCGCTATCATACGTGAAACGGATATTCTAACGGTCAAACAACTCTTGACAGCGTCCGTAATATTTACGAAGGGATGATTTCAAATTCACCATAGACATTTTTGGTTTGGAAGCTTCTTTGTAAGCAGCAACCCCTCTATCAAGAAATATAATGATAGAAAATACAAGACCGGCAATATCGTATCAATTGGGAAATATATACTCCGTATGCAGGCGCTACTTATACTGGAATGTTGCTACATAGAAATGGAAAGTTCACAATTGGGAAGCTAAAATCATCTCTTTTGTCGTAAAGTTTTGTTTTCAACTGACCCTCATTGAAAATTTCTAGATGTAAGGCAAGATATTAGGCAGACTTAACTGTATCTGTTGTATCCTTTATCAGTAATTCGATTGGAAATATGCGTTCAACATAGTCGTCACTAAATTTTGAATTATCTAAGACGTTCCTGTATAAAGTCAGACTCATAAAATAAAGGAAGAAGTCAAAGGAGCCCGAAATACTTAACGTGGAGTCGGGGTCCACTGTTACAATAATGATGGAGCCAAGTGCCTATAGCTCGCGATATCCCAATATATAAAGCACCTCGCTTTCACTACACGTATGTAGGTCGTTTTTCATCTCGGCCTTGTATTTTTTCAACTAATGATTCAAATTGCCCTGGCTCATAGTTTCATAGTATCTTCTCTCTCTTGTCTTTTTTATATTTTAATATCGTAATTATGTCTCGATCTTTTCAAGGGAAGAGATTTTTGTTCAACTTGAAATTATATATTTGTTTATTACTTGAAGAAGTTTGCAGTTCAAAATATTAAACTTCAATAGTTCGTTCTTATGTTGAACTGTTATACCACTGTCCCAGGTTAGGGGAGGGTTTGGATCCCGCTAACATGTTTAACCCCACCACATTATGTATGCATGTGCCTGTCCCAAGTCAGGAGCCTGTAATTCAGTTGTTGTCGTTTGTTTATGTGTTACATATTTGTTTTTCGTTCATTTTTTTTTATATAAATAAGGCCGTTAGTTATCTCGTTTGAATGGTTTTACATTGTCATTTTTGAGGCCTTTTTAGCTGACTATGCGGTATGACTTTTGCTCATTGTTGAAGGCCGTACAGTGACCTATAGTTGTTAATTTCTGTGTTATTTTGTGCTCGTGTGGAGAGTCAAGTTGTCTCATTGGCAATCATACCACATCTTCTTTTTTATATTGATCAACGGCTGTCAAATCAATGATTAAAGACAATTGTCAAATGATCCAACAAGGACATAAAATACTTGTTTAAAATATATCTTGTCCAAGCCATCAAAAGGTTTTTACGTTAGTATACATAATTCTATTGGGTCTTAAGTCATTCCTTAATGATTCCACTGCACGTGACGGTCTTTGATGTTTCCATGCAATGAACCTCTTTAGCGTCAAGGAACTATCATATCGAATAAACAACTATAAACAAAACAGCATTCAATCAAACTGATAAACAATATTTATGTACCTGCCATAGCAACCAAATAGATTTTTTGTTTCAGCAGACAAGCTTGTTTTTTGCTGAACGCTGTGTGTCGAGGTTGACTTGTTGCGTAGGAGCCAATGTTTGCTTAGCTGCATCACGGTCCAGTGAATCATAAAATTGCAAAATAATCTAGTAATTTAATACATTTTACTTTCAAATAAAATTACCATGAAATATAATTTGTTTGAATTAAATTATGTTTGGTAATTTATTTTTACCCTTAATGATAATGTATATGATTGAACTTTCAGTATTTAATGATCTTTAATGTAAACGAGGAGTTGTGAAATGGTTTGACTTTCGTAAAACCATGTGAACATTTTAGTTTATGAACTATGCATATTTCGATCTTTGTGATATGAAGGGAGGTATAATATATATAAATCGTCAAATGTAAAAGGGTATGGATTGAGTTTACAGAATAGCAAATAATGAGAGTAAATAGTAGTACTCTCTAATCTGTACTTGTGTCCTTTGTTGTTGGGATGTACAAATACCGAGCCCCGTCCACTGTGTATTTTTATTAGATGTTTTTCTATTTGTATCCATCTGATGAGTTAAGCCTTATTCGACTGATGTTTAGTTCGTTCTTATGGTGTACTGTTACATTACAATGTCCTGTGTTATGTTTAACTCTTTCTACACCATTGCAACAACTCTTCGAAGGTCCGAAAAGGTGACATGTCGTTGTAATTAAATGTTCCGGTCTTGAATCAAACATTTAATATGTGTCATCAAACAACAGTCAAATAAGATTAGAACGTACTTCATAAAAGTTCTTGTTAATATAAAAATGAGGAGAAGTGATATAATTGCCACCTAGACAACTATCCACCAGAGTTAAACTAAAGTAGCAGTAAGCAGTTATTGGCTACAGTATGACCTTTAACAATGAGAAAACCCCATACTGTATAGTCTGTAATAAAATATCATGAATGGCCTCGACTCGAGAAACTATGAAACAATTCAAACGAGCAAACTAACTGCCTTATTATCACGGTATAACAAAACAAATTAGCGAAAAACAAACTAGACAGCTGTACTACTAGCTCCTAAAGAATGTGGCGTGTTAATCAATCTTTAGTGTTTTTGTATTCGTATTTGGCTGTTGACTTGTTTCATCTGTTGGTCTAGGCCTTTTAGAGAGTCAAATGATCTTTCAAACTGATAAGTCGAAAATACAATGACAACGCCATGGCTAAAAAAATAAAACAACCAACAGAAAACAATACTTCACAAAACACAACATCGACAACTAAAGACTGAGCAGCTCGAACTCAACAAAAACTTGGGGCTCGTGTTGCTGTTGAATTGTTTATATTCGTATCAAGTTTTCCTGATATGCATGTAATAGATGCGACTGAACAGTTTTCTCTCGCCGAATAACCTTTTCTCTTTGGTAATGAAACCACATCTATATGTTAACTTGATATGCATATGAACTGTGCTTTTTTGTCTATCTGATGAGTTAAGCCTTTTTTTAACTGATTTTTATAGTTCGTTCTTAGATGTACAGTTATACCACTGTTCTAGGTTAGAGAGAGGGTTGGGATACCGCTAAAAAAATGCCATATTATGTATGTATGTGTCTGTCCCAAGTCAGGAGCCTGTATTTCAGTGGTTGTCGTTTGTTGATGGGTTTCATGTTTGTTTTTCGTTCATTTGTTTGTACATAAATTAGGCCGTTAGTTTTCTCGTTTAAAATGTTCAATGTTTGTCATTTCGGGACCTTCTATAGCTGCCTCTGCGGTATGGACTTTGCTCATTGTTGATAATTTCTGTGTCATTTGGTCTCTTGTGGAGATTTGTTTCATTGGCAAGCATACCACTTTACATATTAACCCTGCCTGACAGACTGACGAACAAACGTAGTGAACGTTTTATCCACTTCCTCAATCTCTGTTTTTCGAAGAGATGATAACTAAAAATGAAAATATAAAACTGGGTCTTGAAAGGGTAAATTTTTCTTATGAAAGTTTATATTTTTATATAAGGCTGCTGCTCATATTTAGAAGACAAACTGCTTGACGTGCTAAAAAGCTTGTAAAAAATTTTGAATAAGTAAAGTTATGTTAAACTTCTACAATGAAATGCTTTAAACTGCATTTGACGTGCTAAAAGCTTGTAAAGATTTGAATAAGTAAAGTTATGTTAAACATCTACAATGAAATGCTTTAAACTGCATTTGACGTGCTAAAAAGCTTGTAAAAAATTTGGAATAAGTAAAGTTTGTTTAAACATTACAATGAAATGCTTTAAACTGCTTGACGTGCTAAAAGCTTGTAAAAAATTTGGAATAAGTAAAGTTATTTAAACACCTACAATGAAATGCTTTAAACTGCATTTTTCATATCTGTTAGATACTTAATCATGTAAAAATGCCAAATTCGAAAATTGATGAAAATGATGTCTCTATCATGACCTTTACTCGTTTGAATTATTTTATATTTGTTATGTTGGAACCATTTATAATCTGTGCTGCAGTTTGGGTTTACTTATTTTTAGAAATAATACTGTGACCTTTAGTTGTTGATTTCTGTTTGATTTGGTCTCGTTGGTTAGTTCTCTCATTGTCAATCCTCTTCCTTATTTCATACGTTTACGTGATATGAATATGAACTGTCCTTTGTACAAGATTTATTTTAACGTGTTGCAAAATTGTTTAATATTTAACAGTGGTATCTTACTTTAACTTTGTTTAAACCTGTTTATTTACTTTTGACCTTAATTATTTATCCCTTATAATTTTTATTAACTATGTATTTGCATTCAGGTATTGCAGATCAAATTTATTCCTTCATTGTGTGTTAACTTGCATTTTTAATTGAGTTAAGCCTTCTTATTGATATTTTATAGTGTGTTCTTCTATGTTATGATGTTATACTATTGTTTCAGAAAAGGGAGAAGGTTTGGTACCATTAAAACGTTTAATCCCACTGCAAATGTTTGCACCTGTCCTAAGTCAGGAATCTGATGTACAGTAGTTTTTATATAGATTAGACCGTTGGTTTTCACCTTAGAATGGTTTTACACTATTAATTTTTGGGGCCATTTATAGCTTGCTGTTCGGTGAGAGCCAAGGCGCCATGTTGAAGGCCGTACCTTGACCTATAATGGTTTACTTTTATAAATTGTTATTTGGATAGAGATTTTTTTCATTAGCACTCATACCACATCTTCCTATTTCTATAGATCACAAAGAACCAGTCATGACATACTAAATCTGGTCCTCACATTGGACGTATTATTCAATCACAAAAAACATCTGTTTATGTAGTTCATGCATGTTTCTCGTTTTGATATAGATTAGACCTTGATTTTCCTGTTTGAATGGTTTTACACTCAGTCTAGTAAGTTTTGGGGCCATTTATAGCTTGCGGTTCGTGTGAGCCAAGGCTCTGTGTTGAAGGTTGCATCTTGACCTACAATTGTTTACTTTTATAAATTGTTACTTGGATGGAGAGTTGTCTCATTGGCACTCATACTACATTTTCCAGGGTTGGCAAAGTATTACCACCGGGAATTCCCGGGCGGGAAAACCGGGTTTTCCCGGCTGGGCAATACTCCCAGAAATGGGTAATAGTGGGCATTACTGGGCAATATGATTTTTTAAGCTTATTTTAACACAAATAGTAAAGTCTTGTTATAGTTTCATAGTATAACAGCTAAATATATACTTTTTATACAGATAACCATTGAAAGTCATTTCTAGAAAATTCAATTTCATTCTCTTCTCTATTATTTTTATATGTTGGCAGAATACAAGATTTGCACATTCAAAGATACCTTTTAATTTCCAAGTATTGTTCAATAATCCAAACTTTGAAAAATGCATTTATTGCAGTGTTACAGTCATTAAGTGAATTTTTAATTTTAATGTTATACATTCATATTGCTAAATAAACACCCTACAGGGTCATGCCATTAACACTTATAAAATTGAAAGGACTGATTATTGTTACATAAACAAATCTGTGTTCTAATCTGAATAATTACTTATTAATTAGTGACAGTACATATACACTATTTAAATGTGATGTTTCTTTAATACATGTAATTGTTAATTCTTAATATGAGCTATATTCATTTGAAAAAAAAATGATTTATTTGCTTTCTATTTACAGTTTGCCAATCTAGACAAATGCTAAACAAACAAAATAGGGTATAAATATCTATTAAATGTATTGCATTTGTGTTTATCAATGAATCCTCTTTAAAATTCGGACAAATATTTTATATTACCCAGTATTGCCCAGTATTACCCACTAAAACCCAGTAAAACCCGGGTTTTCCCAGTATTTCCCACTGGGCTGGGCAATACTCATAAAACCCGGGTTTTTGCCAACCCTGACATTTTCCTATATCTATTAAAATAAAAAGAGAAACTTGTAAAAGTGATATGTAATGCTTTAATGCCTTTACCTGTGGAACATGAAATATACAATACTAGTGTAAAGCAAAAAGCAATTAAACAAAAATAAAACTGAATAAATAAGAGCCCTGTTCACTACATAAATTGGTTTATAAAATAAATAATATATCTATAACAAATATAATATAAGAACTTAACAAGCCAGTCTAAAAAATCAGTATCAATATATGATATCTTGAAAATGTATATTTACGATATTTTACTCAAACAAAATGGCTGATTTTCACAATCTTATACTCAGAAACAATATACGATAACTTGAAATGTATTTTCACAATACTTTACTGAAGGAAAAAACAATGCTATTTCTTAACAGTAACCTGATTAAGTTTAAACTGGGCATAATTTAATTTCCTTATGCACAGTTTATAAAAGACAGTTTAAGCTGAATTTGATATGATGGTCACTAACCGTTTATGAGTTTGATATCTAAAATTAAAGACTTGATAAAAGTTATTTCAGAAAAACTGAAGCTTTCAAAAATTTGTGGTATGATATTATCTTTTTTTTTTTTATCAATCTATGGTCTGCTAAAGCTTAAAAGGTAGCAAAGTTAAAAGTCTTCAATGCATGATTCTAAAACCAGATTATTTTGATACAGTAGGATGAAACACCATTACTAGAATGCTTTACCATTTTTTGGTTTTATTCAGGACTAAAATTATAAATTTGTAAGTCATTTGATTCCTTAATACAAGTTAAAGGGATTATGATACCTTCTTTCCCTATAACATTTTAAATATAATCTTCTAGTATGTGCCAATAGTCTTGTTTGCGAATTCCCATTATTGACCCTGTGAGGAGGGACATAATTTTTATTGACAATGGAGAGCCATCACAAAGAGCAAATTTATCTGTGCATAATTTGTGTAACCTTTAAAGTTTTTCAAATCTTTTAATTAAATTCTTTAGAAACCAAAGTTTTTTTTTTACTAAAATTTGTTAAAAACACTGATATATCACTTTCAACTTGTCACATGAGCAACATGACAGGTGCCACATGTGAAGCAGGATCTGATTACCCTTCTGGAGCACCTGAGATCACACATGCATTATTGAAATTTGCAAACAAATACAAGACTAATAGCACTTATCAAAGTTTCCCTCATAAGTCAAATATTTGACTTCTCAAAAAAAAAAGAAGATCAAATCACCCTTACCTGATGTAAAAATGTTGCAAAAAGTACAAATTGTATGCAGAAAAGTTATTTTTGGCTGTACAAATACAGATTCAATTCATGCTTATGCAATTTAAAAGCATGACTGCTTTACCAAACGATGATAATTCAAATTTGGTGAAGTCATTCTAATTTTGATCCATGCTAATTTCATCCCTCGATGAACCTCATTATAATATCAAATAAGATATAAAAAATCTTCCATTTAGAAAACTATAATTTATTACTATTTGGGATTATAAAATATGAATAAAATTTCCCACATGTTGTTAAAATATCATTAAAAAAGATCTATCCTGTTACATCATCACAGCTTGATATCAAACAGGATAAGAAAAAAAAATAATAGTCAAAAGATGTGGACAAAAGGGTATAAACGAAAACCCAAAAGTTTATAAAAATCAGCAAGGTACTACAGTGTGTCAGTTTAAAATTACCAAATAGGTTATTTGTATCGATAGTGAGCACTATATGGGTAATCTGAATTTAGAAATTGGTCTCCAGCCTTTAAAATTAGAGTAATCCACCGAGATAAAAAGTTTTGATTAAATTTAATACTTTCAAATAATATCACAGCAGGCGGTTTTATCGGTGGGAGAAAACTGAGTATCCATTAAAACTACTGACCCTCCACAAATGACCGTACCAAACTTGATCCACTGACCCTCCACAAATGACCGTACCACACTTGATCCACTAACAGACTAAAGGCATGCACACAAGGTGTAATACCACCACAACAGGGTACGTCCGGATTCAGTTCATTCCAAAAAGGGTCGACAAAATTACAAAAAAAAAACCAACATATGAAAAGGTCATAAACATGTACAAAAGTATTCCGTTGAATTTTCAATTATTAAAACTATAACCCTACAAAAATACATATAAAAAAGTCATTAACAATATCTTGAGTGTTTCAAAGCACTTTTCTTTTTATCAATTGGTGTTTTCATAAAATATTTTGGAATGAGACTAGACCCCTTACTACCCTCCTTGTTGCTTTCTTTCCTAAGTCACCTACATATTCTGACCGTACAGTAAACATTTTGGAAAATTTCAAATTTAACATTTGTATAACAAAGATAACATAAGAGGCAGACTATTAAAAGTGCATGTTTGGTGGTGCATTAAATATTTTGGAAATGAGACTAGACCACTTACTACCCTCCTTGTTGCTTTCTTTCTTATGTCACCTACATATTCTGACCATACAGCAGAAATTTTGGAACAATTCCAATTTTACATTTGTACAACAAACAGATAAACCAAAATGTCAGACCATTAAAAGTGCATGTTCGGTAATGCATGAAAATTTTAAGTGGCTAATAAATAAACACCTCACTTTGATCAATGATTAGCTCAATACACAACACAACAACATATATATTAAATATGGAAATAATTTCGACATATAAATAATTTTGTCTGATATTGATATGCACTTGCAGTTTGTAATCATATGACTTTAATTGTAGCAATTTACATAATTAATAAAGTAAGCAATGATAAATATTACCGGTATCATTTCTGAATATTGAAGGACTATACTGAATAAATTATATAAAATGATGACTGTAATATTGGCAATAAAAGGTACATCTTTTATATCTAAAAGTTCTTTACGTTGTTTAATGTGTAATATGTAATAAATTATGTTAAAGATGGGTCTAAATGTCAACACACCCTTTTGGTTTAAATGAATGCTCAAACAGTAGAAACACAGCACATTTAATTACCTCTTACTTATTCCTCTTTTGAAGATATTTTCAATATTGTTATAATTTTTTCCTTTAAAATTTTATCTTCCCTATGAAGTCTGTGAACTTCATGTTTATTTATGTATCACATTTGATTTTTGAAAAACCTTTAATTAAACTTGCAATAATACATTTTGATTTTATACTGTAAATTAAGAAATCATTGTGATTTTTCAAGAATGTACAAAAAAGCCAGTACAATTATTGCAATTTGATCTATGGTTCAGTTATTAGAATGATAGTTTTCACCCAAATGTAGTATTTGCATTATTAAATATCTTGCAATATTTTCTGAATAACAGTAGAAAATATGTAGTTGATCCCTATCCAAGGCAGACAACTCTTCAATACATGGGAGACAACTGCACTTGGAAAAGGGGAGGAAAACAAAATATCCATGTTTAAGGGATGACATCAAAAGTTCAATGTAGGATAAAAAAAACTAATTCACATAGTTTTTTCGCTGACCCCCCTTCCCCCTCCTTAACTTAATTTGGGGAAAATTGATTGACCAATATGGATATATGTAAAACCGATTTTTGATAAACAAAACTTGCAGCAATTTTAACCCCATCCTCAAACTATTTGAATTACGTTTTTTATCCGACATTGATCTTTTGATGTTGTCCCTAAGATGATCATTATTTTACTGGCACAAATTTTTAAAAATACTGTAGGTAAATTGTCTATCTATTCTGATTATAGGTTATATCATTGTTGACTTTATCATCCTCTACATATAAATATACGTAATAAAACACAGACCTGCCAACATTCTTGAGGTATTGTTGATTTTTCCAAAAAGAGGGATGTTTTTCCTCTTTTAATACCCCCATTGTATAAACTTTATATCTAAAAACTATCATTCAAAGGCTTAAAAAGTCTACAAATGCAAAACAATGGAGAATTAGATGTTACACATGAAAGCCATGCTCTGAGATGCATGATGCCTTTTGTGCTTCAAATGCTCCAAGAGATTTTAAGAATTTGGCAGGTACAAAATGATTATATTGGTAATATTTAATATATCTTTAAAACCCTGTTTATTATTGCAATATATTTTGTACAAAGCAGCTTTTCATAAGCTTTCCTTATCAATACTCTCAATTCAGATTTTCATTTTATTTTAGCCTTCATCAAAATGTTCAATAAAAAATGTACATTATAAATAGACTGCATGTCATTTATGCAGAAAGTAAAATTCCACCCTGTAATTGATTTCTAAAAGTAAAATTCCAAGTAGTAATTGAATTCTAAAAGTAAAATTCCAAGTAGTAATTGAATTCTAAAAGTAAAATTCCAGCCAGTAATTGAATTCTAAAGTAAAATTCAACCCAGTAATTGAATTCTAAAAATAAAATTCCACCCTGTATTTGAATTCTAAAAGTAAACAAAAAAAGCTTGTGCAATAGTTCTAACCACACCCTATATGTCATTTTATCTTAAACAAAACGTGCAATCTAACAAAAAAGCTAATAAAAATTCAAAACAAAAATGTGTAGCACAATTTTTTGATGATCTGATCTAACACTAAGCACCATTATCACAAAATCAATTTAAATAGATGTAAATAATATATAAAACAAACAACAAAAAATAACCATAAACAGTTCTATTCAGTTTCATTAATGCGGATACACAGATTCATTGATTGTTAAAAGTTAGGGGCAAAGGTCAAATGATACACAGAATATTGCCCTAACAATTTTACAGTAAACCAACTTAGTTAACCACTTTTTTTCGCATTTAGCCTGTCAGATAGTTTTATGGGAATTTCTTTCATGATCTGATTTTTGTTTGTTTGTATATTCATATAAGAGAAGATACAAGTTTGGCATGTCTGACATTTATAGTATAAATATTCCCTTTATTTTTCTACATGCAAAAAATTGTCACCCTTTGTTTGGTATACAGTACATGTATATCTACCAACATTGAAGGCAGAGATTAAATTTATAATTTTTTTGGGTTATTAACCATCTGTTAACTGAATAGAATGTCATTTAGAATTTGATGAAACAAACCCAATAATAATCTATTTGAAACCCTTTTTTCCCTAATCAAAAGTCGTTAACAATTTTATTTTGAAGATGTTTTTTTCAAGTTAACAAACTCAAAAGTCATGACCAGTTTTTTTTCTATACAGATTTTTGTTAGCATTGGTGACTGTTTTTCAAAAGTGGCTATATCATAGGAGGTAGCTAAAACACTGCATCAGAGAAGATAACTAGATTGTAAAAGTTACATAGCAAAATATAAAATATCTATCTATCTGATATCATACTTTTTGTAGGAAATATTCTGTGATAAAAAGATATATAGGAATGCATCAAGTTGTTCCAAACATACAATGTATCTGGTACATGTTTTTAAGAAGAATCAATTAATTCAAATTAAATTTAATTAAACTTTTCACGTGAATTTTCATTTTAAACCTTATTGATAGTTTTTTAAAAGCTAAGTCACATAATGTCAATAACTTATCATATATTTTACCAATTTACTTTTTTGAAAGGACCTTATCTCCTTTTTTTCTGTTAAAAATTGGACTCTCTATTTAAAATTTATCGTGGATTCATTTATTTTTCATGGGTACCAATTTTTGTGGACTGAAAAAAACCCACCATTTTTTAGTTTTTTTTCATATCATGGTTTTGCCAAAGTCTGCATACAATCCAAAAAAAATAATCCTAGAAAACATGCAAATCTTTAAACATTTAAAATTGTGGTTTACTGGTACCCATCAAGTCCAAGAAAACTGGTACGCAATCAATCCACATTTTATGAAATTTTATGAATTGATTGTTTTTTTGTAACCATGGACACAAAAAGGCTAAACTGTAAGACTTTGTGTCCATGGTTACAAAAACAATCAATTCATAGCAAAAATTACTCAAAAAAGACTATATTTTATAACTGTGGTTATTTTAATAATATCAGTATTTTTCTAGTTTTCACAGGAAAAATTATCTTTATTTAAAATATCATTCAACAAAAATCTATTCAACATTACCCAAACAAATTGAGTATTCTAAGGAATGAATCAAAAAGCAATTTGAGACCTACAACTACTTGCAATGGTTAACAAAGATTATTAAGCAAAATATAGAGTAAAGGGACATAACCCTTGTAATTTTCTTTCAGCAGCAGTGCTAATTTTCATTTCAGCAAATAATTTTTAAGAAGCATATGTACATAATTAAATGGCATGAATGAGGTTAAAATGAACGGCATATTTTGAGCACATACATTTGCAATGCAACACAGATTTCCCCTTTACCAACCATGGTTATAAATGTTACAATAGCCTGCTGTGTTCTAATTATTGACCTCTGTTGTTAAAAATTCTTCAATATGAGGTTAGGAAGAACTGCTGTATAAAATTTTAGTTATTTTTTTCACTGATGAGGTATAAGTTTACAGAAAGGCATTAGAACTAGATTTTACTCCCATTACAAATATTAAAGCAAACGTCTATTTAAATTAAACCAATTTAGAGAGTTGAAATCAATGCATCAAAAATGTAATTAACTTAATAAAAATAAACAAAATATAATTAGTTCTTTGCATAATTTGAAAATCACGCAAAATAAAAAACAAAACAAATGCCACCAGGAACATCACAATCTATTTATAAACTGTTTACAATATTTTGATAACAAAATGTCTACAAAATGTTCTGTTTTTACAATATAAAAAATACAAATACATTTTACAAAATGATATTTAAGTCTACACAACAAACAATATAGATTACATTGTATATCACATTTTTAGCTAAAAAAATGAAACACATTACATGTTTATAGCAATCAAATAAAATACATTACTGTGGATTCATTTATTTTCGTGGGTATCAATTTTCGTGGATTGCTGAAAACTTGCATATTTGTGGATATTAGATTTCGTGGTTTGCCAACCTCTGTATACAAAGCCAATTGAAAATATGGTATTCGTTGAACATTTTAATTCGTGGCTCACATGTACCCACGAAACCCACTAAAATTGATATCCGACGAAAAATAATGAATCCACAGTACATTCTTTTTGTAACAAATATAATATATTACATTGTAACATAAAGTATCTTACAATTTCTTTGGTAAAAATAAATACAATACACTTCTATTGTAAAAGTGAAATATTTCATGTTTATATTGTAGAATAAATTAATAAAATGTGTACAATGAACTAAAAACAATGGCTCTCGGTCACATTTATAATGAATATTTTCTGTCCTAGAACAGATTTTGCAAAGCAATGCCTTTTAAGAGCAATTCAGTCCATACATTTTCCTCCCAATTACCTAAACTATTGATTACCTGGTTTTTTTTCAAGTATTCATTGAAAATTCTTTGACAGTCCATAAATGAGTGCCTTAGTCTCTAAACAGTCCATGTGACCTTCATAGGAGACAACTACAAATTGATTTAATAGACATGTATATCTAACTTGCGATCAGGCATTCATTATTTTGGTCAATGGCAATCTAGTACAGATTATATCGTTTAACAACAATACATTATTTTGAGTCCTTTTATATTTTGTAAACATTTATTTCTATAACTTCACTACAGTAAAAAGCACCATTTTAGTATTATACAAAATAAATATCAAGTGATTCAATTCGTGTTTAACTGCATCAAATCAAACCTAAACCAGGTGCTCCGCAGGGCGCAGCTTTATACAACCGCAGAGGTCGAACCCTGAACAGTTGGGGCAAGTATGGACAAAACATTCAAGCGTGATACAGCTCTGAATTTGGATTGTGATCAAATTTTTGACATTACATGTTTTTTTTTTACACAAAACAAATGTCAAGATTTTACAAATCAATTAAAGATTTCTTCTTCAAACTTTTTAAATCTAAAATTAAATAGTTGACACAGCATAGGTTTCTGACACAGAATGAATGTGGTCTAATGAACTTAAAAGTTTTTTTTTGCCTTTGAGCAATTCACTATGCTGTTGAATATTAATCCTCTCAAAAAAATGTTTGAAGAAATTTTCTTTTTATTTATGAAATCTGAAATGAGAAAAATTTATACCCCCCCCCCTTTTTTTTCACATCCCCGTTTCCCTTTCTCCAAAACTGATATCAATTCAAATTTCTAATGGAGTTTGCAACAATAACTACTCTTTTAAATACATCATAAAATATTAAAATGTAAAATAAAGTGCTTGTTATCACTGAATGGTAAAGATTGGTTGGTAGTAAAAGTGAATATACATTGTTTATTGTATAAACAAATAAAAAAAAACTTCATCAGCAACATTTTATATTGGCAAATTTCCAATGAAGTTATTTACATAAAGTTATTGGCAAATAAAAATAGAAAATGACATCATAGTCATGTCTGGCAAATGTCCAACATACATTATCTAAAAACATTTTAGATAAGATAAGGAAAAAAAGCTTCATCAGCAACATTTTATATTGGGAAATTTCCAATGAAGTTATTTACATAAAGTTATTGGCAAATAAAAATAGAAAATGACATCATAGTCATGTCTGGCAAATTTCCAACATATATTATCAACTACTATTCTATACAAAGAAAGATAACTCCAATTGAAAATTAATTGCTATTGCACAATATTGTGCAATTAGATATTTCTTGCTATTGTGCAATACTGTGCAATTGAAAATTTCTTGCTATTGCACAATACTTGATATGGAATCCTGATTTGGACCAACTTGAAAACTGGGCCCATAATCAAAAATCAAAGTACATATTTAGATAAAGCATATCAAATAAGCCCAAGAATTTAATTTTTGTTAAAATCAAACTTAGTTTAATTTTGGACCCTTTGGACCTTAATGTAGACCAATTTGAAAACTGGACCAAAAATTAAGAATCTACATACACAGTTAGATTTGGCATATCAAAGAACCCATTTATTCAATTTTTGATGAAATCAAACAAAGTTCAATTTTGGACCCTTTAGGCCCCTTATTCCTAAACTGTTAGGACCAAAACTCCCAAAATCAAACCCAACCTTCCTTTTATGGTCATAAACCTTGTATTTAAATTTCATAGATTTCTATTTACTTATACTAAAGTTATGGTGCAAAAACCAAAAATAATGCTTATTTGGGCCCCTTTTTTGGCCCCTAATTCATAAACTGTTGTGACCTCAACTCGAAAAATCAATCCCAACCTTCCTTTTGTGGTCATAAACCTTGTGTTAAAATTTCATTGATTTCTATTTACTTATACTAAAGTTATTGTGCGAAAACCAAGAATAATGCTTATTTGGGCCCTTTTTTTGGCCCTTAATTCCTAAACTGTTGGAACCAAAACTCCCAAAATCAATCCCAACATTCCTTTTGTGGTCATAAACCTTGTGTCAAAATTTCATAGATTTCTATTCACTTAAACTAAAGTTATAGTGCGAAAACCAAGAAAATGCATATTTGGGCCCTTTTTGGCCCCTAATTCCTAAAATGTTGGGACCAAAACTCCCAAAATCAATCCCAACCTTCCTTTTGTGGTCATAAACCTTGTGTTAAAATTTCATTGATTTCTATTCACTTTTACTAAAGTTAGAGTGCGAAAACTAAAAGTATTCGGACGACGACGCCAACGTGATAGCAATATACGACGAAAATTTTTTCAAATTTTGCGGTCGTATAAAAATTCTATAAATCAAAAGTATTTAGGTATACAAAAAAATGTCTGTCAAAGCAAGATTCTAAAACTTAAAAAAAAAAAGAATGTGTCTATAGTACACAGATGCCCCACTTGCACTATTATTTTCTATGTCCAGTGGACCATGAAATTGGGGTCAAAAATCTAATTTGTCATTCAAATTAGAAAGATCATATCCAAGGAATCATGTCTACTTAGTTTCAAGTTGATTGGACTTCAACTTCATCAAAAACTATCTTGACCAAAAACTTTAACCTAAAGCGGTACTGATGAAGCGGACGCTCAGTCCAGAAAACATAATGTCCCTAGACTATTGTAGGTGAGGCATAAAAACCTCAGATTTTTGTACAAAAAATCATTACATACTTATATTAAACCTTTACATGTACATAATATCAGTAGGTACAATTAATAAGCTAATACATTTAAAAATGACAGTATTGCACAAGTAGCTACTGCAATATATATATAAGGACAAGGGGTTGTTTTAGACCAGTGGTCCATCGTTGTCCAAAGAAATAAAATAGTGGAATAAATTGTATTAATGAATAAAGCAAGTGTCACATCAAAAATATTGTATATGACAAAATTATATATCTTTGCTCAAGTTTAAATTTAAAAAAAAGTTTGAAGTATGAGATACATAAATAAATACTAGTACAGTGCAGTGAAATATTTACAAAGATGCTATGAATTTTAAATGGACTGATTGCATTTGAACTCTTCCAGTTCATGGGTCAAAAGACCACTTCACCTAAAATTGCATCTGACATTTATAACATGACAATTGTTTGACGTAGCACATATATTACTTTAATAAAAAAATTTGAACAAGAAATATTGATGAAAAAAAAAATCAATTTTAGTAATCAGATGTCTTCAGATCATTTAAAAAAAGTCAATTGAACATAAAATAAAGCAGATCTGAATTCTGGTACATTGCACTTTTTATTCTGAACTATAATATTTGGTTGTTATCAGTATCTTTAGTTGGTACATTATAGTTCTGTGGTCATCTTTGTGGTCATTGCCTGTATTCTTCTGGCATTACAATTTTTACAGAGAATATGTTCATCCAGTGGATAGCATCCACGTCCTTCTGCATCAGATGAAAGCTGTAATCCACAGTCCTGCAAATATTCATTTTAGTTACTGTTGATTCATAACTATTCGTTAGGTACCAATTTTCGTGGATTTCTTGGGTACAGGTAAACCACGAAATTAAATGTTCAACAAATGATATATTTTCTACAGGCTGGTATGCAGACCTTGGCAAAACCACAAAATTAAATATCCACAAGCATGCAAGTTTTCCTTTATCCATGAAAATTGATACCCACGAGAAAAAAATTAATTCACAGTACTGTAAATTAAATTGGGAATCTAATGGAAACATAAACAAATAACCCAATACACACAAACAAACAAACTAACAAACCAAAATGCTAGTTATATACTAGATTTATTTCACTTGATTGGGCCGGGTTTAAGAAGTTCGCTTATTTAAGACCAGTCCATCTAAAGACAGGAGTTTTAGGATAAACTCATCAATGCAGTGTCCAGTTATTCGTCCCGTATCATACACTCAGTTCTTTTGTACATGCATTTGGTGACACTGATAGGTGATTAAAATTCAATAATATTTATAACGATCAGTTGAAATAACATTGGTAATAATAAATTTGAATATAGAAATGGGGAATATGTTTAAGAGACAACAACTGGACCAAAGAGCAGAAAACATCCAGCCACCGATGGGTCTTCAATGCAGCTAGAAAATCCAGCAAGTAAGTTCAGAAATTATCATGAGGTTTTGATTTATGCAATAAATTTATCAAGGTGAGTATCACAATAAATATTAGGTCAAGTTAACAAAGAAAGAGGTAAAGATTTTTCACGATTATCTTAGGCTTGTTATGATAATTTCCCAAAAAGCTAGTCAAGAATGTCAAAAACAAATATAACAAACTACAAACAAAATTTTCTATAATTTGGCATTTTCTTTTGTCTTTTTCATGAATTATCAACAAACCACAAAGAGAGGGATTGTGCAGAATGAGGAACCAACAAAAATGTGTTCATAGTACACAGATGCCCCACCCACACTTTCATTTTCTATGTTCAATGGACCATGAAAAAGAGAAAAAATCTCGAAATTAGCATTAAAATTAGAAAGATCATATCCTATGGAACATGTGTACTAAGTTTCAAGTTGATTGGCCTTCAACTTCCTCAAAAACTACCTAGACCAAAAATTTTAACCTGAAGTGGGACCTATCGATGAATGGACGAACCGACAAATGAACGGACTGACACACAGACCAACAAGCATAATGCCCATAAATAGAGCATAAAAATGCAAGAGTATCTGAATAAGGACAAAAAAGAATGATATCACAGAACATTCAAACTTTATCCTTTTCTTACCTCACATCTATAGCACTCAACATGAAAACTTTTATCCATAGCAACGACCCTAACAGTTTCTTCCTGACCTTTCTTTGGCATAATTGGCTGATGACAAACACAGCATCTTGGTGCAAATTTTCTGAAAAACAATCATGAAATTACATCAACTAAAATAAACAGCTGTTCCATGAGTGCATGATATGCCCGTATTTATGAAAATCTAAGGCGAAGTTATCTTGTTTGTTTTGAGATTGTAACACAGTGATGACTGATGAACCCATAGTTTGACTTTTATTTATTATGTCTGTTTTGTTCATGTATTGTTGTAAATATAACAGAATTTGATACGACTGTCATACAAGTGCGGTTTAGCACTATAAAACCAGGTTCAATCCACCCTTTTCTACATTAGAAAATGCTTGTACCAAGTCAGGAATATGACAGTTGTTGTCCATTTGTTTGATGTGTTTTGTCATTTTATTTTGCCATTTGATTAGGGACTTTACGATTGAATTTTCCTAGAAGTTCAGTATTTTTATGATTTTACTTTTTAATAGATATAAATCAGTCACCAAAGTTTCATGATAACTGCTCTAAAGCATTGTGAGAAAACTCGAAAATCCCCCCTTTTCTTTGAAAAAAATCACATAACCCTGAAACGTATAAAAAGTGAAAGGAAGTTATCGTCAATAGACAAATCACCCAAGTTTCATGAAATTTCTGAAAGTATTTTTGAATTATTTTTCTGAAAACTGGAAAAATCACCCTTTTCTTAATAAATAATGGAAATTTTATTGTAACATTATATCACGTTATATATATTTTGGAAATCTGATATTTTGATTCTTTGATTAACTGCCAAAAATTAGGAAAACATTTAAGTAGTTCATTAATGGGGAAGTTATTAAATGACAAATTTTGTGTTTTACCTAAACAATTTTATAGAGAAAATTTTCAGTTCTAAAATGAGAGTTTGTCCAAAGGTTTGTTGATTATTTACAAGAAATGTTAAAGTCAAAATTTGTCATCCAGTTCAAATTCACTTCTTCTCTGACCATGTGAAATAAGCCAAAATATCACTCATTTGAAATGTACAAATTCATTTGAAGTGGGCACACTTTTTTATAACCCCAAAACAAACTAGAGGCTCTCAAGAGCCTGATTCGCTCACCTGATTCTACTTGGGTTTTTGAAATCATATAAAAAGATATAATTTGGCTACAAAGTAACAACACTTGACCAGCACCTCATTAAGAAAGGAACATTTATGCTATGTTTGCTTTCATTCAATTCAGTGGTTCTCGTAAAGAAGACATTTGTATGCATTTCCCATAGGGTCCTATGTTAAACTAAGTCCCCCGCTGGCAGCCATCTTGGATGATGGATCAGCTACAAAGTAACAACACTTGGTCATCACCTCATAAGGAACATTCATGCCATGTTTGGTTTCACTTCATTCACTGTTTCTCTAAAAGAAGTCATTTGTATATATTTCCCATTGGGTTCTATGTTAAACTAAGTCCCCCGCTGGCGGCCATCTTGGATGATGGATCAGCTACAAAGTAACAACACTTGTTCAGCACCTCATAAGGAACATTCATGCCATGTTTGGTTTCATTTCATTCACTGTTTCTCTAAAAGAAGTCATTTGTATATATTTCCCATTGGGTTCTATGTTAAACTAAGTCCCCCGCTGGCGGCCATCTTGGATGATGGAGCAGCTACAAAGTAACAACACTTGGTCAGCACCTCATAAGGAACATTTATGCCATGTTTGGTTTCACTTCATTCACTGTTTCTCTAAAAGAAGTCATTTGTATATATTTCCCATTGGGTTCTATGTTAAACTAAGTCCCCCGCTGGCAGCAATCTTGGACGATGGATCGGCTACAAAGTAACAACACTTGGTCAGCCAAGCCTGTGGGCCAAGTGAGCTGAAATGAAAATTAACGCACACACAAATATATCAATAACATTATTCAGAAAATGAAAATTAAAGCACACACAAATATCAATAACATAATCATACTTGTGAAAGTCTTCAATGCAATGAATCTGACTAGTAGCATCAACAGTGAAAGGAATGCCATCAAGACTTTTACCACAGACCACACAAACAAAACAGTCAGGATGGTACGGTTTCCCTGTGGCACGTAGAAGCTGAAACGATAAAGAGAATGCCATCAAGACTTTTACCACAGACCACACAAACAAAACAGTCAGGATGGTACGGTTTCCCTGTGGCACGTAGAAGCTGAAACGATAAAGAGAATGCCATCAAGACTTTTACCACAGACCACACAAACGAAACAGTCAGGATGGTACGGTTTCCTGTGGCATGTAGAAGCTGAAATGATAAAGAGAATGTCGCCAAGACTTTTACCACAGACAACACAAACAAAACAGTCAGGATGGTACGGTTTCCCTGTGGCACGTAGAAGCTGAAACGATAAAGAGAATGTCATCAAGACTTTTACCACAGACAACACAAACGAAACAGTCAGGATGGTACGGTTTCCCTGTGGCACGTAGAAGCTGAAACCATAAAGAGAATGCCATCAAGACTTTTACCACAGACAACACAAACAAAACAGTCAGGATGGTACGGTTTCCCTGTGGCACGTAGAAGCTGAAACCATAAAGAGAATGCCATCAAGACTTTTACCACAGACAACACAAACAAAACAGTCAGGATGGTACGGTTTCCCTGTGGCACGTAGAAGCTGAAATGATAATAGCAACAATTTAATGCATATTGCGAAATTATTGCATGCATTTATCATTGCGTTTTTTAAGACTTATGGAATGGGAAAAGTTACATAATCTATACCAGAATGCAAGTTCTTATAATAGCTATACTTAAAAAGTGGCATTTTATACATTAATAATTAACGACTGTGCCATATTTGAATGATACACCTGTCGATTTTTTTTAAAGAATAAAGCTCAATTACTTCTCAATGTCATATCAGAAACTCATGAAAAACTAAAGGGAGGTTATCTTAATAAACATACATCAGTCACCAAATTTTCATGATAACTGCTCAAAGCATTAATTGAAAACTGGAAAATACACCCTTTTTTATGAATAAAATCATATAATTCCAAAATGTAAAATTTAAAATTTAGTTCGAAAGGCAGTTTACATCAATATATATATATAAACAATTCACCAAAATTTCATTTGCACTGCTAAAAGCATTTTTGAGTTATTGTCTGAAAATTGGTAAATCACCCTTTTTTTAATGGATAAAACCTAATAACTCAGAAACGTAAAATCAAAAATTTATAAAAATCCTATAATTCATAAAAGTTTCTTGCAAATTTATGAAAGTGTTTTTGGGTTATTTTTACGAAAACTGGAAAATCTCTCTTTTTTAAAGGAAAAAAAACCCCTAAGAATCAGAAAATTAAGATGTATAAAACACAAAGGCAGCTCACTAAAGTTTCATGCCAATTGGTTTAAGTGTTTTTGAGTTATTGTCGGACATGATGATGACGGACTGACAGACAGACAATGGTGTACCATAATTCGTCCAGTAAATGGGCGTATAACCTCATATTATTTTCCGTTTTCGTTTGCTTAACACTGGTCATTTCTAGGCCCTTTATAGCTAGCTGTTTGGTGTGAGCCAAGGCTCAGTGTTGAAGGTCGTACTTTGACATTTAATTTTTAACTTTCACACATTGTGTCTTGGATGGAGAGTTGTCTCATTGGCATTCATACCACACAGACTTGTACCATAGCAGCACAAAGTTGCAACTCAATAAAACTGAACTGATCCTGGTACCTACCCTATCTGTGACTGGTTTAGAACACACTGAACATCTCTCTAGAGTATTCTGAAAACAGAAAGGATCAAAAGGATGATTATATGGTTATGATTGCTGTTAAATACAACTATAGTCCTCTGGATTATCTATAAGCAATGATCAGAATACTGCTGTATCAATATTTGACATTTTTAGCTGAAAAGGGCATCCGACTTATAGTCGGATGGATCGACTTAAAGGCAAGTATCTACGGTACCTATACTGTCTGTTTTTCTTTGCTCACACATCATTGTTGATAAAATAGAATTCTATGTGACTGTCATTCAAGTAAGAGGTTTAGCTTGCTATAAAACCAGGTTTAATCTACCATTTTCTACATAAGGGAAATACCTCTACCAAATCAGAAATATGACTGTTATAAATGTTCTAGCTTTTGGTTTTGCCATTTGATAAAGGACTTTTTTGTTTTGAATTTTTCTTTCGAGTTCGATAGTTTTAATTTACTTTTTTCAAATTTTAGCTGTGCACTGTCATGATTGTGCATCTTAAACCTGCTAAAGTCCGATCAAGTCTTCTTGTAAGTTATGACCTTCTAAGGGAAGACTTATATAGCAAACATTAGTCTGTGAGTAACTGTCAATTCATTTATTTTCATTGGTATCAATTTTCGTGGATTGAGAAAAACACTATTTTCAGGGATATTTGAAGTGATGGTTTTGTCATTGTTTAAGGTGGTTTCATACACCTTGCTCAAATAAATTTGGCTAGTTTAATTTTCATAAATTTTTTTACAAAATATTAACCAGTGTTCTCCCCAGGATTTTTGGATAGCGCTGTGGTAAGCGCGTGATTTTCGACAATTCTCAGTAACTTTGTCGCGAAGCGCGGTTGGCTTGTAATTGATTTGTTATGTGTTTTTCTTATATAATGCTATTGATGTTTTCTATTGTAATGATGTCCTCATCATGCTCATGGAAGTTACCCCTTTGTTTGCTAATGTTATTGTCTGGATATAGACATGATAGAAGAAAAGTCTTTTTGTTTCCATTGTAAATACATATAATCCTCATATCATCTGTCTATAAAACCCAAGGAGAAGTCTTTTCCATGGTGGGTCTAT